>JAWQUT010000223.1:1278700-1288700 GCA_033807755.1 Ellobium chinense
GGCGGGGTGGAAGGAATGGTATTTTCAACTACCGTATGATGATTGTTGAATGGTGTTTATATTACTATTTGTGCTGCTGAGATCTGTTGCTCCAACAAGACGAAAACAATATTTACTTACAACTTAATGAAATCAGATTACCCAACTGCCCGTATACTTAAGGTACTGTATTCATAAACAAAGGTGTGCAAAAGGGGATAAATAAATGGAAATGTGTTACTATACCCGGGAGGCCAGGATCAAGACAGACCCTTAAATAATTTGTGTTGATCGTAATTTCAGACAATATAGACAACTCCGATTAAACGCGACTCTTCGGGCACACGGAAGAAGTTGTGATTAAAAGGAATTGCGATTACCGATTACTTTTACATCAATACATATTACAATTTTGCAATGTGGAAAAAGTTGTAAATAAGCGGGATTTGCGATTATCTGGATTCTGATCAATCCGAGTCGACTGTAAAAGGAGTAACGTAGAGAAGAGAAATAAAGTACATAAACATAAGTGAGAAAAAGCGGTTCATTTAGACGTCGGTGTCTAAAAGAAGGCAACATGGGAATGTTTGTGTGGACTTTCACCGAAACTGAGGGAGGAAGAAGAAAATAAATTAATGGACAAAACATCACCACCTAGTGCGAAAGCTGGAAATGGGTGGCTATAGAAAGAAGACAGAGGGTGAAAACTTGAACTAAGAGCAAGAACGATCTACAACCAGATAACAAAAGACAATTAACAGAACGACTCTTCGCTGGGTTCTGAACCGAGAAACTGAGCACGTAAGGAGCTGGTTGGCGTGCACTGGTGTTGTTTCCCGATACAAGTAACAATGAAGGTTGATAAGGAGGGTGGGGGAGGGGGCCAGACCTAATTCCAGAGACTTTCCCAGGGTCCAAGCACTTCGTTCGTTCTTGTTTACTGAATTTGTGATGTTGAAAAGTTCATTCCTTTTTTTTTTTTTTCATACTTGACAGCTCCGAAACCTCTGAAATACCAGAAGAGTCTACTATCAAAAATAGGTAAGATTGGTAGAGCTACTTTCGAATGGGCTAGAAAGGTGGGCCCAGCAAGCAACAGTGGGAATATCCTGTTCGCAAAGGAAGCCTTTTCGTTGAACAAGTAAAAGGTAAACTCTGAAACTGTAGGCCTGCCCATGGTATAGAGGGAGAGGAGAGGCATAAAGGGATATATTTTCACTAATTTCGAATGCAATCGCATAGTTCACACCGGGTACGCTATTTTCCTCAATTTCATAAGTAAAACATTTCGCGCTGCACAGAAACTTGGAGATTGCTAGTTCACTGATCTTCCGAATGCAACAACTAAGAAAACTGTTATAAAAAAAACTTCTAGTATTTGAAATATGAAACCACATTCATATGAGTCGAGGCAGTGCCCACGGCCATTTTGTAAACAGTGTCTTCCTTCCGAAAGGGACGATCGGATGGCGTAGCTTTAAACCCTCAAGTTTAACAAGTTTATAGACCACTTCAGAATAAGAACTAAATGGTCATGTGATTTCCGAAAGTTTTGACAACATGGCGAGCCATGGCTTCTGCCCTAGGGAAACAAATAGGATACTGTCGTCAAGGAAGTAAAAGAATTGCACGATCAGAAGGAACATAACGTTAGGTCCATGAATTCAGACAGATATTGTTCTTGTTGAAACATTTGGAGCGCTGCAGCACATTCTGAGGTCAACGTAAAGCATCCAGGCATTCGTGCGAAATGGTGCAAAGTGTACGTCATGAAGGAAGCCGACATTTTGCCCTCCATAAAATCAAAAATTAGAACCTGGACAGCTATCGGAAAGGTAGCCCAAAGTGGTCCATTAGAAAACTTAGGTACAAAAATATACACTAAAGCATTCAACGGGAGGACACAAACTCATAAATTAACGACGCTTTACAACAGGAAAGACACAAGCGAACCGGATCCGAGTTAGTTTTAGAGGCATATTTGTTTTTTGTAAGGCCTAAACAAAAGATTTCATCATAATGTCCAAAAAGGAGCATAATCTTTTGGGTTCCATGGCATTCTCTATTTGCATCAGTTTCCTATACTTTAATATATTCGGTCTAATAAAATATTTCTTATCTATGTACAGTATTTCTGTTTTCCTAAATAAAATGAGGGCATTCTAATTCAAGTGGATATTTCGTTGTCTCGACTGTTTTACTCATCCCCGTCACCTCCCTCCCCCCTCCCCCATATATTTTTCGTTCTCATCCAGTAGTACCATTCTTATGTGAATTTAAGAGTGGTGTACTGAAATGTAATGTAACGCAAAGAAATGTAATGTTTATGTCACAACTCATGAAATTAAAATGAGGGAGGGACTGAGACAAGCGTGGTGATATTATCTAGTAGTCTGTCCTCCTGTCTTAATTTTGGGATTAAGATGCTGCTTTGCATTACATTGGCTGGCACGATGGTAGAGCTGGTAAGGAGGAGATAGTGGTGGCAGTAGTGATGGTAGTGGTGAAAATAGCTATATTGGTGGTGATGGTGATGATGACAATGCTGCTGCTGGGGATGATGGTGGTGGGGAAGGTTGGTTGTGGTGACATCGTGGCGGTGGTGGCATTGGTAGTGGCACTGTAAATGGTTGTGATGGTAGTGGCAGTAATGGTCATAATAGTGATAGGGGTGGTGATGGTAATAGTGGTATGGTCATGGTAGTGATAGTGGTTGTGGTGATGGTGGTGATAGCGGTGTTAGTAGTAATAAATGTAGCGGTAATGATGGTAGTGGTAGCTGTGGTAATGGTAGTGGCAGTGGTAATGATAGCGATCGTGGTAGTGGCACTGTAAATGGTAGTGATGATAACAGTAGTGGTGGCGACAATAAGGGTAGTGGTGCTGATAGCGTTGGTAGTGGTGGTGGTGGTTGTGTTGGTGATGGTAATAGTCGTAATGATGGTGATGATGATGATGATAATGATGATAGTGGTAGTGGTGGTGGTAGAGGCAGTGTGGTGATGGTGGTGATGGCCGTGATGAGGGCTGTGACGGTAGTAGCAGTGGTCGGGTTGAAAATGATGATTAATGCTAGTTGCAGCACAGGTGGTGGATGAGGGGTGAGGAGGAGATGGGGACGGTGGTAGCAGCAAAGGAAGGCTTTATGAAAGGAGGATAATGTGGTGATGGTGAAGATGAATAACAAGGAGGTAGTTGTAGTATGAATTTCGTTGGTGGAGGAATTGGAGAACACAGGCCAGAGGAAAAAAGAAACAGAGTGACGAAATTGGTGACAAATATAATAATGAAAATAAGTATCAGCAGAAAACACGGGAAAGGAAAAGAAGGCACAATATACCGCCTCTATCAAAAGACTGCTGTAAACCTTGATAACATAATCGTATATTGGTCTTAGTCTCATTTATTCTTGAACCACTTAACACATAATAATTCTAATATTACACACAATAAGGAGAGGGAATGGAAAACTGGGCCGAGGCAACCATGTAAATCCGCTTAACCAGGAAGGGCGTTAAAAAAAAAAGTTTGACGGTTGATTTTCACCACCAGTACACATACATCGCATGCCTCACCCAGTCAGTTGAGAAGGGAGAAAATTAAACATCACTTGTTATCAGCTCTTTTCATCTCCCTTTTTTGTTATTATTCAAGCGAATACAGATCTCAAAGATAACGCCTGCATACTGGAAAGTGAATGTGTCTTTGCTATATGTTAAGAATAAAATGTTTACCTTGGCGTGGTCTATATCTCAAGGTATACGTCCCTGGGTAATTGACCAATCCGGATATACTTCTTTCAAAGTCTGCATTAAACCTTTTTGTCATTGTCATTGTCATTGAAGAGCTTACAAAAATAGCGTTCAACGAGGCTAAACTAGGCCAGCCGAAACCTCCACATGAGTAAAGTGGGTCAGCGTCGTCTACGCTTTATTTCCTCCTGCTGCTCCAATTTCCATTCACAATACTCGTCCACCAATAATCATAAGCATTAATCAGTTATTTGAGAACTTATGCAATAACGATGGCATCTCAAGAATTATAATAACTCCGCGTGTTGAATGCTTTTTAGGGTGCATTCAGCACCAACGCGCTACTAATGTAATTCTCACGATGGTAAGAGATCGTTAATGCGCAAGCTCTCAATTTACGTTACGGAGCCGCAATCTGAGGCCACGGTAATTACAAGATTATTTGCTCTGATTGGCTGATTCGGAAAGGCGACTTTGTAGCATTTTTAGATGTTATTTGAATGTACGAGGACCTTAGGATCTCACGACTTAGAAACTCATATACTCGACAAACCCCTCATATCTATTGTGATGCTCTAGTCCCAAAACCTTCTTAAAACACTAGCTGAGGTGTCCTGGCGCAGCCTGGGAAAGGATGAGAGGGGCTCTAGGGCAAGGGGCAACCACCTCATAATTTTGAGTTGGTGAGGTGTTTGGGGTTGGAAGTAAAGATTGATCAGAAAAAAAAAAAAAAAGACACCCGGGACTCGAGTTTTACAGTGCATACGTTGGTGGCTCGAACACGTGAGCTTCCAAATCATAAGGTCTTATGAGCTCAAGTGGCAGTGTGGCCGTGTGGCTTGTACGACTTACTCACAATCTGAAGACATCCAAATCTGAGGTTTGTGGGCTCGATTCCCGGGTCGGACAGTTTGCGTTGTGGTGTCCTTGGGAAAGAAACTTCACTTCTATTCCTCGCACCATTCAGGTGTAATTGTCTAGAGCTTTAGAGCTGGTGTTACCAGGGCGCTGCGCCGCGGAGACTTGCAATGATTTTCTGGATTTTAGTAGTAATATTGTGTATTTATATGTTAATGTGTGCTGTTATACTGGTATCTATATTATTAATGAGATGTAGTCACTTTGAATGGCTTTATAATTTCTTTTACAGGATAGATAGAAGTCGCCTTTTCATTTTCATTGTTATTATTGATTTCCATAATTGTAAGTCTCCTGAGCAACATTTTCCTGCTCATTTCCCTTAACCAACAGCCAACTCGCGTTGTTGTTGTTGTTTTTTTTCTTTTGGTTTATTACCAAATCATTTTGTTCCTTATTTTCATTTTCTTTATTTAGTTCATATGCAGTTAATTTGTATTGTCTATGAGTACATAGGCAGTTATAATGTCTTGTCTATGAGTGTATATGCAGTTAAGTTGTCTCGTCTATGAGAATATATGCAGTTATGTTGTCTTGTCTGATTATGTTGTTTTGTCTATGAGCATATATGCAGTTATGTTGTTTTGTCTATGAGCATGTATACAGTTATGTTGTTTTGTCTATGAGCATGTATACAGTTATGTTGTTTTGTCTGTGAACATATATACACAGTTATGTTGTTTTGTCTTTGAGTATATATGCAATTATATTGTTTTGTCTATGAGTATAAATGCAGTTGTATTGCTTTGTCTATGTATTACAGAATTGCCATGCGTTATTAATGTTTGACCACCCATATTTTACTCTGTAATCTGTGTTCGATTCAATAAAATTTGAACTGAAATTGAAACTGAAAGTTCTTTCGGTAGCTTCCGGCAGATTCATTATTGTCTGTAATCATCAGCGTCCATGTGCTAACAGTGCACGTCATACGTTCCTGATCCGTCGTGTTCTGAAGCACCGACAAAATCTCTTGTCCCCAATTGCTTCAGGTACTGGATGTTACTCCAGTCTCCTTTCATCCAAAACAACGCAAGTGCAAACATGGATGAACATGGTATTGGTTGTAACAAACAGTTAATAATACAAATACTATTTTACACATTTGCCTGTTCATTCTACTCCTATTCAATGGTTTCCTATAAATAGCACTCCGGTTAACACGAAACTTCCATTAACACACCATTAGCAGCTTGCTCTAGGGGAAGGGAGTGATTGTCATATACCTCTACCAACACACAGCTCGAACGTCAAGAACTCCAAAAACCCACACATGGGGTGTAAAAACAATAATTTAATACGGGACTTTTCAAACTCATATATCTCAAATGTTTAACAACATGCCCCAACATGTTCACAATCCAAAGTCATGGACTGTTTCACTGGAGTCAGACTTCGTGAACTTCAACAACATAGATTAAGATAATAATATAATTTTCATTCCAAGAAGTCTATGTGGGTAAGGTGGACTGTAGACCTTAAGGGTCCATTTTCTAGAAATAGTCATTGCTACGCTTACGTCCTTTGGTCAGATGGGGTCAGAAGTATACTAGTATTACTTGACTATATATATGACCGCTGTCCACACCGTTCGTTACCGCTATGATTTATGATCTTGGTCTAGTTCCTAACAAACGTTTAATCTGGAGGTACAAAGACGGTCACAAGGAGAACACATTGGACATGTGTCTTTGATCAGTGGTAAGGGGCCAGGCGGTCACTCATTTACAGTTATCATTAGGAGCAGGGCAGAGGGAAACTTCGGAAAGGTCATCAGAAAAGAGTTTGCTGTACACATGGGGATGTGGTGTTACGGAGAACAGATGGAAGGTCCTTCAAACTGCAAAAATGGATGGATGGAAGAAAGAAAGAAAGAAAGAAAGAAAGAAAGAAAGAAAGAAAGAAAGAAAGGAAGAAAGAACGTCGATTATTCATGCAAAGAAAAAAAAATTCACAGAATAACAAAGACTCTGGCGGAAAAAAGAAAAGACACAGAGGGAACAAATGAAACAGAGAGAAAGTCGTACAATGAAAGGAAATTAGTTCTCGTAGTTGCTGTCTCCGCGGCCATGAAATATGGCACTGATAATGTATAAGGCGGGTAACACTAGACACATTTTCATCAGGCTCAGCAGGATTTGACGCTCTGTGAACAAAGGAGAGGATTTTTAACAGCGGGTTGGAGGTACATGCAAGATACACGATTTTTAATGGAAGATATACTTTTTAACAGCCTGCAAGCTCTTCCTTGCATCACATTTATTTTTTAGCTAGACCTTACTCACCTTACCTTGCAAATCTTAAGTCTGCGACAACTTGCGCATTAACAATGGGATCTCTTACCATCGTAAGAATTACATTAACTATGTGAAGAAAACTACTAAAGATGCATTCAGTACGGATGTACTAATATAATTCTTCCACTGGTAAGAGATTCCATCGTTAAAGCGCAAGCTTTCCACAAAGAACATATCTATTATGTGACTTTTCTCGTGACCTCGTGTGTTCTAGACGTGCGCTTTAGACATTCTCAATACGTCTACGTCCAGAGCGCCTTTTTTCCCTGATATTTAGAGTAAAAGAGAAGGAGAGAGAGAGAGAGCTAGACTACTGATCTCAGCGTGGCGAAAAATTGTAGACTGTCTTGGCCAAAAAAGTAGTAATTGATTCCTTCAGTTCCCTCGTGCCACTAGCTCTTAAGGTGAGAATTGCTCTCTCTTTCCCTATTATTTTCTCTTTCCTTGCCTCTCCTTGTTCTAGCAAGTATGGCTTGCATTTGGGGGCAGCAGGGCAGTGAGGACTTTCGTGTTATTATTAGCACAGTGGCCCAGGATGACCTTTCAGTAAAAAACGTCCAGGACTCTCTGAACTGGTAACTTTCTCTCCATCGACACCAGTCTCCAGGTGCATACATGGCGCGGTCTCCAGGATACATTAGCATGTTTGTCCAGATTCCCTCTGCCTCAGTTTGCTGCATCATAAGTTTGTTTGACCACTGGTCAAGTCTCATGTTTGCGCAACAGTCGCCCCTGCACGTGTGTGGCCGCACCGGGACACCCTGTCCCGCTGACTGGAAAAGGATTTGGAATGTGGCAAAGATGCTTTGGAATGAGGTGTGGCGGGGCAGGGGGCAGAGGAAAAGGACGGAGATAAGGTGGAGGACTTTGGAGGGATGTAGACATATAAAATGACTGAATACCATACCTTTTATGATATTAATAGTATTGATTGTAAAAGATCTTTGAGTTGCCAGCTCTCGTTATGTTCTCTGATAATTTCGCCCCATATTACTTCTCATAGCATTTTTGGCCTTACGTGTTGCATCTAAGAATACAAAAAATATTATAAGGCCTGAAATTTCGTTTACCTTGGTGTTTTTATAAACACATCCACATTTTCTGACAGATCCAAGCCGGTCTGGCACTGACATACCCCTGTCAGCCAAGATTAAATTATTAAATAGTAAATAAGACCCCCATGGTACTTTGGTCTGTAGGTGTTGGGCATGTAAAAAGAGGAAGAAAGGAGTACGTAGTCCTATCTCAACAACATGCCTTTACTCTGCTCTGTCGTTGTTTTTTGGTAAATAAAGAGTTATCAAACAACTTTAATAGTTGTGGAGCAGCGTGGTCGAAAGCTTGCAGCGTTGAACTCAAGAACAAAAGGTAGTGAGTTAGAATCCCGACTACGATTACGTTGTAAGTGTCTTGGGAAAGCATTTCACTCACATTTTCCTACGTCCACCCACCTGTGAAATGGGTACCTGGCTATAGGCAGTGAAAGATATTCTCAGAATGCTACTAATCAGTGTCTGAAAATGGCAGCAGCACTGTATGCTCCCCAGGGGGGAAGTCCTTAAAGTGATCAGACCTGCTGAACGCATCAGCCTGGATACAAGACTTTAAAGACCGCGTTATTATTAATGTTTTTGCTATGATTATCATTAATACCATTAATATAAACATTAGTGTTTTCAAGAAAAGGCCTGAAGTTTCCAGCAAAAAAAAAACAACAACAACCAAAAACTGTACAAAATTATGAACATTTTCTGTATACAGCGTCGCACAGCTAATTATTGATTAAACACTTGGTTTCTTCAAAATTTTATTCCACTTGGCAAGCACTGAATTTCCCCAGATCCTGACAAAGCCCATTCTTTTCACTGCGGGCGAATTGTGGAATTCTCATACTCATTTATCGGCTGATATATGGCATTTAATGAATGAATTTAGTTATCCATGTGCTATGCTACACTAAAGCATAAAGAACCATTACATTTTTTGCACCGTCAACCACAGAAAATAACTTATAAATAGGAGAATGAAGTAATCCTTAATTTGGACGAGGAGGCGTCCAGTGAATAGCAAAGTAGCCTATCCATAAGTCTCTACGGCTGGACTATACTCCACCGAAAAAACAACGTGCGGCATAATTCGTAGCTGGTACAGTGAGACACATTTTCTCTACGGTCATTGTCCTTAGCAAGTCATTATGCTGTCAACACTAGGCATTTTACTAGTCCTCGATAACTGCACAGTGCTGTCTAAGGAAGGATGAAAGAAGAAAGAAACAAACAAACGAACAAACAAACAAACAAAAGAAAAGTCAATAAGGATGGAACCATGCAGTGAATGATTTAGGCGTAAGAGAACTTTTTCAAGCAACGACAGAGAAAAAGAAAGAAAGAAAGAAAGAAAGAAAGAAAGAAAGAAAGAAAGAAAGAAAGAAAGAAAGAAAGAAAGAAAGAAAAAGAACTAACACAAATCCATAACAAAAAATCAAGTGACCGAAAGAGAAAAGATAGCAAAGAGGAAAGAAGGAAGAGCAAAGGAGAGAGAGAGTAAGAAAGAAAACTAAGTAGCCAAGAAGAAAAAAAAATAGGAAGAAATTTATGTGCAAAAGAACTTGAAAGTCCACAATTTTCTAGTTTCAAACTTACCTGAAATTCGTGAAGATGCATTAAAATTATGCAGGCCTCCTGACGCCGGTATCTAAATCTTTTCAAAAGTCCCAGCTGAATAAAATCTCCTGTCCCATCAACTTACTGGAACACACAAGCGTATGTAGGCCTAGGCTATTCAGTCCTAAATTATTCTGTAATGGGCATTGTTTCCTTGGGCCATCCACCTTTTCTTCTTTTTAATTTTCACTTGCCGACTATTTCATACATAAGTGCCCTTGCGGAAAGAACAAAAAAAAACACCCTCTGCCGACGCCCCGTGTGACAGCGCCTTGCAGTTGAAAATGCTTGGGCCTGCGAGACACGAGAGAGGGCGACAGGCAGCGTCGTTAACAGGAGAGAGGTCACATTTCTTGCTACTTCAACGGCCCTGTCGTGCGGCGGATTACCT
>JAWQUT010000224.1:0-13711 GCA_033807755.1 Ellobium chinense
TATATTATATTATATTATATTATATTATGTTTCATCATCAGGTCAGTGTACAACCTACTACCTACTGGCGCAAACCTCAAGAAATGGGGAAAGACCACAGATGCTAATTGCCCACTCTGCAGTGGAGAGCAAACCTTGATGCATGTGTTATCGGGTGGCAAATTGGCACTGGCACAAGGCCGGTACACATGGCGCCACGTTAACAGAGTCCTGTTGGTATTAACTGAGGCCGTCAATAAGGCCAGACAAGAGGCAAATTTGAGACAAATAGGCAAGTTTGTCCCAAGGTACTTCCTTCGTGCAGGACAGGCAACCAGCAGCAAGTCCGCCACCAGATCTGCCAGCTCTCCGGTGGCAACAGTGTTGGATAGTACGAACGACTGGGAAATGGCAGCAGATTTGCCGGGCTGTCAGATGTACCCTGAGGCAATCCAAACAGCCAGTATGAGACCAGACATCGTCGTGCATTCAGCAAACTCAAAGCTGATGCTGCTGATTGAGCTGACAGTACCGTTTGAGTCCAGGATGGACGAGCAGCATGCGTACAAGACTGGCAAGTACAGTGACCTTGTTTTCGAACTAAGAAGAGCAGGAATAAGGGCTAGAATAATGGGCGTGGAAGTAGAGGCAAGGGGTATGGTGAGCGTCTCGGTCCTCCATCTATTCAAGTTGCTCGGAATAAGAGGATGGGCTCGATTACGTAATCTGAAGGATTTGGCAAAGACTGCGGAAAAGAGCTCATAATGGATATGGACCAAGCGTAGTGAACAGTGGAATGTTGCATAGTAGATTTAAATATGCCTAAAATGCAACTTCCACTATGGCTTCATGGTGACAGTGATAAAATGAAGCAAGAAAGTGAGATCTTCTGTTGCCTTTCTCAGTGCCCCCCCACAGACCACGGAAAGCAACGGAATGGAACGTATTTTTTCCGTCTTTATCAGTGACAAAAGATAGCGCAACGGATACCTCCTATATAACCTTGTATTGCGGCCGTTTCTGCGCCCACACACCACGCAACAGATAGTAACGGAAAGAGACGCAAAAGACTCCGTATCGCATGCGCTATTTTTTCCGTTGTCCGTCGGTAAGGGGACATCACTTTTCACCTTAAACACATACACACGTGCTTCCGTTTTCTCAAATTAAGCCACAATGGATGACGAGAGGTTGATTTCCTTGGTTGAAGCACTGATTTTTTTCCGGCCCCTATGGGTTTACAATTACGCACGGAAACAGACAGCTTCTGACGAAACTTTTCCCGACGCAAAATGTTCGTGTTCTGTGGGCAGGCACCCTAAGAGAGTTTCCTATTTATTTATATTATGGTACGGTAGTTCGTTACGTTACGTTACGTTACGTTACGTTACGTTACGTTACGTTACGTTACGTTACGTTACTTTACGTTACGTTACGTTACGTTATGTTACGGTACGGTACGGTACGTTACGCTACGCTACGTTACGTTACTCTATGTTACGTTACGTTACGTTACGTTACGTTACGTTACGATACGTTATGTTATGTTATGTTATGTTATGTTATGTTATGTTATGTTATGTTATGTTTTATGTTATGTTATGTTATGTTATGTTATGTTATGTTTTTACTAAGGGACAGTTGCAGAAGCACAGTAATTGGAATGTGTTTTTGCTAGACAGATGTGAGCCAAAAAAAAAAAAACCAATCCAAATGATTGAAATAGTAATGCGCTTGTGTAACCAACAGAGCAAACTTTAAGGTACGACAAGAAACGAAGAAGAAGAGGGCTGTACGCCACATTTTAATGTCATGATTTTTCTTAATTGGAGGGGGGGAGGGAGCGGGGGAGAAGAGTGGTCTTCCAGGACCAGCGAGTCTGTTATCACGGCTGGAGAGATAAGACAGAACGTTAAGTTGTATAGAGATAACATTCAAGTAGTCACGTCTTGCAATGATATGCCGTGGCAGAAGAAGTTTTGTTTGTTCAGCTGCTTTGTGCGTAGCTCTCTGAAACTATTAATTGTTCTAAATTTCTAAATACGGCCCGATAACCTTACAATGGCGAGCAGAGCAACGCAGTATCAAAGTATTTCATTTTCTTGTTGTTGTTATAGTTGTTGTTGTTGTTGTTGTTGTTGTTGTTGTTGTTGTTGTTGTTGTTGTTGTTGTCCTTCTTCATCTTCTTCTTCTTCTTCTTCTTCTTCTTCTTCTTCTTCTCCTTCTTCTTCTGCTTTTTCTTCTTCTTACCTCAGTCTTTCTTACAATAAGTCACTGTGCTCCAGTCTTCTCTTAAAACCTTTTTAAGTCAATTTTTAGCCAGACACGAGCTGTCACAAATTGTTCGCTAGATTTCACTCCTTCTTAAGTCAAGTATTAAGTTTTAAATATTCTTTATATTTGTCTGATTCAACTTTGTGAAACTCTAACAGGTCAGAGATTTTCAGTAGTTCCAGTTTAGTCTTTGTGTAAAAATAAACAAAATATATCAAGGCCCTGAAATGTGAACCAGTCTCACATGTTTAGATCTGCTCAATGTTTGCCTCACATCTGGAGTTCGCAACCCGACACTCGTCTGTATTAACTTAACAGCCCAACTTTTCAACGTCACTCAAAAGAGTATTATTCGGGGATTTAGGTTGTCTCTCTCTCCCTCTCTCTCTCTCTTTGAAATCACACTTATTATTATATGAGGGAAGAATGAATTAAGACAAACTAAAAAGTTATAAATCTTACATAAAATATCTAGACCGCAAACAAACATCGACGCAACGGGACACAATGTTATCAGCTTTGACAGAGCGGCTGTGTTTGATGTTCAGTAATCGGTGGCAGATTTACTTAAATCAAGGGCCGTAACCACCTCGTCTAGGCCACACATGCGCATTGCGTCTGAAATTACCCGGGTTGGACTTACTAGGTTGCAGACCTGTAATGGGATTGGAACCTTTTTCCTCTATGGGCTATATTAACATTCTGAGCTGCCCTCTGAGCCCAAAGTTTTAGCTTTCACCCAGACCCATACCAGATTCAAGCTCATTATATGGCCCAAATGTTAAGACTGACCCAACCCTAGCAAGTCCAGTGAAATTTTGAGCTTGGTTGCTATTTGTAAACAGAGCCTTCCCTTTTCACTGGTTAACACCGAATTCCTCCTCTTCCATCTGAGCACACCCTTGTCCTGGCAGTTCCAGCCCAGGGCTCAGTAGTGCCTGGCAAAATAAAGTAAAATGGACACAGTTTCCCATTAAATCAAAATATTCCCCCTGAAACCCTTATCACTGGAAGTAGGGCATGCCAAACGTGGGAAGAGGGGAGATGAAATATAACCCTAAGTAGTAGGTAGTAGGACACAGTAGTGAAAGTACAATTACAGGCCTGTAACCTACTGGTAAGAGTGATCAATTTTTCAAGTCAGTTTGTTCTATCCCTTTCAGGGGCTCAGTGACCTTAGCTGTAGCCTGTTCTAATGCATTTGTCACTTCCCTGGTCAGTCTAGCAGCACTATTTCGGATCACGGGTTTGAAAGAGATTGGGGTGTGCCGATGAGCTAATCGGAGTAATCATTGCTCTCTGGAAAGAGCCCGAGACCTCAACTGGGTTTTTATTGGGGTGAGTCAAACTAAAAAAAAAAATTACATGTCATGAGCTATTAAAAGTTTGTAGTTGTTGTTGTTGTTTTATCTCAGATGCGTATTTCCATTACTAGTGAGAAGTAATGACCAATGAAAAGTATGACTTGAGTGGCGTCATTCGACAGTACATAATGATATGTAGCAAAACACAAAAAAAATTGAACGTGTGTAACTTTTATGACCCTCCTCAAAATCATCAACCACCCTTTGAGCTCCCGCCCTCATGTACAAGGCCTTTATTTTTTTAACTTTTTTCTTTATCCTGTCTTTCTCCTCCTTCCTTTGAAGACACCTCTGCGCACGGGGTTCCCCTGCGGCGTTTGCAAAGGCTATGTGGGTGCCACATGTGGCCTGACGTGAGTCTAAATCTGAAATTCTAAGAAATGGTGAATTTGAGATTTAGACACGAACTTGGTTTCAATAAAGGTTATTGTCTCCTATTGTTGTTTTCATCTTTCGGTCCTTTTTATGAAAGGTGTTGTTCTACAAAGTCTGCTTTGATTTTGGGATTTCTCTTTTCCCACGGAGACTAAAGTGCTTGCATTGCTCTATCTTGTAAGGGGAAGATAAAGGAGTGTCAACTCTATCTATCTTTCTATTGTTTTTCTTTCTTCTTTCTTTTCTTTCTTCTTTTTATGAAAGGTGTTATTCTACAAATTCTGCTGTGATTGGGATTTCCCTTTTCCCACGGAGATTTAAGTGCTACCGTTGTCCTATCTTGTACGGGAGAGATAAAGGAAGGTCGGCGCCCAAAAGTTTTCTTCAGAGCTTCAAAAGCCACTGTGAATTTTTCTCAAAACCCATCCAAAAAAAATTATTTTGAAGTACGACGTACCTTATAGCTGTATCACAGCCACGTCTTCACTTTATTAAGTTACTTCATGATAAAGTGATGATGGTGGTGGTAGTGGTAGTGTTCCTGAAAATATTCTCAAATGCCAGTCGCGCGGGTGTTACAGGTTAAAAATGTATCTATTAAGCCCTTATTATTGCATTGTTACATGCGTTAGTACTATACAAAAAAAGATTGAGCTTTGGACAGATTGCCTAGAATTGCACGCAGAGTAATATTTTGACCTGCGATTTGTGGGAAATGCAGTCTTTATTTTGCCCAAAATTATCAAAGTCTGTAGGATTTTTCCAATGGGGTTGCTGTCCACCATAAGTGCGGGCATGTTGCCATCGACAAGAGCAGAGTTTTTTTTTCAGCCCCTTTTCACTCAACCTGGATTATCTCAGAAGTTCACTGCTAAAGTTATGTTTTAAACCACATTTTATTTGAGCACAGTGAGTACTGAAAATTAATAAAGAAGTTCTGGCCCATGTCGGAAGACTATAGAGTAGCTGTAGAGAAAATTGTTTATTGGAATAAAGAGGTATTTTTTACTAGGCATGTGTAACCGCAAGACGTCTATCTGTGAGAGCAAGGTTTGTTACAAACAGGGGGAAATAGAACAGTCAATATAATATAATATTGCGCGTTAGAATCAGGTTCCGGAATCAAAGGGTTTGCAGGCCCGTCCGTATCCAGGAGACGACCAAGGCCACTCATACAGCAGGTAATGTTGGTATGTTAAGTCGTGTTAAGTCGGTAGTTGGTCAAAATGAACAGAAATATGAGGTAGCTTATAGGTGCTTTACAGACGGATCTTTGCCCAGTTGATTTACGTTTCTGTTAATGAAATAGATGGATTTGAGAGACTTAAAGATCTGTTTCATTTCACTTCAAAAGTTCAAACATTAAATCAGTTTCTCTCTCTCTCTCTCTCTCTCTCTCTCTCTCTCTCTCTCTCTCTCTNCTCTCTCTCTCTCTCTTTCTCTCTCTCTCTCTCTGTCTCTCTCTCTCTCTTTCTCTCTCTTCACACACACACCCACCCACCCACATACACACATACATACACTCTCCCTTTCTCACACCCTCTTACTCTTTCGCATACTCCATTACACTCGCATACTATCTATCTATCTATCTATCTATCTATCTATCTATCTATCTATCTATCTATCTATCTATCTATCTATCTATCTATCTGTATATTGTGTGTAGTATTGTACCTGAACTAAATGGAAATATATTATCTGTCTTATTCAACCATTCATTCACCGTCTTCTTCTGACCATAACCGTTTGCACCACGTTCAACAACCCCCTTCTCCTCTCCCCCTAACCACCTTAAATACGTTTCTCTGTCTTTTGTTATACCAAAAAAAAGTGCCAGAAGAGAATTCAACAGTGCATCACTGGACACCAGTAAACCGACAATACGTACGTAGTCTTATAACTGCCGTTAATTCTATAATTACCACAAGACTGAGTTTAAACCATGATTGCAAAAAGTTGCTGCAGACCTGGCACTTGAGGAGGAGAAGACTCTTCCCCCACCCCTCCCCCCCTTTCCTTCCCCATCCTCTCTCGCCTCCCTCCTCGTAGCCCTTTCTTGAAACACTTGAAGATCAGTTTCATTCACTTCAAATATAAAAATTCAAAGTTACACTAACTACCTCTCTTCTTCTTCTTCTTCTTCTCTCTCTCTCTCTCTCTTTCTCTCTCTCTTTCTNCACACACACACACACACACACACACACACACACACTAAGGTTATAGGACATCTCTTCGTGACATCTGGTTAGAGTAATTCAGACTTTATACTTTATAATGAATTCGCCAACCAAGCGTAGCCATATATAGCCATTTTCATGGCTTTGTTTTGTTGTTTTTTTCCATTCGAGACATTGACCTATAACCCTGACAGCTGTTACTAACACCCGAGTATTCAACGTCGATGTTCAACTGTATCAATTTTTCTTTAGATTTTTCAGGTTACAGACCTGTAATGAGATTGGAACCTTTTTTCCTCTGTGGGCTATATTAACATTTTGAGCTGCTCTCTGAACCCAAAGTTTTAGCTTTCACCCAGATCTGTACCAGATTCAAGCTCATTATGTGGCCCAGATTTTAAGACTTACCCAACTCTAGCAAGCCCATTGAATTTTTTAGCTTGGTTGCTATTTGTAAACAGACCCTACATTTTTCACTGGTCAATGCCAAACCCCTCCTCTTCCGCCTGAGCACACCCTTGAACTGGCAGTTCCAGCCCAGGGCTAAATAGTGCCTGGTAAAATAAAGTAAAATGGACACAGATTCCCATGATATCAAAATTTCCCCCCTGGAGCCCTTATTACTGGAAGCAGGGCATGCCAAAAGAGGGAAAGGGGGAGATGAAATATATACTTAGGTAGGACCCAAAAGTGAAAGTACAATTACAGGCCTGTAACCTTCAAAGGTCTTAAGCGGGGTAAATCTCCTTAGGGCATACACTAATAACACACAGCCTGTGACGAATGGAGGTAAACTTATATTTGTCATTCGAAAATTGTCATATAACACCGACACATGGTAATGACATCCGCGTTCTCAACATCGAGCTAGCACTGTATCAGTCTTTCCTCAGATCTTTCAAAGTTCTTTAGCGTGGTCCCTCTCCGTACGGCATAAACTGTCAACGCACAGCCCATGACGAAAGGGCTTAAATTTTTCCATTCGAGAATTGTCGTATAACATCGACACATGATAATGACTAATGACATCCGGATTCTCAACATCGATGTACCAGTGTATCAGTCTTTCTTCAGATTTTTCAAAGGTTTTATGCGAGCAACTTCTCCGCACGGCATACACTATTTACGCACAACAGCCCATGACGAATGGAAGTAGGCTTTAAAATTATCAAATCAAATCTGAGTCTCCGAAACCGCTAAAATGTTTTACTTATTCCAGGTCATGATACAACACTTGTGCATTTTTAAAAGTTGCAGGTTCGGGTTGACAGTCCACAAAGTTCAGACAGCTTGCTGCAGTAATATAATATTCCCGAACGGGCATGGATATCTAGCCCACGAAGGCACTTACCACAGTGTTGCTTCAAATCGTGGGGTTATTTATCTTGAGTCTTTTGTCCGCTCGAGAACTCCGAGCGAGGACCTGGTCTGTGATATGAACCGCTGGGTGATATCTAAATTGATCACAGAACTGTTACTGTTACCTTCCCAAAAGCACGACCAAAGTCTCGTTACCTTGACTTGAAAGCTTTGCTCTATTCCACTTGTTATCTTTCATTGTTTTAGTATCTTTCATTTTGTTTTAGTAGGAAGTCAACGAACTAGGCTGAAAAGCGCGCTCTGCTCTCTGCCTGATGAAATGACAGTATCAGCCATTTGTAAAGGATCTATACAACAAGTTTAACAAGTTTATTGGGAATAAGCCCAGACCACTGCCGTGGCACATGGGCAAAATACAGTATGCAACGGGACAGCACTCTAGCTGACGAAGACACTCATCCGGATGAATTTGACCTAATGGGAAATTCATTATATCGCCTTTAACCTTTACGTTGCCGAGTTCGACAAAATAATTTCGAAAGCTCTGGTAGCATTCTACATGCCGCGTGCGACAAAAGTTGAAATTATACTACCCCCCTGTCTTGAAGACGAATTTTTTTAAAAAATAAAAAATACGAAGGTATTATTGTGTTTGAGTGCTTTCCCTTCTTTCTGAACACATTAATTTTCCGCATCCGACATCCGACATAATTTTTTGCGGCGAAAAAAGGGTTGACTTACTGGTTCTTTGAGCCATTTTTTGCTTTCGAGACGGCATTTTCAATAATATGCCTTTGTTAGGTATGTTTTTAACTGGTTGGCAACCAGGATGAATAATCATAAGGCGTGGCACAACAAAGGTTAAAAAATAAAAGGAAATAATATCTTTAATACTTCTGACAGTATCGATTCTTGATTTAAATACGCAGAGTTATACGATGCTTATCAAAGTATCGGATATTCTACAATTCATGGCTGCCTCCACCAGCTGTGGAAAGATATAATCGGCAGTGCATTAATCATGATCTCTTTGATGTTATCGTCCTTACTGTAAAACCATAGCTTTTAGGATAAGATTTGTGATAAAGAGGGCCAAGCCCGGATTAAGATAGTGGTGGGGGTGGGGGAAGGGGGGAACCTTTAGTAACAGGGAAGGATTTAGAGTCGTACCGAGGGTTGAGAGCGAAAATGTTGTATCTCCAAATTGACGTTTTGAGAAAATTCGCAATAAAAGTTCAAACTTCACTGGGAAATCAAAAGTTTATAAAAACCGGTTGTTTTTGTTGTTTTTTGTTGTTTTTAGTGTAAAATATTCTGTGACTGATAGCACAACAACAGTTGACTGGAAATTCCCAGCCTTTTTTTTTTTTTCTGGACTTTCAACGATTTCACACAAATTCGATCAGGGGATCATTAAGTCTGCAACGAAAAAAAGCACATTCCCCTACATCTCACTGATGGACACTACAGATTTTCTGTGGGCATTTTACATAATTTGTTATTATAAATAACGAGATCAAATACTATATCACAGATAAGATCCAAGTAGTTACTAATGGTTTAGAAGCAATTGGGAGGGAAAGGGGGCGGGGGAGGGGGAGGGGATGAGGAGCGAGAGATTACAAACCGTGCATGCTCGTCTTAAGTAGTGTGATCACATGTTGGACAACAAGAAATCTGACCTAGGATTCCCAGTTCATCACCTGGCTTCAAATGAGAGCTCTAGTGCGGGATCCTCGAAAATGCTGCGCCAGTGCCATCTCTTTTCCTAACTAGATTAATCTAGCACTGAAGAAGGATCATAAAAACGCTGGGAGCTAAGTATATTGACAGATCTGATGTGTGGAGTAGGTCGACACAATGTATACATGCTCACAAATGATAGGGTTTGGCAAGCAAAATCGCACAAAAAAATAAAAACCACACACACACACACAAGGCAGCCGTGCGTGAAACTCAGATTTGCCACCGTTGCTTTGCAGAGGTCTAAATGCTCCAAAATCCCAAAGTATCAGACTCAATAATATCAGAGTAAGAAAATTGTGTAAAATAATCGTACAACCTTGAACAACACTGCAAAAGTGGTGAAATGCAGCCCTGAGTTTGTAAAAATGTATAAATTGTTGCCGGCAGCATTTCTCAATGGCCTGAGCGGATTATTGTCATTCGTGCGGGCATGTGGTGAGCCCCCAAAAAAAAAAAAACCCAGAATTTTTACCGTTATTCATGTAAACATAAATTGAGAAAATTCTAAATGAAGGACCCTCACTATAAACAGCTTGTAACACAGACTGAGGTGGCCACAGACATACGACTAATCATGACCATCTCTATAGGTGTGTTCTGTAATATCTGTATACCTATAAACCTGAGCTAATAAAGTTGTTGTAACTGTTATTGAAACGTTCCCGAGGTTCGCTGAGATTTTTTTATTAAATAGCTCGAGGGGGGATTTTACAATAAGAAGGCTCCTGCAACTTCAACATTAAAGTCTCGTCTCTCACACATAGTCAGATAGATGTCTGGTCAGCAGGTGTGTCCCACCTCTGGTCCTCGGGCCATTAGATGAGCCGATAGACAGTGACAGCCCATGAAGTATGGTCAACGCCGCTTAATCGCAACTCCTCGAAAGCATGGGAAAAGTTGGGATTAAAAGGAGTTTTGATTATCCAGTTACTTATATATAGAGAAATATAGCATTTTGTTATGTGGAATTTTTTTTTTGCGATAAAGCGGACGCTGAGATTATCCGGATCCGGTTAAGCGGAGTGAACTATACCTTTAGATTACTGAGTGCTTGATAGTAGACTAATAACTGTTCAGGGTTGTAATTTTATGATGCATTAGGTACCCAAATAGTAGATAATGGCAACTGATCATCTCCTGAAAAGGGTGTCTCATTTCCATATTGTATTTTGGCCGGGACATGATTTGTGTGTCAGTTTAACTCTCGAAAGTCTGGGTGTCAGCTAGAGGAGAAAATGGTAGATGAGTGGCAATAGCTTGCATGAGGAACACGATTTTGCAGCGGATTGAACTCATGTAATATTGTATTGTAATGCATTATGGTGGTCTATAGCCTAATAAAACCTTTGAACTTGAACTTGAACTATGTGTTTTCACTGGCGTTTTCTTGTTGGCTGGCAGGAACATTTAGTAGCGTTCTAGGACCTTCTCGGCTTTGACCAGTCAGAAAAGAAGGCTGATTTCGTAAAGTACAGTTTAGATGAAAGTGTTCACGCGCTTGCTAATAACTGCTATATATATCTTAAATATTCAGACACCACCATCATCATCATCATCATTATTTAAAACTGAGAAAAATTAAAAGCTCAACC
The DNA here is from genome assembly GCA_033807755.1 of Ellobium chinense. Taxonomy (NCBI): domain Eukaryota; kingdom Metazoa; phylum Mollusca; class Gastropoda; order Ellobiida; family Ellobiidae; genus Ellobium; species Ellobium chinense. The sequence continues at coordinate 10,831 of JAWQUT010000224.1, forward strand.
TTAATTCCAGGAATTTATTAAAAAATCTAGTTAAGAAATAAGAACGAAAATTACTTCCAAACGTGTCAGCTCTAAGGCCTTTATCAAAAGATGCACGCTTTAATATTTTCACTCATCAACCACTTTCTCATCTAGCTGACACCCAGACCCTCGACAATTAAACTGATACGCACATCATGACATCACCATCATCATCGTCATCATCATCATCATTATCATCATCATCATCACCGTCATCATTGTAAAATGAAACACTACTTCAATCGGATGTTATATCATCAACTTGATGTGAACATTTATAAGATTGAAAGTGTAAGACAGTCTAATCGTTTCGGCAAACGCCTTCTTCGATTGAAATAAATTAATCAAAATCTCTTATAATCACCATCATTTTCATCATCATCATCATCATTATCGTCATCATCATCATTGTAAAATAAGCGAAAAACACTGTTTCAATCCCACAACTTTAATGAAAATTTAATAATCGTAAAAGGGCAAAATAGTCTAAACATTTCGGCAAAAGTCTTTGTCAGTAGAAACTAAAATTATCATCATCATCATTATCTGCAAAACATTTATCCGCAGTGGATATGAATAAGTAAAGAAAGAAAACTATAACAATTTAACAAATCTAATACATGAATTTTCACCTGGCGTCCTTCTTCAATGCAGAAAATCAATGAATTCAGAATGAAATGGCATCATTTTCATCATCATCATCATCATCATTATTTGCAAACCATTTTTCCGCACTGGATATAAATAAGTAAAGAAAGAAAACTGTAACAATTTAACAAATTTAATACACAAATTTTCAGACTGGCGTCCTTCTTCAGATGCAGAAAATCAATGAACTAAGACTGAAATAGCATCATTATTATCATCATCATCATCATCATTATTTGCAAACCATTTTTTCGCACTGGATATAAATAAGTAAAGAAAGAAAACTATAACAATTTAACAAATTTAATACACAATCATTATCATCATCATCATCATCATCATCATCATCATCATCAGCATGCCTTGCTTGTTAATGCACCGGTTCCATCACTATATTAGTTAGTCCAAACAACTGATTCAGTTCATACTAGCTGTTGCCCACTCCAGGCCACACTACAAAAATCTTATACATGCAATCACATTCACACTCTGATAACCTATTCACCTTCTGGTGCCATACTCCTCTTATTGGCCATGAACTATGGAACAGCGTTATCACCTGAGAGTGTTTTCTTCGTCCCAGTGAACTATGCGATTACGGTGCATTCACACGTTAATGAACATGTTTTTTTTTCTTAAATATCTTTTATCCTAATGAGAGGATCGTTCTGAAATTGTGCATGGCTTCCTAAACTAGTTTGTCTTAACAGGAATTATATATATTTTTTTTGCCTTAAGTTTCCTTACTAATCTTTCGTGTAAAAAAAAAAAAAAGGCTCACTTACCGTTTGGTCTAACATTTAGTAGTTTTACAGCAGCGTGACGTAAAAGGAAAATGCCAGATGATTGGTTTCTTGGACGATGGTTATTTGCATCATCATTCTCGATACAGTTTTAAAAAAAAAAAACCAACAACGTAGGAGAAAATTCGATAATCTTAGATGTATAGAAATTCAAAGAAGTTACTTACTATACCTATGAACCTATGAACGTGAACGATTCTCACTCAAGAATTTTGTTGACTCAAGCTTTAATCAACCTGGATAAATTACTGCACCCTAGCCAAACACACTGCTAATGTAACAAAGAACTCAGTAAAATCATGATTTTCTCCCACTGCCAGTTATTAGTCGGAAAGAAGAATGTTAGAATCAGAAGGTTTTGGTGAACTGGCTAATGCTATACTTATGTCTTTGCATCTTTCTTTAGTATACATACCACCGTCCGTTGATTCTTGCTGCATCTTCTTTCTACAGGCAACTGTTGATAAAAGATTCCACTATTAAATTTTAAATATTTAGATGGCTGCCACCATTTTGCTCAGTTCTCACGCCCGTTCTTCTCACGTCACGTTTCTAGCAAATGTCTAGCAAGTGTGCACATTTCCTCTCTGTGACTTGCGCGCAGCAACCAAAATGCACCCCTTGTATATGCACCACTAGATACGTTCATTTTATGCAGCCTAGTATTTTTCAATGGCAGTTTGTCACACGGTCGACGCCACTGAACACACTTTTATTTGCCCTTACGTTCGAATGACAAATTGGTTTTAACTTCCGGACTACTTCTAGATAAGTCTTTTCAGGGTTTACTCTAATATTGTTCTGCTCATTACCTTGTATTCCTTTGTTGCCTTTAAGTGAATGCTTTTAAAGCGGTTCTTGAAAATTATTTTGTGATCGTTGCGTTTAAGCAGTTTCCACCTATACGTTTTTTTGAAAATTTACATTCCAGGTTTCATACTGTACTACTATACATGTTCAAGAAACTTACCTGACAATGTTTATGAAGAAAACTGTTATCACACCCAGACACGATGTGGCAAAAATATTTTTGTTAAAGATAAATTGGTTTAGAAGCCTATGCAAGAATTTGGAAACAATCCATTCAGTAAGAAAAGAGATATTTTTTTTTTAAATACCATATTCATCTTTTTGTAAACGCATTAATAGACTGCGCTGCCCTAGTGTAAAGGAGAGGGGGAAACTTCGTAGAGCCGTTGCGTCGATCTGTCGCAGCGGAACTCTAATTAGCCAAATAATTGGATTGCAGATAAATGCCTACATATAGGTTCAAGCTTCATTATTCGTAGGCATTACGCCAAACATCGTAAATATAAACATTGATAACAATCACTTCCTACAATATATCATTAACTGCGTCAGCAACCAGGGGCGTAGCGTAGTGGTGGTCAAATAAGCACTGCTTACCC
>JAWQUT010000224.1:13719-32517 GCA_033807755.1 Ellobium chinense
GGGGGGGGGGGGGGGGGGAGAATTGAACAGATCATTGCCTAACAATGTTTGTAGTTGTCCGGATACACCACGGAACCGCGCAATCTTAATCAGTCTATTGTTAAAAGATCCAAGTGATGCCCTGTGGGACAAATCACTAAACCGTGCAACATGGACAGTCATCGTGTTAGGTTTTGACACTCAGTAACTCAGTAACGATATCATTCGGTACTTCAACACATTTTCTCTCTGCATTGCGGGCTTGAGACCGACTCCTGTGGCAGGCTGCATTCAAAAATGTGTTTTATGATTTTAAAAGTATAATAAATTATGGTAAAATTGGAAAAAAAATACAGTTTGGACACTGGGAGCATTGTGATATGTCTACATCTGATTGAGAAAGTCTCTTTGGGGTAGTTCATTCGAATGGTATTTTTCTAACAACTCTTTGCGCATATTTACCTTTTGTCATAGGTGTATTTATGAACTATTTTTAACGTCTGACCTAAATTTAGATCGCCCAATTTTGAAATGATAAAGCTTGATATCGATACCTCACTGAAAGGAAGACTGCACCGTCCTAAAGACCATATTAAATCATACGATGCCCTATTCCAATAAAACAGTCTTTCAAGTGTCTGTCATAATGATATAACGCCTCTGCTGACCCCAGACAACCCATAGGGTTACATTATCCATAGTCTGAATTGTTACAACCACTTCGCGCTAGGCGGCCATAAGCTTACGCCAAATGCTTTCTTGCCACATGGCCAAGCTGTCTAACCGTATAGTCATATTACATACGCGCACGGTAACAGAACGATGCTCTTTCTTCGCAAAATTGACTCGGTGGGCACCATAAATATGTTTTAGAGAGAAAAAGGATTGAAACACGGAAAATTATTTTTGACGGGCGTTTCCTACTTTAAAGAGGATACAATAGAAATAACACTTCGCAGTTCAGTGGTCTGCGAAGTAAGGCTTGAGGCGGTTTATTACGTCAGTGCGCAGTTCAGTGGTGCACCCAACAAAAGCAGACAAATATAACAAATGATATAGTGCATATTTCATGCAAAACGCATGCACTTATTTCACGAGTCTATAGAAGACACAGAGGTACGCCTAATATACTCCCCGCCCGCTGTGTGTTTAAAGCGATTCGTCATTTGCCTAGAGACCGTCTGTTGCTTTACACTAGAGCAGAGGTGGGCGTAATAGATATTTTCAAATACCTATTAAGACGAGTACTCATGGCNGTAGATATGCCAAACAAAATCATGCTGAGGCAATAAAAGTGCAGAATACTTTTCCTGGCTTACACTATCAAAGTTTACATTTGAATTTGGAATACCAGAACCTTAATTAAAAGCTGAATAATATATTGTCAGGTAGAGGTGTCTGTGGCTGCTGGTACGTAAGTGACGTCAGCGTTTTTGCCACAAGCTTCTGCTGATCGGGGAAGGGGAATAATTATGGATGCAAGGGCCAAACCCGGTAACTCTAGCTCTCCTTATTGGGTCATATTACATACGCGGACGGTAACAGAACGATGCTCTTTCTTAGCAAAATTGACTCGGTGGGCACCATAAATATTTTTTAGAGAGAAAAAGTATTGAAACACGGAAAATTGTTTTTGAAGGGAGTGTCCTACTTTAAAGAGGATACAATAGAAATAACACTTCGCAGTTCAGTGGTCGGCGAAGTAAGGCTTGAGGCGGTTTATTACGTCAGTGCGCGGTTCAGTGGTGCACCCAACAAAAGCAGACAAATATAACAAATGATATAGTGCATATTTCATGCAAAACGCATGCACTTATTCACGAGTCTATAGAAGACACAGAGGTACGCCTAATATACTCCCCGCCCGCTGTGTGTTTAAAGCGATTCGTCATTTGCCTAGAGACCGTCTGTTGCTTTACACTAGAGCAGAGGTGGGCGTAATAGATATTTTCAAATACCTATTAAGACGAGTACTCATGGCTTGAATCTCGTAGATACTAGATATCGATACTGTGATGTCATATTTTTTAACTCGTGTCATGTTGCTTTCCTGAGTCTTCGAGCGAGCTGGCGAGGGTCCATTCCCATCCCTTCTTCCCGTAAATTTTGCTACTTTTTTTATTTTTGCTATTGTGTTATTATGTTTTAAACAAGGAACAAAACTTTAATTGAAATTCTGTGAATACATAAACAATCAACTTTGGTTAAAACGTGATTGTAAAGTAATATTAGATATTATATGATAAAAGTATTAATTATAATTATTGTCTCAGTGAATATCTACCAGTTTCTATTAAGGAAATAGTAAATATTGGGTACTCACGACTGGAACCAATTATGTAGAGTACTCAGTATGGATATCTATTAAGGCCCATCTCTACAGTACACTAAAAACTGCACTCGGTTTCGAAGTTTCCTGAGCTAATTTGTTTACTATATTATTATTATGGAGTCTTTCACCCGAAAAGCAGGATTTAAGTAATTATGTAACGTCTCGCCACCACTGACAGCCAGTCAAATTCAACACAGCACGCGCAGTCTGCGAGACCGGAATGTCGGTAATCCTATATGTCTTTGACCCATTAACCAGAATTGCCTGTTTGGCGACGTTGATGTCAAAAAAAAAAAACCAAAACAAAAAAGTTCATCCCAGCGGCAAACTAAAACTTTTCATCTAGTCCAGCAATCAGTATATTCATTGAAATTTTAACGTCGGTTTAGCTCATTCATGAAATCCACTAATGACTAGACTAGTCCTATCCTTAAAGTTCATTTTGTGAATGGAGGTCAATGTTGTACATGGCGACAACCCTTGCTTACCCGTTGGCAAAAGTCGGCGCTACGCCCCTGTCTGCAACCCTAGAGCACCAGTTGACACAATACTAGATCTAGTTCACATGCTATCCAATCTTACCTTCCCCCGTTCCCTCCTTACACACACACACACACAAACACACACACACACACACACACACACACACACACACACACACACACACACACACACACACACACNAGACACACCCCTCACACACACACACACACACACACACACACACACACATATACACACACATACACACAAACATATACCCACATGAACAAGGGTTGCGATTTTTCCATAACCTTCATACAGACAATGCAGAATTCTTTTTGCATGTTTTCCTTTTTTTAGGGGTGGGGGTGGAAGATCGGGGGGGTTGAAAGGGAGGGGGGTATGCGGCTGGAGGAAATATGAACATTTTAGGTGGCTTAAGAGCTTCTCTCTTTCCCCCTCTCTCTCCTTCTCTCTCTCTCTTTCTCTCCCTCTCTCTTTCTGTCTTTCCCTCTCTTTCTCTCTATCTCTCCCTGTTTCTCTCTTTCTTCCCTCTCTACTCCTCTCTTTCCTCTCTCTCTTCCTCTTTCTCTCTTCCTCTCTTTCTCTTTCCCTCTCTCTCTTCCTCTCTCTCACTCGTTTTCTCTATCTTCTCTCGGGAGTCTACAAATACCGCAAAATAGCTAATTTCTGTGTTATCCGAAAAGCATGGTGATAAAGCGAAAGTTGCTCTTAAGTGGAGTGCAATCTAGCAACACTGTGTTATCGAAGAATTTGCTGCCAATATCTCGGGAAGCTCCCAAGGCATGTTCGGCTTAGGGTTAGGAATAGAGTTGTGGAAGAGAAAAGTACCTTAGAGTTGTTGTTAGCTGCGAAATTTCAGTAAAATACGAAAACACAACTTAAGCTTGTATAACACGACCAAAATAAATGCGTACAGAGGCAGAAATTTCTTCGAGACTATGATAAATCTTTTATGAAAAACAGTAGTTAAGAGCTTGCACATGAACAACTGGGACCTCTTACCGCGGTGCTGAATGCACCCGTAGTAGCGATATTTGTATGAATTACATTAACTCTGCATGTTTAATCCTACTAAGGGTGCATTCGGCACCCCTGCACTTATGAAATTTTCACGATGGTAAAAGATCCCACCGTTTAAAGCGCAAGCTCTCAAATAACAAGAGAGCTACACGTACGCGCGATTGTGTATCTGCCCATGAGCTTGGAAGTTTCACACAAAGGAAGTCTGACCACCGACCACTGACCACTGACCATCAAGTATCGCCAGTCTTCGGTGCCCGATTTGAAGTAACAGAGTCAACTCTGGTCTTATCATATTTCCATTCTTACGAGTTTGCCTGTGTTTGCTATCGAAGGTGTGGCAGAGAGCCCACACTCTCATGCGTCATGGGTATGAAGAGAGTCTCTACTCCGAGGATCTGCCATGTTTGCTTTTCTCTTCCTAGGTTACTCTCCTTACAACCATTATCGTTACGGAGCAAGGGTCATTACTGACCGCAAGGTGCTGATATCTCGCTAAACATGTCCCTATCGACAGCTTCTCTTAGACACGAGACTATAATATAGTTGAGCGTAGACGTAAAGTGTGCAGTTGTGCATAGAAAGAGTATATTTATTATCTATATTAATAAAACGCTTCAGCCAAATTTGTGTCACAGATTTCTTGAGAACTACATAACGTAAAAACATGCGGTTTTCACCTAAATTCGTAGAAAAATACACAAAAGGTAACTATACACAACAGTCCTCTTTATTTTTTTTAACCCTTTTATTAAAAAAAGAATGTGTATAGACTAGCAACGAAATACAATCTCCGATAGATCTTTTCAATCTGCCCGATTCGCCAATCGTCCAACTTTTTCACGGAGTCTAATGCATTCGTCTATGATGCCTTTCGGTGCGCTAGGTATTCTTTCGCTGCTAGTGCGTTGCCTGCTTGCCCATTTGTAAAATGGGGTGTTAGTCTTGTTGAGATATACATAATATCGAAACCTACCTGAATAGCAAAAATAACAGAATAATAGTGAATGCGTGCCTGTCATATTCATACTTAATAACAAGGTATACTTATAAAAAGAGTAGGCCTACTTAATATTGAGGTTTCGCTGTAATAATAATGATAATAATAATAATGCGGTTTTTAAGTTTCGGACCCAGGCTAATGCCCGCTCACGCGACCTTACACTACTATTGCCTGATCAGGCCCGATCACTCTTCGACTTTCTCGATTCCCTGGGGAGCATACAGTGTCGCTGCCATTTACAGGCACTAATCAGTAGCATTCTGACAATTCCTTCCACTGTTTATAGCCTGGTACCCATTTTACAGACGGGAGACTGAGGAAAATGTGAATGAAATGCTTTCTCAAGACACCTACAACATGACCGTGGTCGGGGATTGAACCCCCGATCATTAGACTTTTGGTCCAATGCCGTAACCATTTGGCCATGCGTTACATATTATATAATTATTATATATGTATGTCATCACTGTTTGTCGAGGCAACTAGGTTTCAAGAAAGAGTATTGGAATTTCCTCTAAACTTAAGCTTCCTTATCGCTATTAAGGAACATTATCCTCTTATGAAAAGGAAAGAAAAGCTTTTCCTTAAGTATCGAGCTAGAAATGTGAACCTGTATTAAAAGATCACCTGTCAAAGGCCACATTTTTATGAGAAACAAGAGATGAAGGCTACATAAAGGGCTTTCTAGCAAAACATCTTAAACACCAGGCGAGGGGTCGTGATAAAAGAGACTAGATAAAAAGTTTAAAGAGAGGTGATATAAAAATAATATAATGGTGAAACATTGTAGAAGAGATGTCGCTCAATGGAATGGAAGTGTGGGTGTATGCTAAGCACACCTATTGCTATCTGAAGTAGACAAAATAAGCTCAAACGTCAAGCATGTGGATTATGTGTTTCACCACAAAGCCCCTTCATTTACATATTACAAATTCGACTCTACGCTCGATCTCCGGGTTTTCTCACCCGTGTCCACACCTCCTGTGTTCACGTTTCGTAAATCTCACGTCAGTCCCTCTTTCTAGGTGTGTAGCCTTATCAGAATATTGAAGAAAATACATGCAGTCTCATAAGAACATTTGCCAGAGACACCCCCCGCCCCCTACTCCAAGTTCGCTTTTGGCAAAACTACTCTCTGGACTCTCATGTTGTCTTCATTACTGATAATAATATGTTAACATCTCACAAGCCAAATCCATATTATTCAGAATGTCCCTAGTTCGTGAGTCGCAAAACTCCAGCATCGATCTAAAACACACTACAAACCAGTTTTCTCAAACATAACGAAAACTTTTAATGGCAGTATACAAGAGACGAAAGGATTCCGCCCATTGATCTGTTTATTTACGACAATTGGAGCTCTTTATGTAACCGGGTGGCAAAGGTATATAGTATTCGTTCTTCAATATTAAGGGGGAGGAATGTGAGCTCAGTCTGGTAATTTTATTTTTCAGATGTTACATATTATTTTAGAGAAGTGTGTCATCACGGATTTTACCAAATTACTGTGAGAAGAAAGGCCGAAAAAAACCTAACACTAGAAAATTTCCTGCCCATGCCGGGAATCGAACCAGGATCTCTCAGCTTGCAAGTCTGAACGTGCTACCACAACACCGCACGGACACTAACTTCACAGCAATTGCATTCTTAAATACCTTCTACCTGAATCGTCCCTAACTTTCACGTGTGAGCCTAATGTTCACCCGTGACTCTGACACATGGACTGCTCACATTATTTAGAAAAGCATACAAAACGCTTCGAAAGTAGCCTAGTCTTGTTCTGTCCGCAGCTGGCCGTAGTTTACACAGCTGGGAGTTGCTTTGGTAGGTGACATTATAATATATAATCTTTAAGAACTAAAGGAACTTCAGAAATCACCCCCAACTACCATGAGGAGATGGGTGGTGAAATCACATGTACATATATCCATATTAAAGTGCAAATTTTTCTATTGTTATTGTGTGGACAGACATGGGATGGGCCTCTGACTTCTGTTTGTCCTGCATATAGAGGCGAATAAAAATATAGGTGGAAAAAATTCAGAAGAAAGTAGTTTTATCGTTCAACAAGACTAACACCCCATTTTACAAATGGGCAGGCAGGCAACGCACCAGCGGCGAAAGAATACCTAGCGCACCGAAAGGCATCACAGACGAATGGCGAATCGGGCGATTGAAAAGATCTATCGGAGATTGTATTTCGTTGCTATATTCATTCTTTTTTTTTTAAGGGTAAGAAAATAAAGAGGATTGTCTGTAATGTAAAGCTGCAACTACTTGGGAAGACCGGTTATAAGGTTCTGTTATCCTTTTCCCCAGTTTTATGACATATGAGTAAATATGAACTGTTTGAGTGTCTAGTTAATGACCACAATTATAGTTTGCAGAGTCCATTTTTCTTCAAAAACGGCTATTTTTAGTCGCTCCGTCAGTCTTTCCATAAGTTAGTCAGTTCCTTGTTAAATTTCACACTAATCAAAAGACAACGGTTCTTTTTTTCCACTCACCTAAATATTTGCATCTTGCTGAAACAAGATCTGATCGTTCTATTAGGAATCTTCATCCACCTCTTGTGGACTGGAATCTGAAGTCCAACTTTTTCAGGGCCGAATGGAGAGTTCGTTTTTAGACCCTGAGGTCGTTCTCGGTCTCAAGGATGGGTTTCAATATTTTGAGAGTAATGAATATTTTGTCCTTAAACAGTTTTAACATGCATCTTTCTATGACATCCATGAAGTTGTTAAGTAATGGTTTCCTGCCTTTTTCACTGGATCTGTCATTGCTAAGGACTGGCAGCTCGTTCTTCCAGCGTCTGAGCGTTGTTGTTTTCACACCCAAGCAGGAACTGGTGCTTTTCAGAGGACAGTTTAAAGACACTTTAAGACTCTTCTTATTAGCTTTACATTCGTGGTATCTTAGTGCACTGAGTGCAACTTGCTTGACTGCAGGATCGTATTGTCGAGGCATGATGTGCCAGATATGTAGTTTAGATGTGTATCTGCCTTCTCATTAAAATATGAGGTGTGCAGTGATGCTTGGAATCGGGAATGCACAAATTTGCACAAAGTTCAGCCTTAATGTTAGAGTACATGGAAGAGGTGGGGGAGGGAGGGGGAAATAATCGGGGAGGTCGTGTATCAGTGTAAATTACACTGTTTGTGACTTTTGTTGTATTTTATGCATGTGAAATGTAACTTGTCTGATCGGAGGCGTAGTATTTTGTCCTTGGTTAACTGTTGCTTTCTGCGGTAAAAATAGCTCTTGTTATAATTATCTAAACAGCTAAACCACGGAATGTTGCATTGGCCGAATTATTTGGACTTGCCCTTATGTGAACCTGCCGTGAAAAGAAGACTACTGTGAATACCGTAAAATTTCTGTTCTTTGTAGCATCGTGTTTCCTGAGTTTTTTATATACTTTAATGAAGAAAACTTTTTTTATCTGTAACTGTCCACAAGTGGGTAAACACTTCTCTGTTAAGACAAATTGAAACAGGAGGCTATGCAAAATTTGGCGAAGATTGATCAAAGCAAATCGGAGATATTCGCGAAAAACGAAAACCGTATAATGTTGGACGGACTATAATATAAGCTTAGATATTGCGCTGACGATTTTTTTTTTTTTTAATTTTAGACTAATCACAAATGCCGTCTTTTACGAATCAATTACGTCTCATTCTAAGACGTGCTGATAGACATTCTAGCAACCAGCAACACCAAATAATCTAATTAAAACTAGTAATCTGATGACACTAATAATCTGATTAAGCTAATAATCTAATATAACGCAATTCTCATAACATATTACCGACTAAGCCTTTTTTTTCTGCTTCTTCATTATGTGTAATGTTGATTTCTTTGAATATAATAAGATCTAATTGGACGCCCTGGGTTACAGACTTTTAATTGGCTGAAAATAACATGTTGTTAGACTAGGGTCTCACAGTTTTATGGTGGAAAGGGGGAGATGGAAAAGGCCAAAAGTAGACTATTGTTTAAGAACGTGTGAAGTTTGTAATAAAATAGAAGATGAATTCCATATCGTAGTAGAATGCCAGCGTTACAAGGAAATTAGACAAACATTTTTACCGCGTAGACTATTTGTAAAACCTAGCATGATGAAATTTGTCACATTCTTAACAACTATGAATAATAAAGAAACTAAATCATTTGGAATATTTTGTCATAAAGTTATTAGTGAATATAATGGAACAGTTCTATAACTTCTTCTGGTGACATTTGAATCCTTGGAGTGAGTGTCTGTGTGTTTGAGTGCGAGCGCGTCTATAGTGTACGTGTGTTGGGTGGAATGGGATGGGGGTGATGGAGCGGATGAAATGGGGAAGATGGGCAAATCAGATGGAGAATGTATTACTCAGGGAGAAATGTGGGCAAATTAAATATGTATTCTGAGTGGAAAGTTGAAGTGAGTGACAGACCAGAGAAACGGAGCGATAGAGTGAGGTGGACGATTTTTGTATTATCTTATTACTTGTATTATTATTATTATTATTATTATTATTGTTATTGTTATTATTATAATTGTTTTGCATTGTACCTTAATTTGTTTTGTAAATATGTTGGAATTGGCCGCAGTGCCTACAATAAACGACTGAACTGAACTGTTACATGCGTTAGGAAGACAGTAAAAAGGACAGATTGTGGAGAATGGGCCCTAGATTTGTGAACCTACCTGCGAATTATTGTACATTCTCTCCTGATTTTGTAAATTAAACCTGAAGTTTGGGTCATTTGCTTCGGTTTCGGTGTGGCCTTCTGTGCGGAGCACTTGTCGTTAAGGAAACTGGTAGCTTGTTTACACATTTCGATGTATCGGTTCGCAGCTCGAAAACGAACTGCAAGATCTATATTTTGAACATCATTTTTAATAAGCTCATTGAATTCTGCAAATAATTAAAGAAGGCCTAGAGATTGTGGAATTTCTTGCAAGTGACAGTAGAGAAAACAGTTTATTGGCTCAAAGAGGAAAGTTGGATTAGGCTTCTGTAACCTCAAGCTCCAAAACCAAGTGCATACCCATTAACACCTGTGTCAAGTGGATCAAGAGAAGTAATGAGTCTTTCCCAAGCACAGAACGGCGCAAACCTCCCGGCAACGACTCAAACACACAGATCTAAGAGACTCTTGATGGTCTTCAGTTTCTGAGAAACATCTTTATGAATTGCAGGGAACATGTATTGTTAGAGAATATGTTGCCAGTAATCAACGCACCATACCCCACACACAGTTCTGAACAAGGGCGTCCATGTAGTCTATGAATCTGAGATTACCAATCTATTTATCTAATATAATTTAATCAATATCAGATTTTTTTTTCTAACATTTTGAGATACCACCTCCATCCTCTTTCACCTATGGGCCATTCACAAGCATTGACAATACGATTTAACACAAAACAGTAACCTTAGCAAATCTGATGATTTATACTACACACCGGACAGAAGCGATATGTTCTAAACATTGTAGCAGTGCCGCCAACAACAACAACAACAACAACAACAACACAACAGCAACAACAACTGAATATCAACAAAACACATCATTAGTTAGAGCTCACGATTCTAAGATTTATGCCTTTTAAATCATTAAAAGTTACATTATGTTTCGGCCAGAGGTACTTGGCCTTATCAAAAGAAATTTGGCACTCTACATCTGGCGAGGAAAGGCAAATCAACCATTTTAAATCCGTATTTATGAAGAGCAGTTTGAGACCACCTGGTGGTGTCGGTGACGTGCGTAGATCTGGGCTATCGGGTATTTAATTTTTATCTTCATCACTGTTAATTAAAAACATTCATTTCACGGCTGTGTGCAGATTGCGTCAAAAAAATATTTAAATTGCACTAAAAAACAGCCACAATTTGCGCCGAAATTTTCTATACAAATATACTCCAACCTTTCGATGGACTGGGCCAATTTTTAATCCTAATACTAATAAACTAGTCTATAGATTTTTGCAGATTTACCTTCAGCAAGCTGAAATTTCAATGGGCATATCATAAAGGTGCATAAGGAATATATGGGGATCCTTAATTGTCCCACGTGTGAGGCTAGATTATGAAGGAAAACAAATTGCTACATACGGTTAACTGCCTTCACGCCAGCCCTACTTTTCGTTGGCTATTCCCATTCACCAGTAATAGAGAGATACGCTCAGATTTTTAAAAATTACATTACATTTCATAGCCCATGACAAGTAAAGTTGTTTGCAGTGTCTCTTCGTTTGAACCGCTCCCATGAAAAGCTAACTGAGGCCTCAGGCTATTTCAAGGGAACAAAGGTTAGCCCATGGGCAGCCCCTATCTTTTCAAACCTCTGACTCGAAATAGTGCTGTTTTAATCTAACCTAAACTGGCCAGGGAAGTGACAAATGCATTAGAACAAGCCACATCTAAGGTCACTGGGCCCAGAGAAGAGAAAAAAAAAGTGATGTGATAAATAGATCACCCTTCCTAGTAAATCCAACTCAAGTGACCTCAACATTAATGGACGTGTGTAGTCCGAAGCGCGATTTGGGTGATACCGTGCTTTTCCTATAATTTGGAAAATTACCCTTTTTCGATGACGCACACAAGGTGGTTAACTCTATCAGGCACTCTGCGCCTTGTTTCCCTGGACTTTTGAATCATTTAAAATCCTTTTTGGATAAAACATGCTTAGACAGCATTAGAATATCCACGGGTGGCTTCTAGATAAGGGGTTATATGATCTTGTTTTTTACGGACGAAGAAATGTGAATGCCAAATGACAGTTACGCATTCTCTTTATGAAGCTTTCGCGGGAACACAAATATACGGGGCGTCATATGCTGAAAGCACTCTCCAAGAAAAAAAAAGGGCAAATGAAAGAGTGCGCAAGTGTCTAGACGTCATTTAGAAAATTAAAAATTTTTGCAGTACACTGCAGTTGGAAGCCCGGCAAAAATGCCGCCCACCATCTTCTATATCAAATTTCTTAGTGGAATATTGATCAACGGCTTTTTGTCGGAGGAGGATGTGACAAGAATCAACAGAGCTATATATGCTTACAGATGAGGCAGAGACAATATTTATATTTATAACAAACACCACTCACAAGTCCACGCACTCTTTTCTAATTCATTTGCATCAGTTGCAACCATCTTGGCTTGCTAAGAGACTGGCACTTCCGTTGCTTAGAATCTTCCAGGAATCGCCCACAGAATTCAAACCGAAACCGCCCATTTTATGCACCCGCGGAGACCAAACAAAGATACCCTTAAGCATTACTGCCGTTTTCGAAAAAAAAAAAATGCTCCAACTTAGGTCAAGCTAACCCTTTAGCAATTTTATAGAGAGAATATTTGGTTACATCTTTTGAGTGTGTTATTCTGTGGCAGTTTTAAGGGAAGGCACTACCCTTATCCAGAGACTGTAATGCACATGACTTGGTGTGCAACTTATTCCCATGAGTGCACTGGATTTCTATACAAAATTGCACACCAAAGTGCTGAATGGTGCATTCTTCTCCTTCAAGGGTGATAATCTTAGAACAAGTGTCATTAGCTATGACACCATTTGTTCGACACCATATTTCATCCACATATCGTAGACACCTTTATGCGTGATCCTATTAAGGCTTTTTTTTTAAATTTTTTGTCTTGATGCAGAATTATCTGAAACTATTAACACCCTTTGATGTTAAATGAAGTAACTATTTATCTAGACAGGAAACTCGGGAAAAGCCTTCATCAGATCATGCATAAAGGTGTCTAAGAGACGTGGGTAAAATCTGGTGTCACACAACTAAACAAATGAAAGGATCCTTATGATTTTAATTTATGTCAACTTAAATTTAAAGCAAGGGCTGGGGTTTTAGGGCTAAATGCAGATTTTAAGAGAATGAATATGAGAGAAAGTGACGAGTGTCAGATGTGTGACAGTCGAATGAAAGAAGATGTTGTACATAAAATGTTGTTTGAATGTAATAGATACGCAGATGAAAGAGATGACTTTTTTTTAAAAAACTGTCAGTGATATGCCAGGAGTTTTATTGTCAAAATGTTTTTAACGATTTTATGCATATGAATGTTATGGAGAAGATGGTTTTTACATTAGATAGTGATCCTCTTATGGGCACATTTTGGAAACGTGTGGATGGTATCGTAAAGAAATTCTTAAAGCAATGTTGTAATATCAGATTCTTGTAATGTTCGCAAAATGTATTGTTATAATGTAATGTATTATACTGTAATGTAAATTTTCTAACTGGACGTGACGTTGGGGTGCCCAGCGTCACACCCGATGTAAAGGGGTAGTTTTCTAAATAAATATTATTATTATTATTATTACTAGTGCCATAGCTAATGACACTTGTCCTAAGATCATCACCCTTGAGGGAGGAGAATGCACCATTCAGCACTTTGGTGTGCAATTTTGTATAGAAATCCAGTGCACACATGAAGGTAAGTTGCACACCAAGTCATGTACATTACAGTCTCTGGATAAAGGTAAAGCCTTCCCTTAAAAGTTTTCGAGATATCTAGCGTCAAAATTTTGCGTCTTACGTAAACAACCTGTTTTTCTGGTACGATACGATCTTTTTCACAAACGGCAGAAAAGAGAGCGATGAGCCGAGTGACATATCAAAAGCCCACAGGGGACAAATGTACCTGTCTACGTTTTTGTTGCACCGAGAAAGGATAATCGAGGTTTTTTAAGCGACATTCCATCCGCATGCTGAGGCATAGCAATGTGACACGGTCTAATGACAGATTATTATATTTTACCGTTTCGAAACTGGTATACACGTATCATTTTCAGGTTTTTTTATTTCAAAATTAAATGCAAGTTTTACATAAGCTTTGAGGAATGCCTCTCTCTCTCTCTCTTTCTTTCTCTCTCTCTCTCTCTCTCTCTCTCTCTCTTTCTTTCTCTCTCTCTCTCTTTCTTTCTCTCTCTCTCTCTTTTTCTCTCTTTCTTTCTTTTTCTCTCTCTCGCACTCTCTATCTATATTTCTCTCTCTCTGTTTCTTTCTCTCTCTGTCTCTCTCTCTGTCTCTCTCTCTGTCTCTCTCTCTCTCTCTCTCTGTCTCTNCTCTCTCTCTCTCTCTCTCTCTCTCTCTCTCTCTCTCTCTCTCTCTCTCTCTCTCTGTAATCATGTGGCATACTGTTTGCTGCCTATGCAAATAAAAAATAAAACTTTAGGAATACAAGTCGTGTTACTTATAAGTTAAAATTCCCGTATCCATAAAACGTAGCAATAAACCCCTGAGGACATTGATTTAACAATATCTGTACACAGTAAAAGCTTTATTAACGACATCTGTAACCTGAAATCAAATTATTTCATTGCCCTTGCTATATATTATCTCTCTCTCTCTCTCTCTCTCTCTCTCTCTCTCTCTCTCTCTCTCTCNTCTCTCTCTCTCTCTCTCTCTCTCTCTCTCTCTCTCAATCCTTTGCCATCTTACTGGAATATCCGATGTCTGATCTTCTACACAGAAGCCCCATTGACCACTAAAACTGTCTAATGAGGTAAATTTCTATAGAAGGCTTTGTGGTCAGGATGACAAATCACCTGGGTGGTACCCTAACCAGGGACATCAGATCTCCAAATTTTCCAGCTGAGAGTTTTGGTTGTTCCTTATTAGCTCCCGCTATTCCAAACTGATTTTTTTTGGTCGGCCTCCTGTTAATGGTCAGGGAATCACAAGCAGGTTCAAGATGTGAGTTCTTGAAAAAAAATTTTGTCGGGTTGAGATTTTATCTCTTTAGTTTGCATGAAGTCTGTCTAGTTTATATAGTTACTGTTGTCAGAAGTTCTGACATGCAAAATTCCTGACGTGGTTGACAAAGCGTGTTACTGTTATAGGACATGACGGTTCGTCAAATACTGACTCATCGACTCACCAATCTGTGACGAACCGGTCTCTTGCGCTAAGCCAGTTTGTCATGAACCAAAGGTAGCTAAACCCGAGATAAGTCATTATGGTCAACTGCGTTTTTACAAAACCTAACACGAATTTCACAACATCGTTTATTGGGTAGATAGATATAGACTAGATATACTGATTTAAATTCTGTAAAAAAAAAAAAACGAAAATGCTATTTTTAGCGATTAGCCGGTTTGCCATAAAGGCGACGATATCGTAGGCTCATATCTACACGATCGGTGTGTTTAGTATTCGCTGGCAGTTTTTGATGTTATGAATGTTTTCAGTCGTCCGAGCCTTCTTCTTGTAGTCGTCCATCTCGAGTACACCTGCCACACACCTCACAAAAAGTGAACAAGTTGACTTTTCAACACACACGGTTTTCGTTACCGCTGTGCCGTGTCGTCCTATGTAAGGCGGTACTCTAAATCTTTGTGCCCACTTTTGTTTTCACGCGTGAGGTGCGTTGTGTGCCGCGTGCCGTGTGCCGTGTGCCGTCCTATGGAAGGCCGGCCTAACAGAGGGCTTAACAGAGATCATGAGAGCGACTATGTTGTCTTCCACAGGCTTTCAAGTGTTTATATTCTTTAAAGAGTTCACGCCCAATCATTCATTAGACATGTTGGCTTTGTGAGCTTGACTGGACTAGGACTGGACTGTGCCGTCGGCGTATTCATTTTTCGAATTTCAACCATGATTAAAGAACGGAAGATCGGTAAAATATAACAGATTAACCAGCTAAGTCCCTATATATTATTATCGCATACTGTGTTTCTAACGTTTATACTGAATTCGCTAAACGTTGCGATGAAAACGAAAATGAAAAAGAAGACATGTCCTATTGTTTAGCCTTTGATTTCCATCGCTCACCGCTGGCGATCCCGTGGACCGGCAATCATTTTGTCATGACCCGAGAGGAGTTGTTTACTCGCATTCAGGCAATATCTTTCGTTGCCTATAAGCAGGTACGTACAGCCGGGTTGACTGAGGAAAATGTGAATGAGATGCTTTCCCAAGGCACTTACAAGTTAGAGCATGAACACTGATCGGAAATTGAAACCATGACCTTTAGATCTTGAATCGAATGCTACAACCTTTCGGTCACGCTGCTCAGCTATGTAGCATGCATTGGTTTTCATTTCCGATAAAAGTATCTGAATTTGGTCAACAGAACAGTTAGTCAAACAAAATCTCTGTTAAAGGTAGAGGTCTGTCGAAGCGATTTCCTGTATACTTTGTTGCGATTATGCAAAACCGTGCGACTAAGCGGTCTGCGGTCATGAAACGCTGACCGACTGTTGTTGATGAAACCACTTTTCTCACCTGTCGATGTAACTACTACAGCCCACGCTCCCTGTCCCAACCCCCATCTCTGGTCCTATCAGTCCAAGCACAACAGGGCTTTGTTTGGTCCCTGGGACTGGGCGAAAGATGTCATCCTAGACAAAGGGAATATCAGCCTCTAGGCAAGTCAAGATGGCTGCGAGTAATGCGGAAGAGAAAGAAAATAATACACTGACCTGTGATTGGTGTTTGCTATACTTATATCTTTGTCTTTGCTTACATACCACCTTTGATTCTTGCTACATCGTTCTCCGACACAAAGCTGTCGATAAGACGTAATCACAGAGAAGTCAGTGCTGAAATTAATGGTTTGGGACGTTCACCATGGAGTTATTACTGCTTTTGTGTTTATAGTATGAATGAGCTATATAACATTATGTCGCATTGTAAACCAATATTATACCGATCAGTAAAAGCCCTATTTTTATTTTTCATTCTTCATATAGACTGCCAGGAGTGTTTATAGCCTTGGCAACGGTGCTAATATCATTACACTGTCTTCTGAAGATCACACACTCGCAAATATATGCGGGTCAATTTGGTTGGACTAAGCTAGATATGGCATGTATTTTTTGAGTAATTTTTTTTCCTCCCTTTCAGGAGTCAAGTGAACACTGCAGTGTCCTGTCCTAACGCATTTGTTGCTTCCCTGATCAGTCTAGATTAAATTACAGCAGCACTAAATGGGGTCAGGGGTTAGACAGAAATAGGTATGCAAAGTAGATGACCCCATAGGTCTCACAAAATAGCCTGGGGATTCCAGTGTATCCTGATGGGGGTAGATACAAACAATGAGGCAGGGCCCCAATTGTTTACTTGTCATGGTGCCCTCAAAACCATTCAAATTTTAAAGTTAAATAGTCATATGTGTTACTGTTCAATGTGGATGTCCAACGAATATTAGGGGAGGAGCCATAGCAGTTTTCAATTACTAGTGTTTATATAGTGAAATTATTTGGGGTTGTGTAACCTAAATGGACTAGAAGGTGATGGCAGTACATACTACTATATAATTTATATAGCGCACTTATTCACTACAAAAATGCTCTATGGTGTTGCATAATCATTTAGTAACATTCATACAGAATGCATAAATAAATTAATACACAAAAATATATATAGGAGATGCAAAATACCTCACTGCCTCTCACACACACACACACACACACACACACACACACACACACACACACACACACACATACACGCACACATACATATATATACACACACACATAAACACACAAACACGAGCACACCTCAGTGTGATAGCCACCCATACCGTCGCCTAAATAACAATTTCTGTCAAACAAGCTGGCTACCAAATATCAAATCCTGCTTTAACCAGATTGGTCTTAAAGACTGTTTTTTTTAATTAAGGTGATGATATTCTTTCTTTTCCCCGTTTCACTACTGACGCTGTTCCACAAAGTAGGTCCACCAACAGTAAAAACCCTCTCGTTCAGAGATAGTCTGACGGTGGGTGTGTAAAGAAATCTAACATCACATGACACCAACGTATGTGATGGTTGATATATTATCTCCACTAGTTGTGAGAAAATATGGTTCCCACCACATTTAGTACCAAACTTTTGAAAAGTATATACTGAGTTTATTTTTAAAATATTAGTCGATCATTCGTGTCCGAGCACTTTTTCAAGACTGACAATTGAAATAAGAGATGACAAGAAAAAGCAGGTGAATAGACTTCTGCGGGCCAGCAATTAGTTTTGAGAGATAATTATTCTAGAGTTTGCCCACAGAAACGACTGAAAATGAAACACAAATAGTGCATAATAATAAAAAATATGCATTATTATTATTATTTCATTATTATTATTATTTCTGCATTATCTGATGCAACGAAAGTTATAATAAGATGAATAAAAAGTGTTGTCGGTGTTGAACTATAAGATTCCGAAGACAGACACCGAGCAGGACTCTAAAGCAGGGCTACGTTTGATTTGTCCTTGCGGCATCTCAGAAGGGGCTGTCCCTGTATTGTGTGGACAGTCCTTAGCAAAGGAAGTATCAGTGATACCTTTTTGATTGGTGCACGCCGTTACAGCGAGGAAAGGATGCAGACATACCAGAGGGTTAATAGAGGTGTGCTGTTTTGCCATCACCGAAAGATGGCATAGTCTGGAGTTACCTGCCTTGCTGATCGTGGGCCTTTTCTGTTTCACTTGGGCCGTTGTTTGCGAACGGGGATCTTTCTATTGTCTGTTTGACATAAGCAAGGGTTCTCAGTATTTCAAAGAGAACTGTACCCCATGGGTCTGCCATTCAGCAATGACTTTGCAAATACAGGCTCAATATCGACACTGCACCGGATGAGAGGTAAAATCTGGCGCAAGCCCGTTTTATCGCCTTTGAAGTTCACCTTTTCCCTTCCCCGTTTAGAAACAACACCAGGTACGCTGTCATTGTGTCTTCCTCCAGGTTTTAAAAATTCTTTTTTATCTCCCCTTCCTTCCACCTCTGGCTCTCCCTATTTTGTCTTTTATTTTTCTTTCTCTCTCCCAACTCCTCTCTCTCTCTCTCTCTCTCTCTCTCTCTCTCTCTCTCTCTCTTTCTCTCTCTCGCTCTTTTTCTCTTTCTCTCTCTCTCTGTCACTCTTTCTCTCTTTTTCTTTGTGTCTCATTTTCTCTCTCTATCTCTCTGCCCCTGAAATTGTCTTACCTCCCCCACGCCCCCCCCC
>JAWQUT010000224.1:35803-48303 GCA_033807755.1 Ellobium chinense
GGGGGGGGAGACGGTGCAGCCGATGTGAACCGTGCGACTCAATTCATATCAGTGAAGGGTTCCCATCATATGTATGCTTTCCTTTTATTTTTCTGGCAGACTTTTCAGTTGATAGGACGCGTTTATNGGCAGATTGAAAAGATCTATCGGAGATTGTATTTCGTTGCTATACACATTCTTCTTTTTTTAAAAAGGGTAATTAAAATAAAGAGGACTAATGTGTATAGTTACCTTTCGTGTATATTTCTACGAATTTAGGTGAAAACCGCATGTTTTTTTTCTTTTACGTAGTTCTCAAGAGATCTGTGACACAAATTTGGCTGATGCGTTTTATTAATATAGATATGTAGAGGTCAGTGGCAAGAGAAACAGGGTCTACCCTGTGCTGCTAAAATGAAATCTACGCTATGTCAATGTACGTGCATTTATTTCCCCTATGGGTGCATCTCGATTATGTGGTATTTGTAACTTGGACGACGACGATGATGATGATGACGATGATGATGACGATGATTCTTTTTTTTATCTCTTCATTGTTTAAGTACATTTTGCATTTTAAAATAAATTTCTAAATTGTTCTCTGATATGGACAGAACTTTTTTTTTTTAAATGTGTGTTCCAAATGATGATGATGAGCCGAAACGTTTAGATGTCATTTTCGATCACTAGATTTTTAATAAATTCCCTGAATTAAGGTTGAGCTTTTAATTTTTCTCAGTTTTAAATGATGATGATGTGTGTGTGTGTCTAAGTGTGTGTGTGTGTGTGTGAGTGAGTGAGTGAGTATTTATGCAGGTATATGGGTGTGTGATAGTGTGATTTTGTCTGTATGCCTATGTATACCGTTGCTATATCTCAATCCCTTTCAGTTGCTCTATTTCTATTTCTATTTCTGGCTCTCGGATATGTATTCACGTCACGTGCCTTTCTTTGTATGTCTTAAACTTGCATTGTCAGTCTCAAAAAAGAGTGTATAACACGAAACGTTGACCATTTTGTTAATAAATTCATTATACCTTTTTCAGAAAGTTTTGTGTCATCGGACAGAACCATATTTAGTTTTAATAATGATGATGATGATGATGATGATGATGATGATAATTTTCGTTCTTATTCCTTAACTAGATTTTTAACAAATTCCCTGAATTAAGGTTGAGCTTTTAATTTTTCTCAGTTTTAAATGATGATGATAAAAATGATGACGATGCATAATAAAACTATGCTACAGGCCCCGCATTTTTGAGGGACCTGTATTAAATGCTTGCAAGCTATCTGTGAAATGAGGCATCCTTGGCCCGATTCGTGATCTCAAGACGTGTTTCCGCCATGTGTACTTTACATCACTCTCTCCTCTCCCACCCCCACCCCTACCTNCCAAAAAAAAAAAACAAGAAAAAAATCGGTAACATTATATGACTGATGGAAAACCCAATTTCCCAGAACAGTTATTTGATATTTGTTCTTTTTTTCGTTCCCTTTCTCTCTCTCTCCCTCTCTCTCTCTCTCTTTTCTCTTTTCTCTCTCTTTTTTCTCTCTCTCTTTTTCTCTCTCTATTTCTTTTTTTTCTCTCTTTCTCTCTCTCTATTTCTTTTTTCTCTCTCTCTTTCTCCCTCTTTCTCTCCCTATTTCTTATTTTCTCTCTCTCTTTCTCTCTCTTTCTCTCTCTACTTCTTTTTTGTTCTTTCTCTCTCTCTCTCTCTCTTTCTCTCTCTATTTCTTTTTTCTCTCTCTCTCTCTCTCTATGTATTTCTTTCTCTCTCTCTCTCTCTCTCTCTCTCTCTCTCTCTCTCTCTCTCTTTCTCTCTTTCTCTCTATAACAACCACTATAACAATTACAACACTACAAGTACCATTACAGCAATAATGTTGTGTAATAAATTTCTCCCTATTTCAATCCTAAAAAAAAAATGATAAAATTGGCCGAGTCATCGTATGCCATAAGCAGGTTAAGTCCTAGGATATGGTGCCATTAGAAGGCCAACTGAGCCTTAATTATACATCAACTGAGCACCAACTGAGAAAAAGTGCTGTAAACTAGTAATTGGCTTCTAACATTGTAAGTTCAACTGTATTATGTTTGTTCACTGCGTATGTGTGAGTGTGTGTGTTCATATGGTTTTACAAATAGATCTTTAGGAACGAAGAAGGGTGTTGGGAGGAAGGGGTTAAGTAAGGCTTCTGACTGCACATTAAGTTATGTATGTTAACTGTTTTTGACTACATGTTTTGATGGGAAGTGACGACTGTATCCTGGCCTTTGCCTTCGTGAAAGCTAATGGAAGGTTGATATAAGTGATTTTCAAATTTGAGGGTGAGTACATCAAGGTCGGGCCTTTCTAGTCAACACCCCGCCACCTCCCCTACTGAACGCTGCAAAGGTCGAACCTAATCACATATCCATTCCCTTCCTTTCCTCTCTTCCCCCTCCCCGTGCCTCCTCCAACTTATGCCTCTAGGGCGGCTCAAGAGTCCAAACTGCCTCGCCTCACTAGTCACCACCTTCTTCTTCTCTCCCTGCCCTGCATGACACTCGTTACGTCCGCCTCTGTTTGAATTTTGACATGTAATAGTCAATCTTAATAAAAACAAAAAAATAATCATTACTTTCGAATTTCAAGTGTCCAAAAAATTTTTTTTTAAAACATGTAAATGCCATGCACTGAGCAAACTCACTTAAAAATTAATGATCGTTCTTACCGGTGCGACCGCATGTTATGTCCATGTGACGATGTTTACACGACTAAGGCTGCAGGCGGAATGCCTTTACAGCTCCTCGTTTTCTTTGTGAAACCTACTTTCACTATGAAACTGTCATGGGAGATCTATAATCTCTAGTCGAGGACGGAGTGACAACCATCACTTTCCTCTCACGTTCACAACGGATCCGTGAAGATTTGAATTTTAGTGCTGCAATAAAATTTCTCCCGTTTTTTGCTTCCACAAGTCAAGTGGTCGACACAGTCAAGCCTTGATCTAGACCTAGCGTGTAGTGTAGTGTGTTGTCCGCTTTTCAATGGAGGGTCCAACCAATTCTAGAAGCAAACGAAATGTAAATGACTTCATTCTTAATTAATATGAAACACATTAAAAAGTCTTCATCATTTCAAACTTCATCAAGCAAATGGTATTAGCCATAACGTTCCCTTTTCTGAAGTACAGTATATTGTGGACCCAATAATTCTGTCAACTGTAATGGCGGTTTGTTTTTTTTTTTAACAAGAAGAACAACAATAGCTGTATCGCCAACACATACAGCGCTTCCATCTTGGAGTGTGGATCCCGAATGAAGAGTGAAACGGGTATACTCCGATGGCATATATCCCACTCGATTTCTACTCTCCCAAAATCACGAGTGGAAAACGGGGAAACTGTGAGGGCACTCCGTTTGCAGGCTAACAAGAAATTATCAGTGACTGTGGGCACGCCGCGATTTTTCGCGACTCTTTTCGTTACTTTTTCTGAAGTTTGTAACGAGTAAGTAACTGTTACTTGAAATTCTGTAACGAGTACTCGTAGCGGAGTTACTTCTTTACTCATTACAACAACCCAGGTCGCACTATCAGGGTATTCGCCCTTTCAAAAATCTGAGAATCCCTGATGCCGGACGTCAAATCTTTATCTCGGCGTTGTCAGAGAAGTGACGCGCACTGGTTGTAGGTGTAGGGCCGGGATTGGATTTGCGTCGTCTCTGTTGTTAGGTTCATAAGAAAGTTCCAGTGTCGTTGATAGAGATGTGTAGTGTAGACTGAGAATAACCTGTGGAGATTTGGACATTTTTTCTCGAAAACTTAAAGTAACTAAGAATCTGAAAGTGGATGACTGTTATGGATAACTGTTGGAATTAGCTTCAGGTAATTTGAGGACTTTCATTTGACATAATCTGATATCAAGTGATTACTTTTTTTTACTTGACAAAAATATAAGTATTTTTTGTGTGTATGTTTTAATACAATCTAATTTTAGCGAATTTCGCTAGCTGAGTTTCGCGAAACTTACTTCCCGCGAAGAAAGATCCCATTCAAATTTTTTTCAGGACGTTTATTACTATCTACAAGCTATATAGGCTAGTAATGGAAGTGTCAGTTATGCACATAGTTATATTTCTTTTGTTTCTTTTCCGTTATTCGTTTTCTTTCTTGTTTAAAAGAATACCTCCTCTATCGGCAGCACCGCTTCCATGACTTGTCTACGACTAAATGAACTGCATCATCGGTGCTGTCGTTAGAGATAGCAAATGCAAATGCTGTTACCTCCAGTCACCACCGCTCGTTATTTGGACATTATCTAAAATTCCTGGGTTCGATTCCCGTCCACGGTCATGTTGTAAGGGCCTTGGGAAAGCATTTCATTCACATTTTCCTCAGTCCACCCGTCTGTAAAATGGGTACCTGGCTATAGGCAGTGGAAGATATTGTCAGAATGCTAGTGATCAGCGCCTATAAATGGCAGCGGCTCTGTATGCTCCCCGGGGAGTCGAGAAAGTCCTAGAGTGATCAGGCCTGCTGGGAGTAATAACAGTGTGAAGTCGCATGAGCGGGCATTAGCCTGGATATGAGACTTATAAACCGCATTATTATATTATTATTATTATTATTATCAATTATAGAACGTTTATCTATAAAAACGAATGACTGCCAAATATCAACATATGTTTTATTAACAGTCTTGAATTGTCAAGTCGGATTGCTTTAGAATTGTACCCTTATACCCACATAAGAAAACAGCCATGCCGGGCTCTTGAACATTAGATTCTGACTAAAAGCCATTTCTCACTTCTTCGCAAATCTAGAGACCAAAAAAAAAGCCTGCAGTATTTGACCGTTTTGTTTGCTTAAAAATGAATCATTAACTACTTTTTGCATGACATACCAATAACCAATCGCGACTCGTCGTCCAGGTTTCTGACACCTATTAATTGGCCAAATCACTGAATGTGTAAATTCCTATTAATCCGCTACTATATAAAATCATCTTCTCTGGGAGGCCTCGTCAGCCAATGTCAGGGTTTAGAAATATGTGTAAACGGTTTGTGATCTAGATGAGGCATCCAATTTGAAAGTTTCAGGTAGAATTTGAGCTTGATAAACATGATAAATTGTTTAAGACCTATACATATTAGCAAGCGGTCTAAACCAGCGTAATATTTTTTTTGAAAATGGGGATCAAATCAGAAGAAGAGGTGACTGTCTTTGAAAGAGATTTGTGAAATATTTTGGGGGCGACATCCTTTTTCTTCTTATTTAAAGACTGGGCAGTGGAAGTACATTAATCTCCGTGGGAAAAAGGAAATTCGAAATGACAGTAGAATTTGTAGAATAACACATTTCATTCACAGGGCACGAAGATGAAAAAAACAAAGAGAGCCAATAACCGTAAATGCAACTCCTGCAGTGCCGGGCACATTATAGTTAAGAAAATATATATTATTTCATTTAAAATATTAGGTGACCAATGAAGTGGGAAGGAAGGGAATTCAAATTTAGAAGAAGAAAAAAAAACTCTAGTTTATAAATTTGTGGTGAGGAGGGGNAATCAGCGAGTTGCACGGATAGTTTTGGGGGCAACTAGCCACCACCGCTGGTCATTTTGTCCACTAGGAGTTTTGTGGACTCTACTTTGTCTTAAATGTGGACACACACGTTAAAAATATTTTTTGTTTTTGTTTTCCAGTACTTTTTTTTTTGGTCTGAAAATTATCTATGGTGCATACCGAGACAATCTGGCAATTCAGTCCTTCTTTCATATTTCTTTTATAAGGTTGCGAATGAGCAATTAGACAAGTGCCGTAATGTTTTAAAGCGTATCTTTTTTTTTTTTTTAAGTATAAATACAACGCATTTTTAACTCTCTAACCACATAGAATTTTTTTTAAGTCAAGGCACTACCCTTATCCAGAGACTGTAATGCACATGACTTGGTGTGCAACTTATCTCCATGTGTGCCCTGGATTTCTATACAAAATTGCACACCAAAGTGCTGAATGGTGCATTCTTCTCCCCCAAGGGTGATGATCTTAGGACAAGTGTCATTTGCTATGGCACTAGTTGTGTGATACCAGATTTCACCCACTTCTCTTAGACATCTTTATGCATGATCCTATGAAGGCCTTTCCCGACTTTCCTGTCTAGATAAATAGTTATTTCATTTAACATCAAAGGGTTTTTATAGGTTCAGATAATTCTGCGTCAAGACAAATTTTTTTTAAAAGCCTTCATAGGATCACGCATAAAGGTGTCTAAGATATGTGGGTGAAATCTGGTGTCTGGCGCTAATGACACTTGTTCTAAGATCATCACACTTGAGGGAGAAGAATGCACCATTCAGCACTTTGGTGTGCAATTTTGTATAGAAATCCAGTGCACTCATAGGGATAAGTTGCACAGCACGTCATGTACATTACAGTCTCTGGATAAGGGTAGTGCCTTTCTTTAAGGTCGAAGTGAGAATAGTCTATGTGTGTTTAAAGTTGTTTCAAAGTATTTCACAATATTGTGACCATGATCAGAATAGAACTTTTTAAAACTAAGTCCATTGCTTTAAAATTCCGTTCCTGTTCTACTCATGGCTGCTTCCCAGTCTTCGTGCATGTTGTGTTATTGAGTCATTATTGTTTTCCAAATTCACTCTGTTATTGTTGCCTTCTGCTCATGTCTAGATCCCAATGTATCCGTGTCTCGTTACAGTGTGCCAGTCTCCTTCTTGGCCACACATTATACTTTTGTTTTCCTTTACATGTACAACATACCGATCTTAATCGTTCTTTCAAGTCCTTCTTTAATGGCTATGAAACAAGCATGTCCTATTTTTTTAAAAATGTGCTTTCGGTGTTATGATTTACACATGTAGTGATCCCTTTTTGTTCCTCTGTGGCATGTGATTGTTGTTGCTGATATTATTTTGTTCCACATGTTATTGCTGCTATTCCTGTTGTTGCCGCATCTGTTCCTATTCACTTCCACTTAAGCTTACAGACCTGTAATAGGATTGGACCCTTTTTTCCTTTATGGGCTATATTAACATTTTGAGCTGCCCTCTGAACCCAAAGTTTTAGCTTTCACCCAGACCCATACCAAATTGAAGCTCATTATGTGGCCCAAATTTTAAGACTCACCCAACCTAGCAAGCCCATTGAAATTTTGAGCTTGGTTGATATTTGTAAACACAGGCTACATTTTTCACTGGTCAACGCCAAACCCCTCCTCCTCCGCCTGAGCACATCCTTGACCTGGCAGGTCCAGCCCAGGGCTTCTGCATGTGTGATGTGTGTTTTTGTATATCTGTATACAGTGGGGGAGGGGGTGGGGTGGAGGGGAACAGATGTGCAAGGGAATCCAGAAAGTTTATGAGGTGCTGGGCTGCAGTAAGTGTCTGTATGTGGTGGTGGGGGGNGGGGGGGGGTGGAGAGAAGAAGTCCACAACACAACACATTGATTGTGTTGTTTTTAGGTTAGTTGCTCAAGATACAGTCTTCACTGGATCAAGAGGTAATGGTCAGTGTGAAAAGGGGTGAGGGAAGAGAAGCAAATTCATTACAGATTAACCAAAGTAAGCATTTCATCATAGCTGGAGATGTGTTGATACACAACTTGGGAGCCGTTGCTGAGAGTGTTAGAATAAGTCCAGTGGAGTTCAGTTGATAGACTAGTTTTGCAATGGGAATGGCGAGGGACTTTGGTGGGGAGGGGGGAGGGGAGGGAAGGAGGGGCAAGGGAGGAGGACAAGGATAAATGAATGAACCAGTAGTGGTGTACAGTAGTCATGTGGAGAGAAATGGGAATTCATGGACTGTAGAGATATTAAAATTTGTTAGATGACTGTTAAATGATGACTTATTTACAAAGAGGGGGGGAGAGAAAATGGGACTTTAGAAGGGTTGGGGGGAAGGGGAATNGGGGGGGGGGGGAGTGGTGGAGAGATGCTGAACAGATATCTCTAAGCTGAACTCAGCGGTCAAATCATTTACATCTAGATCTAAGACCAGTGATTCCAACAGATCAGCATGAATCCAAAATAATTAGATCTAGTGATGTTAAGACTCATACTGTCCGAAATGCAAACGATGCAAACTCGTTTTTCTCCTATCCTAAAAAGCCATGACTGGAAGATTGTTACAAGGTTTTGTCATTGTCAGACTCCGAGCAAGACCTCACAACAGTTCTTGGCTTGGTGGAGCAGTAATGTTAAAATTACAGACCTATGGTAGGAAGCAGCAGTTTTTTTCTTGAGGTTGCCGGAGCCAAATTGTAAAAGCCTCATTGAGCTCTTTTCTCCTCGAACCACAGAAACGTTCCGAAAAGGCCAAGGCTAGTCTGCAGATCTGGTGCCATCACAATGCTCAAAGCAGTCTACATACAATGGGGGTCCTTCATTTAGATTTTTCACAATTATAAATTAGATAAAAAAGGGGTTAAAATTTTGGCCTTTTTTTTTTGGCAGATCACAGGCCCTCACAAATGAAACCCGTTGAAGCCATTGGGGAAACACTGCCTGCAACAATTATGTTTTAACAAATTCAAGAGTGAATTTCACCACTTTTGCGGTGTGGTTTCATGTTATACGATTATTTTCTATACTCTGCTACTATCTTGTAGTGATAGTCCAGTTTTTGGGGGTTTTATTTTCCAATTAGGTGCCTGCAGCCTAGAGAGCATGACATCGTAGTTGTCCGATCCCTCCCCAATTTTCTTTCTTTCTGTTCACTCTCTCTCCCTCTCCCTCTCTCTCTCTCTCTCTCTCTCTCTCTCTTTCTCTCTCTCTCTCTCTCTTTCTTTCTTTGTCTCTCTTTCTCTCTCTTTCTCTTACACACACTTATTCACACACAAACATTCACTCACACACACACACACACACACACACACACACACACACACACACACACACACAACACACACACACACACACACACACACACACTTATTTCTCCATTTCTCCCCAGAAACGTTATCTTTTTGTCGTTCTTCAACGCGGTACCCCTTAAATATGAGGGAGTCCTGTCACAATCCATATAACCGACTAAAGAAAACAGTGTTATCCAGTAAGCCATTGACACCCATCAAATCGACCATCACTATTACTTGTTGCGACTACACTGAACCGTTCCGGAATTGATTAAACTTCGACTCCATACGGATCAGTAATTCAATAGTTCTTCTACCAAAACTCCTTATGCCCAGTTTCCTAATGTGTGTCTCGGGCGCGCCCCATGTTGACCATACAAATTTCACTTTTGTACCATTAATATTACTCCATTGTGATAAGGGTAAACGTATTAGGTAAGTGTGAGCAGTCGGGAAGTGTGTTTGGGTCACGGGTGAACACTAAGCTCGCACGTGGAAATTAGGGACCGATTCAGGCATTAGGTATTTAAGAATTAAACTGCTGTGAAGTTAGCGTCCCTGTAGTGTAGTGGTAACACGTTCGGACTTGCAAGTTGAGAGACCCTGGTTCGATCCCCGGCAGGGACAGAAATTTTCTAGTGTAGGTTTTTTCGGCCCTTCTTCTCAATATTCACAGTAATTTGGTAAAATCCCTGTTGACACACTTCCCTAAAATAATATGTACCATCTGAAAAATCATCAGACTAAGCTCACCTTCCTCCCCCTTAAACATAAGAGAAAGAATACTATATACTGTATTGCCTTTCCACCCGATTACATAAAGTCCGTTGTAGAGGAACGCGGGAGTCAAGATCTAAAACCCTGGGGTCTATTCTCTCTCGCCAACACTACTGTCATGCAGCTTACATCTCTCTCAGGTTTCCCGTCGCGTAGCGGCCATGTAATCTTTGAATCTGAGATTACCAGCAATTTACTGCACAATTCAAAGCAACCGCAAACTTGCAGTGATAGTTGTGTAAAGCAACAACCAAACCACATTTACAGACACTTCTACTGCTCCTCTTTTAGTAATTATTGTGTTCAACGCGTCATTGTATGTAAAAGCAACGATTAATCTGAGGGAAAATAAAACACCACATGGTTTTCCTTGATGCCAGCCTTTTAAATAACCAGATTTTAGGAATTTGGCATTCATAATGCCAGCTTAGCTTCAGACACCTCAATAGTTATGACGTCATGCGCATGTATCTACATAAAATTTAACAAATCCTTAACATTTTGTAAAATGTTCAAACATTATCTTAATATCAGTTCAACTATGAGGTATTTACAAGCATTGACAATAGGACTTCGACAACGTTAGTTAGTCTTCTTCGCTGATGCTCAGAAATCCCTATACACAGATTCAGCGTTCTCATATGCCCAAGGTAGAGTATTGCATGCAAACGCTGTGTCAAGAAATATTTTTTTTTTTTTAGTTTTGAGTGATCAGTTATCTAAAAAAAAAATAGATTACCTCCATGCTGACATGTTTTTACTACTATATCTTTTCCCCTACGCCCTATCAGTGAAAGCCCTCCCGAGCTTTCCCTTTTAACTATTTTAATTTTCGTAAGGCAATGAAAGACTACAGTAAAGTCTCTATGGTACTGTAACCATTCGAATATTGCGGACGTCACTATGAAGAGAGCTTAAATTTATTCTATTGAATGGAAATCTGTTACATATTTGGCAACTTGGAAACACATGTCTGTGTCACTTTTCCGAAATTTGGCGGTAGGATACAAAGAGGTATAGACTAAGTGCCAGATCACCCCCCCTCCCACCNCCTCCCACCCCCCAGCCCCGCAAAAAAAGCTACCCTCGCTACTTCCTGCTCCCTCGTGTCAAATGGTTGTGTATCTAACTATAATAGGGCGTGAGAGTTGTTGAAGGAGAGGCAATATCAAGGTATGAAAATGCCAATGATTGTTTTATTGTTGGCTATATAAAACTTAACACTTGACTTTAACTTATCTAGGGGTTCCATGCCAAAATACTTTTCCCACACATGTTGTTTAGCTCTTCCTCCAAATTTTCACACGAAGAAAAAATGCATCTAAACCAATAAGAGTTTGAGAACTTAGGCAGTGAAACAGGCTGTCTAATATGTTAGGCCTTTTCACTCAGTAAACAGGGTAACCTTGCCCACCTAGCAACAAACACAGAGTTTATACCTGAGTGGCTGCACCCCACCTATTCTACAAGTATTTGCACCTATCTAAGCCGTTGAAATTAAAATTCCACTCCTTTTACCCCTCCCCACGTCCAGTTTTCTGATTTTATAAGGATTAATTAAAATTGCATATTTTTATGCCAGGTGCTATTGGCATCTTCATTTTATCTCAAGGATTCTCCCACGTTATTTGCTTTAAGATTAGGGACATGGTTATAGGAGTGGGGATAGGGAAGAAAATCAGTCTTGAGTCAGTCTCTCAACATTCTCATTTGAGGACTTGCGTATCTATATTAATATAACGCTTCAGCCAAATTTGTGTCACAGATTTCTTGAGAACTACGTAACGTAAAAACATGCGACTTTCACCTACATTCGTAAAAATATACACAGAAGGTAACTATACACATCAGTCCTCTTTATTTTTTTTACCCTTTCCTTAAAAAAAGAATGTGTATAGCAATGAAATATAATCTCCGATAGATCTTTTCAATCCGCCCGATTCGCCAATCGTCCAACTTTTTCACGGAGTCTAATGCATTCGTCTATGATGCCTTTCGGTGCGCTAGGTATTCTTTCGCCGCTGGTGCGTTGCCTGCCTGCCCATTTGTAAAATGGGGTNTTATTTGAGGACTTGCGCATAACAGATAAGATGTCATGGTGGCCGGACGGTTGCGGTATTGGACTCAAAATCTAAAGATCGTGATTTCGATTATCGACCACGGTCATGTTGTAGGTGTCTTGGGAAACCATTTCACGCATTTTCCCCAGTCCACCCGTCTGTAACATGGGTACCTGGCTATTGTCAGAATGTTAGTGATAAGTGCCTATAAATGGCAGCGATACTGTAAACTCCCCAGGGAGATGAGAAAGTTATAGAGTGACTTGGCCTGTTGGGGTAATAATAGTGTGAAGGCGCGTGAGCAATTCTCACCCTGGATACGAGACTTATAAATCGCATTATTATTATTATTATTATTATTATTATTATTATTATTATTATTATTATTATTATTATCGGAAGATTTACATTAGTTCTGCAAGTTGAACGCTACTAAGGGTGCATTCAGCACCGATGCACTGAAGTAATTCTTACTGTGGTAAAAGATCCTATTGTTATGCCAGCTCACTCGACTTCGCGTTATTATTACCCCATCAGGCCAGACTATTCAATAACTTTCTCGGTTCCTTTCCTTATACCTGTTTGGGATCGACTATCTATAGGCACTTTCTATAAATCTTATCAGCCCAGCAGTGGAGCATAGAGAATTTTTAGCGTTTCAGAGACACAGATTCTACACACAGAGGCACGCTCTCAAATATCTAGTCTAGAATCTCCTCATAGTGTGCTTTCTCTTGCCTAACCCCATCTCTCACCCTAAACCAAACACAGAATTTGCCGTGATATGCTAGTGATCAGCGCCAGTAAACAGATGTCTAATCCGATT
>JAWQUT010000224.1:50803-56286 GCA_033807755.1 Ellobium chinense
ATTGCGTTTCATTCAATCAGATATTTTGGCAGTAAACGCGTCACTTAGGGTAAACAAACAACCAATGATCAACACTCCGAGAGGTTTCCCCTGTCTTCAAAGAAATTCACTTTTTTGCAAACTGCTGTGCACACAGAACAAAACTACTTATATGTTAACATCGAGAATTATAGACCTCTACAAACTCTAAAGCTTCATAGTTTTGCATGTATTTCATTTTTTTATTTTTGATTTTAGTATGCTTTGTTAAAATAAAGTTTAATTTAAAAACAAAATTACATTTAATTATTCATAAACAAAAAAACAGAACAAACAACAGTATTTACACCACATTTGCCTAAAACACAGATCATTTGTTTTTTAATTTTAAAAAATGCAATTACTTCCCTTGACAAGTTTTGTGATTCTGATGGTTATGTCCCCTGATTTCACTTATTTGTAACCATAATGTATTTTTCGTTAGTGTGTCAAAATTTGACCTGATATCGCAAAACTGATGGCATTTTCGGACTCACTGACCCCCAATTACCCTACAACAGGTGTCAAACTTAAAACACTTTTTACTGTGCTCCCCAGTGTAATGTAAAGTCGAGTGAGCTGGCATTATTCTTGACACAAACATAAATATCGTTGTTATTATTGTTGTTGTTGTTGTTATTGTTGTTGTTATTATTATTATTATTATTATTGTTGTTGTTGTTGTTGTTGTTGTTGTTGTGGTGGTGGTGGTGGTGGTGGTGGTGGTGGTTGCTGATGATGTTATTGTTGTTCTTGTTCGTATTAATGTTATTACCATTTATTACTATTAATATGTTCATTGTCATTATTATTATTATTATTATTATTATTATCATATTACTAGTCTATTAAATATTATTTATTTACTTATTTATTTATTTACTTACTTATTGTTAGTAGCAGTAGTAATAATAGTACTACTGTAGTAGTAGTAGTAGTAGTAGGTGTAATAATAGTAGCAGTAGTAGTGGTGGTAAGTAGTAGTAGTACTGGAATGCCGAACTTTGAAATGATGTTAATCTAGTCTGTAAAGAGACATTCACACAGTAAAGGTTATATCGATTTCTATTTGTGGTCAGAGATACATAGCACTGTATGGCATTGTAAACCAATTTCCGTACGGGATCATTCAAAGTCCTGTTTTTATTTTCATTTTTCATTTATACAAGTCAACACTATTTCATCGCCAGGGAGCTGAGGAAGCCACACGGTGATCTAGCCTGCCAGGGGTTATCCGTGACCCTAAACTGAAGTCATCATGAGGCTTAAAGGGGTCACGTCAAGGCTCCCTGTCGTGGTTCCCTTACTATTGTGTATTCTTATCAGTTGTTTCCTTGGCACATTGCTGGGCTTGTTTAGCAGGTATACTGTGGATCGTCGCTCATCTCACGAAAGGACGTATGCGACATTTGCTAGTCTTTCAGGAGAACGTTTCAAAGAGAATGAGTTTTAGAACTGAGTACATAATATCATACAACCACCAATTGTTTTAATATCTCAGAAGTTGTTAGAGCTATCGATACGCCACTTCATGGGAACACAGATCTTGCTTTGCGCTTTCAAAAAGCAGTCTCAGCTGAAAACACCCACATTGTCGCATGCGTCCCTTTGTGAGACGAGATAATATCTGAATAATGTCTTATCTCTAATTATGCAGGAGTGCCGTACTGACAATAGAGGTGGGTGGGTATCTTGGACGAAAAAAAAAATCTCTATGACTCATGACTGCTATCACCACGCTCATTCTATATTTGCTTTAGTTCTTCACTTATCTTCTGTTTCCTATGTAAATTAAAACAAAAGTAGAGTTCTGACTTCTCATTATATCCGAATTTTACAAGCTAAACCACATCTGCCTCCCTGATTTGCTTTGAGTTTGAGCAACACGTTGAGAGTGTTGACTTTCTCAAAACTTCAAAAACTGTGGAATGAGCGTGTCGATATGTAACCCTAGGTGATATATTATACAACAGGGCTGGACAAGATTCACCCCAAAAGGTCAGTTCAGATCAAATTCAGTTCACTGTGAGGACAAAGCCTTAAGCTGAAGTTTAGCTAAGTAATATGAAAATTCAGTAGTTTTCATATCATATCAGATCAGTTCCTCTTTGTTTTATGTAACCTGGGCGATATAGTATACAACAGGGTTGGACAAGATTCACCCAAAGGTCAGTTCAGATCAAGTTCAGTTCACTGTGAGGACAAAGCCCTAAGCTGAAGTTTATCTACGTTCTATGAAAATTCAGTAGTTTTCAGATCAGATCAGTTCCTCTTGGTTTTAGAAATCGGCATTAGATTTTGGTTTTCGAGATAGATAATGAACTTCACTGAAATTGAGGTAGAAAAGTAAAGTTCAGATCAAGCAATCAAAACAGCAACAGTCAAGATCCAGAAAAGTTCGTGCAACATAGCTATTAAGCTCAGATCGTGTTTATGTGAACTGAAGTTAGGTTCACAAACTACTTTCATATGATGTCAGTGTCAGTGCTGCCCAACCGTAGTAGATCTATACAAACTGGGTGCATCTTAGTTCTGCTTTTTTTTTTCGGTTTTGTGTGATGTAGATACTTGTTGCAGTTGAGTGATCACAGCACTGATATCGTTGTAGATAGTTGGAATAAACAGGGAGGAATGAGAGAGGAAGGTGGGAAGGCTAGAGAGGGATAAAGATATAGAGAGTACTGATACAAAGTGACAGAGAGAATGAGAGAGAGAGAAAGAGATCGGGGAGACAAAGAGAAACTTATGTACTGACGGAGACAAAATCTCAGTTCCATCTCCTCGTTGATGAGCTTCCAGGTTACACACGCCCAAATCTTTTTGCTATAGTCTATTTTACAATGTACTGTCCATTGCTGTCATTCCAGCCCTAATTTTCGTTGGCTATTCCCACTCACCAGTAATGGAGATAAGCATTACATTACTTTTAATAGCCCATAACGTTTTTTTGCTGTGTCTCCTCGTTTAACCCACCCCCATGAAAAGCCACTTGAGGCCTCAGGCTATTTCAAGTGAACAGGGGGTTAGCTCAGTGGCAGCTCCTATCTTTTCAAACCTCTGACCCGAAATAGTGCTGCTTTAATTTAACCTAAACTGGCCAGGGAAGTGACAAATCCATTAGAATTAGAACAGGTCACAGCTAAGGTCACTGGGCCCCTAAGAGGGAGAAAATAATGATGAGATAAAAAGATCACCCTTCCTTGTAAGACCAACCAAAGTGACCTCAAAATTAATGCGCATGTGTAACCATAATGTTGAAATGCGCCTGGCGAAAGGAAACGGTCATACAATTTAACATCTCTTTCTCTCTCTCTCTCTCTCTCTCTCTCTCTCTCTCTCTCTCTCTCTCTCTCTCTCTCTCTCTCTCTCTCTCATTCTCTTTTTTCTCTCGCTTGCGCTCTCACTGACTACTTCCAATCTCATTCAAACTATATATTATAGTATATTATTATTATGAACCACTGCAGTCACCATTACTATTATTACTCGTGTTTATTAGCGTTAGGAGCTATGGATTAAATATTCGTCCAAGTTGTATACAGTAATAGTTTTCACCCTTGTAGTGTATACAGTCATATCTATCGTTTTGCCCAGGTTCCATTCACCGATAGCACTTTAGTTGTAGATTGTCTTGCCTTGGACTGTACGTTGTTAGATAGATCTAGATCCAGTGTCTGGCAAAAGGACAAGTCTGTAACTTCCATTCGCTGAAATAAAGTGCATGCATAATCTTTATAACCAGTATAAGTTTAATCTAGACTAATATTTAGGTTGTATGTCAAGCAGTGGAAAGGCTTGTGCTGCGTGTGGTGTTCGCTAATAAGATATTTGCAAACATACCTAGATAACACAGCTGACAAGCGCTGTTTGCTAAGGCAAGTTGTAAGCTTAGGCCTATACATTATACAATGAATTACAATGCGGATTTTGACCCGATATGGAGATCGCAGTGTTCACCGTTCGCTATATTAGCACAGTAGACAACAATTAAAACGAGAACGGTTAAACCGGAGGTACCGCTAAAACGAAAGGAATCAAGAATCCCAGTTTATTTTCATCTTTTTAGGCTTCTTTAGGGCTCTATATCTATATTTTCTCTTCAAGATACTGTATTAAACAGATCCCACACACAAACTGTCTAATCGAAGTTTCTGAGAACCCTATGTCTACTAATCTCGCGCTTCAGTCAGAGTATGTCTTTTTCCCTTTTTTTCTTCTTTTTATACAGGATCACTCGCCATACTAAAGCCATTGACATACCTGTGCTCTGTATCAGAGATTCCCAATCATTTATACCAGAATGTGCTGCACAGGTAAGAAAAGTAATACAGATCAGGGCCATCGGGCCGAACCGCTGGTCCGCGGGCCAAAATATGGTCCACTAAGGATGTATTTATTGTCAGAGTTGGGCAAGTTCACCAAAAAAGTCAGATCAGAGGAAATTCAGCCCACTAAGGGGAAAAAAAAGCTCTAAGATAATGTTTAGATCATTTCCAGGAAAACTGAGGAGTTTTTAGATCAGTTCAGTTCCTCTTGGTTTATGACATTGTCAGTCGGTTTTGATTTTTTTGAGGTAGATGTGAGCTGAACTGAAATTTAGATAGGAAACTGAAGTTTAGGTTGAGCATTCTTAAAATGCTACAGTTCAGTTCCGGATCACTTTGTCCATAAAAGCTATTAAACTCAGATCAAGTTCACGAGGAATGAACGTAAGTTAACGAACTGCGATCATATGAATGCAGTTCTGCCGAAGTCTGCTCATTGTCCACGAAGTTACTCGAGACTCCAACGTAAGCAAATACAGTAATAGCCTTATTTTACCATTCTTCACATTGTCATAAAACACTGACAGCTGATAATGGCATGGCGAGCGCAGCTCTAGGACATCAAGATCAGCTTTTCATTATTACAATGTCGAGAATGGAAAAACAATTGTATTATGTATGCCACTTCTATGTCACTGTTGTTGTGGGGTTTTTTTCCACTCGTCAAAAACATCACAAAACAGTTGACTTGTTTTTTTTTCATGATGCATTGTGAGGGAGATAACCAAAATATCAACATCCTTTGTAATGAAGTGCAGTGCAAGGCATGTATGATAGACCCTCGATAATGAGTTTACTGTTGAGGAATACTTAATAATGAAGTGTGCTGAATGTTGAAATAATAGAATGGAAACCAGTAAACAGAAGCCAGGGACGCAGCCATTCAGTTGAAGGACTGCTCACATAAATATTCATTGGTATCTTAAACAGGGATTTTCTTATCAGTTTACCTTGAACACCGTGGCCTGTAAACACTGAGGAGGCGAGTTCATCTTCACACACAGGCTGTCTGTCAATCCACAACATTCATTCAGATACTCGTATAAGAGTGAGACGGTTGTGCCGTAATAGGCGGACATTTGCTCTTCCAGTCCCTTTCTAAAAAAAGGGCTATTTAAATAGTAACAAAAAATGGGGGGG
>JAWQUT010000224.1:64786-117563 GCA_033807755.1 Ellobium chinense
GTATCAGATTACCGGGGGGTAGCTTGATACCGGTATCAGATTACCGGGGGGTAATAATTGAGGGGGGTAATCTGATCACGGTACACCGGTAAAACTAAAGCCTGACATTTTGTTGAATAGAACCTGTCTGTCTGTTTTCAATGATTACTGCACGTTTTAATTTTTAATTTTTTTTTTTTCTGTAATTGTTAATTGTACATTTTTTAAAAAATCTAAATGTAGTAGATCCATACACACACTATTTCTCTCTCACGCTCTCCCATTCACACAAACACTCTCTCTCACACATATGCACACATCAATCAATTAATTCAATTTCAAATATATTTTGTTACAAGACAATGTCATCAGTGAACAAAATATTTACCTCAGTAATGTCAATGTTTCAGAAGGAGCTAAGTCCATGGACTTCGAGCGTTTTGCAGAATCGCACAATTTGTCAAC
The DNA here is from genome assembly GCA_033807755.1 of Ellobium chinense. Taxonomy (NCBI): domain Eukaryota; kingdom Metazoa; phylum Mollusca; class Gastropoda; order Ellobiida; family Ellobiidae; genus Ellobium; species Ellobium chinense. The sequence goes on from JAWQUT010000224.1 coordinate 65,231, forward strand.
AACATTATTTAATGTATGAGTTTACAAAGATTTCATTTAACATGTCTCTAAAGTTACTCTTAAAATACTCTTACTTTATGTGGGGAGAGGAATTTGATATTTAATTCCATCTGTCTTTCACTTAAAATTTGTTTCTACAGACAAAAAATGTAAATTGGCCTTAGTGCGTTCTGGAATAACGCTCTTCATTTACGGATTAAATTGCTGCGAAGTTAATTTAGTAGCACGTTCAGACTTGCAAGTTGAGAAACCCTGGGTTCCATTCTCGGTAAAAGGGATGACATTTTCTAATGTAGTTTGTTGTTTTGTTGTTTTTTTTCCGGCCTATCTTCTAAAAATTGATCTTACACAGTAATTTGGTAAAATTCCTGGTGACACACTTCCTAACATAATAATGTGTACCGGCTAAAAAAAAAAAAAAACATCAGACTGGACTCACATTACTTCCCCTTCATGGTTACAGACCTGTAATGGGGTTGGACCCTTTTTTCCTCTGTGGGCTATATTAACATTTTGAGCTGCCCTCTGAACCCAAAGTTTTAACTTTCACCCAGACCCATACCAGACTGAAGCTCATTATGTGGCCCAAATTTTAAGATTTACCCAACCCTAGCAAGCCCACTGAAATTTTGAGCTTGGTTGCTATTTGTAAACAGACCCTACATTTTTCACTGGTCAATGCCAAACCCCTCCTCTTCCGCCTGAGCACACCCTTGACCTGGCAGTTCCAGCCCAGGGCTAAATAGTGCCTGGTAAAATAAAGTAAAATGGACACAGATTCCCATGATGTCAAAATTTCCCCCCTGGAGCCCTTTATTACTGGAAGCAGGGCATGCCAAAAGAGGGAAAACGGCCAAAAGAGGGAAAACGGGAGGTGAAATATACCCCTAAGTTGTAGGACTCAAAAGTCAGAGTACAAATACAGGCCTGTAACCTAATGATAACGATTAGGGAAGAATATATGCCTTGCCACCCGTCTACATTTGGATTAAAACATGTCATCAACCCATTACGGACCGTGGCCAATAAAGTGATCTTCTGTCGCCTATAGAAGAAGGTTTAATGGTTTCACCTATCCTTGCGACTAAGTAGACTGATCGGTACATGCAAGTAGCCCTAGACAAAGAGGGCTTGTAACCGCGATTATGTAAGTTATTGCAGAAAATTTCCGGGAGTGAGAAACACAAATTGTTGAAGGGAGACTATCGGGAGCCTTAATTTAGTTCACGATTTAAAAACTAGCGGAAGTTGCTGAAGGGAGACTGTCTGGAGCCGTATTTTTGTTCATGACTGAAAAAGCTGAGGAAAGTAAAAAAAGTACTCATTACCAGATTTTTTTGTTTATTTAACTACTTAATCGTGACTCTGTTTTAAACAAAAAATTACTAACCACTTTACTCACTGCAAAATAAAGGTAGCGAGTACTTATAGCGCAATTACAAGAACTCACGTTAACAACCCTGGCCACGATGCATCTATTTAACTTCTTGATTTTCGTTGTTTGTTTTCTTCTAGTTGCGTTGTTAAATTGTTCGGATACAGTGCAACTTGTACAGTAGTATCTACTGTATTTAATATCTAATTTATGCTTGACTTTTTTTTTCTTTATCTTATTTTTATTCTTTTTCTTTTCAGATCCATCATTCCTGAAGAGTTGTACACACTTTTACATTACCGAAAATGCAAGAAACATTGGCTTGGATGCCGTGAACGATCTAAAATTGTGGATGAAGGCATGGTGAAATATGAAGTCGCACTTGTAGACAGGATTTTAAATTTACCCACAGCGGAAGTGTTGTCTGATAATCTAAAGTATGTGAAAGCTCTACAGCGCTGGAGAGCCAAAGTTAAATAGCGAGGACGAATCTCAGACGGAAGTTGGAAAAAAGAAAACCGGTAAGACCTGGAAGGTGGTAGTTTGCGGACAAGGCAGGGATTCTCTGTGGCTGGATGTATGTGGACGGAGTGAGAGTGCAATTCACAATTCGTGAGACAACGTTTTCGCAAATATCTCATAAATGGTTGGACTTACAGACGTCAAACTTTATAATACATGAACAGCATGAGAAAATCATGTGGTGATGTCTGGAAAAACTATCTTTGCTCCGATCCTGAGTGGAGTTGATGAGCAGAGGATCATGCTCCACAAAGACACTACGCCGGCGGATAGCCTGTTTCTAGGATGGACACCAGTTGATTTGTTGTTGTTCTTCTTCTTCTCCTTCTTCTTCTTCTTCTTTTTCTTCTTCTTCTTTTTCTTCTTCTTCTTCTTTTTCTTCCTCTTCTTTTTATCTTTTTCTTCTTCTTCTTCTGTTTCTGTTTCTTTTTATTCTTCTTTTTTTTCTTCTTCTTCTTCTTCTTCTTCTTCTTCTGCTGCTGCTGCTGCTGCTGCTGCTGTGGGATTGAGGGGAAGCAGGGGCAGATAGATATCAGCGCTCCAAAGCAAGGATATCTTTCATGTTCTGCTTAAACTTCGTAGATGACTTTTTTGTGCATTATTATATGCGAGATATAACAGAACAGTGTTGTTATGTTTGTTTATATTATAAACCCTATGTACATGATTTAATCTTAATATTATTCATGATCATAGAACTGCCTTGATAGTACGTTCTCATTATGAATTTCACATGTACGTATTCGCTGGGTTCTGTCCTTTCACAAATGAATTATTTAGCAATGCACATACTCTGTGTGTGTGTGTGTGTGTGTGTGTGTGTGTGTGTGCGTGTGCGTGTGCGTGCGTGCGTGCGTGCGTGCGTGCGTGCGTGCGTGCAGTGGAAGGAGAGGGATTTCACAAGCTTACTGTAGTGCGATCAAAATCGGGCCTTGGGAAATGCCGGCCAGCAAGAAATCTGGCCAGATTCCATTTTTCACTCAGAAATATATGCAAAAAGAAAAACAAATCAGATCATTGTGATAGATTTAATCAAATCCTCACATTATCATTTTAATAACAGAGCCTGTGATGCCCATGAACACTGTTGTGCGTCTTTCAGTATATAAACAGTGTGCTTGACCACTGAGCTTATTGTTGCAGCACTCTTGAATGCGTGAAAATAGGGTATTTCCAATGACTATACACATTAGTTGTTTTTTTTAAATTGGTAAATAATAATAATTTTCATAGACCTGTTATTTATTTCACATATATTTTTAATGCTCCAATAGATTCTAAGGAAGCATCGCTGGAATTTCCGGATTTTCATCTTGCACGCGCTATCATGACCGGTGTTGTGTGACGTCAAAAAGCGGAACAGACAATCTGAGTTTGCGGATGCGTCCGTACCATTATCTGCTGGCTTTTCTCGTTTTATGACGTCACCCAGCACGACTTATGGCGGCACACGCGAGGTGAAAATCTCAACATTCCAGTGGTGTTTTCTAAGATATGGTCAGGCGTAAGAAAATTGTACGTTTGTTTGTTTTTAAATAATGTGAATAGTTTAGATTGTGAAGCAAATATCTACCCCTGTCCCTTTAAACAGGAGAAGTCAGACATCTTTGAAAATGTTTGTTGAAGAAAGATAATCTTGGCATGGTTTCCACATGATTAAAGTACTGGGAAGCGAGAAGGAAGCAGATTATAGTAAATTATTTTTTAAAGACACAAACATAAACAACAGAATTCAAGCCAAAACAAAACAAGCGACAAACTGATCCATTTTAAAGCAATTTATTTGTAAATTTCACTGCCAAAAAAGTTTCTTTTTAATGCAAATTGGTGTAGATAATCACCTATTTTCTGTTATATATCACAGACATCGTACATTACATGGGACGGAATGTGTACATAAATATCATCACTCTAGTAGAAACATCCTATGCCAATGACGTCAGCAAACTGCTGATTCTAGAACAAACTCAGCTATCACATCTATACAGATGTTAGGCCTCTCATGTCCAACATATTTGAAGTAAAGATCCACATCATGATGGGCCTATTGATAATAACGGCGACAAGGAGGAAGTACTACCCTTTAAAAGCTGTGCATTAAAATTCTCACATTGAAATGAACAAACAGGATACATACCAAACAAATATTTTTAAATACATGTACTGGGATTTTGTGCATAGCACTGCACAGATATATGTATTCAACATTCAAATCTTTGATATCTTATCTCTTATAAACATGTTTCAAAGAATGTATAATCAGGAACAAGTGGCAATAGTATATAAATAATCAAGAACATTATACAGCACTGATTGTTGAAGATACGGGTATGGTCAATAATACTGCACATGGACAAATCAATGGTAAATGTTTCACAAAAAACATTCGTAGTATATGATGAAAATAGGCTGGAAAAAAATGTGTTTTTCAAAATAAGGATGTCGAGTCTATTTCACTATTTACCAAAAATTAACAGAAGGGCGGAGATATTAGGAAAGCAATCAATTGGAGCTTAAAGAGCTAACTGTTTAACAAAAAGCAGAGTCCAAAAATGCATGCAGACGGCAGAGGGAGAAACTCGTAATGCCTGCACACACAAAGATAACTGTGTATTGATACTGACAATAACAAGAGCCTATTCTCCTACATGTATATATAATTTTGGTACCTCTCATAATACTCAAACTATAATGGAGTAAGCTAAAATATCACAGATTGAAAAATGCTTGGATGCATCACTGATGGATATCTACAATGTACCCACTAAAATTATTATAACAAGAATAAAATAATGGTAGAAGATATATTGAAATAAAAAAAATACTTCTGATCACTCCAAATGCAGCATAGATACCACTTATTTTTCATTCATAAAATCTCTTTCAGCTACCAGGGTAGCACTCTCTCTTCATAATATAATCTATTTCAGAGACGATTCGAAGTACAACAAACTTTAATAATGAGCATCAAAAAGTTTGGACACTTCTCTAAACTTCAAACAATTCTTAACTTATTTGGAGTGGTATATTGCTGTGTACTGTAAACTCATTCTCTCTTAATTTCTCCTTCCATTCTATTGGTATAAAAAGTATTTCAACAGTCACAGGAGGTTTTGAATACTGTACATACAAGCTACAGCGTCTGAAGGTACAATACAAAATCAGTATTTCTGTTTCTACAGGAATTGCATATAACCATGACACAGAAGATCTGATAACTGCTGTCAAAACTCATAAAAATATTTTCACAGAAACATTTTATATACAGGCATCATTTCTTCACAAATTACATAAAAAAATATCTTAACAATCACAACAAATAAACTGTACAGGAATTCCGTTTTACTGTAGTAATACTTGTACATCTGTATCACATCTGACAACAACCACAATAGCATAAATTACAGCATTATAGTTTGTACATGGAATTGAAGCTTTGAAAATTGTAGCATTCACTTGGTTTAATGTTTACAGCATAACATCACCACTCAATCTACCAAGTATTGACTTGTGGATAACCAAACTGGAGCCACACCAAGCTTTTGGCTTGTCTCGCCGTATTTACTTTTGGACCTCTGTCTCATGTGGTCTTCATGACCTTTTAGCATAATCTGCAATGTTGTTTATACTGTTGTATATTGCTGCCCATGCTCTTTTTCATTTAAGTTGCATGTTGCCCTTTCACACAATCTCCATGTTGATCTATAACGTCATATTCCACAAAAAGAAGTATTTGGGAGCAAAAACTGATTGTGTGCAAATGATTTTGGTAGCATGAAGAAGTCTGATTCCTAACAGACTTATTACTTTCTCTGGTTTTCAGGTTCACATATTAATTTTAAAACAGTCACTAGAGCTGATCGAAACCCTAGTAACGTTATAGTTTAACCAGTTCTCATCTTTAGATCACTACACCGACCATGACAGATGAATAAATTTGCATGCTGATGCCAAGTGTGTGGGGCGGCGGTTAGATTAATAATAATAATAATAATGCGGTTTATAAGTCTCATATCCAGGCTAATGCCCGCTCATGCGACTTCACACTATTATTACCCAAGCAGACCTGATCACTCTAGGACTCCCTCGACTCCTTGGGGAGCATACAGTGCCACTGCCATTTATAGGCGCTGATCACTAGCATTCTGACAATATTTTTCACTGCCTATAGCCAGGTACCCATTTTACAGATGGGTGGACTGAGGAAAATGTGAATGAAATGCTTTCCCAAGGCACTTACAACATGACCGTGGTTGGGAATCGAACTCAGGACCTTTAGATCTTGAGTCCAATGCCGTAACCATTAGGCCACTGTAGCCCAGTGTCATCTGATCAGTTGGCCAATAATACATAGGATGGAGATTATCTGTAAATAGGTCATGCAGCCAGCCAGGCAGTTGGACCTAAGGTACCTCCCCTACAAGAATTACATCTCAAACAATAAGATTCCAAAATTTCAAATCACCATATCTGTGGAATACGACTTTATATGTCAATACAGATGTTTTGCATGTCATAAAGATGTAAAGCTTGTTGTTAAATCTGATATTCTTTTTGTCTTGCAGATTGATATTCTCTAATTTAATTCTAAGTTCCCTGTGAACAAAGTCATATCCTAAATGTGTGTGGGCTATTCTTGAGTTTGATATGCTCTTTGGCACAATACTGAGATAAACAGCAATAATTGTGTTACATATGCTGTATATGTATATATGTCATGAATGAAATGCATTTCATTGTTTGACACTGTAAAAAAAAATCCTATGGAGCAAATAAACGTGGGTTTTTATCTGTTTCATCTTTGTCTAACTCACGGCAGCATAATATTAGGTGTGTACGAGACTGAATGTGTCGTGTATTGAATATCTTTGGTGTGTAGCATGTTAAAAACTTAGTCACTAAGCTGACACAGTAAGGCGGCTCCCTTAGCTATCCAATAGTCTTGGGATTGAGTGGATGGAAGTTGGACGGCAACAACGAAGTTGGTGGAGTGACCTGGGGAATGAGAAAAGACAGTGTATTAATCTATCTGGATTTTACAGTAAAACAAACATCAACACTGAAGAGCCTGCAAACCATTTGTTTCAGCTTTCTTGGAAAGTTATTGGTTGTCTCTGTTTGGAAGGGACCCCATGGATCATTTTTTGGGTATGACCCACATGGCAAGTTATTCCTTACATGTACATGAGGAATTTGGAAAATTATTGCATCACAATAGGTAATGGACAAAGCATTTAGCAGAGGGGCCAAAAAGGAAAAAAAAATGTACATATGAAGGGAACTAGAAAGGGCACTAACTGCATGTTTGCTGTGTCCAGCAAGATTCGTGCAAATAAACACAGGGGGAGCTAGAACTCCACTGTAATAGATCTGCAGTTTCACACCAGTCCGTTCTGGCATGGGATGTTAGCAAAATCTGGTCACAGCCCACGGTGGTGCATGAGGTCTGTTGAGCCCCAGATCTTTTACCCAACAAGCAAATCTAAATGCATTTGGAAAGATGATGAAAGTGCCTATGTTTCCTTGCCATTCCCAGCCCTTCCCTGCCCTTCCCCACCCCATCCAGCGACAATTCTAGGTTCTCCATGAGTGCCCACCTATACATGAGTTACCTATCAAACCTGCAGACATTGTCTACACTTATGTCTCAGTAGAGGATGCAGTCAAGAATGATAGAAGTGGAGGTTTTTTTTTATCGTCACGCTCATTCCACATTCGCCTAGATCATTTTCTGAGGTTTTGAGAAACAGAGCAACCAGTTGCTCAAAGTAACATAATGAGGTGGATGTAGTTTAACTTGTAAAACTGGGATATTATTACAAGTCAAAATCTACATTTGTTTTAATAGCAAAACGAAGACTAATAGAAGATCATAATAATATAAACAATTCAGATCATCAATAAGAAAAATGACTTTGGCAAATGTGGAAGAGCTTGACAATATACCTTCCCAGTGGAGAGATGCTTTGTTGACACCTAGAATCAAAGGTGAAAATGTGGCTTTATGTCTACTCACCTGTGGTGGACAAAACACCTGCCCTAACTGCTGTCTTGTACAATGGGGCGGAATATAGGCTCTCATCAGGTATGTAATCCATCTTGGGCTCCATGTGCATCATTGGAAGCTCCGAATTCATTTGACCTGTAAGCAAAAATTCACGTAAGGTCACTTTTAAGTTTGGAATGACTGTTTCCGCAAAATTTTTACAGCACAATATTGCTATAATCGTGCTTATGCACCATAAAACCCGACACAAAACCCCTAACTCAAACAAACCAGCCAGCAAAATTAAGGACAAAAGTGCTAATATTTTGCTCCCTTCCAATTGTATTCCTCAATTAATCACATACAGTCGAGTCCATGTATGTCGAAATCGGATTCCTCCAATTACTTATTAGTCGAAAGAAAAAGAAATAATAGTTTTTTTTCCTTCTTTGTGTCTATTAATTATCCTTGCATAAGACGAAGTAATTAATGCCCATTTCTGATTAGTCCAACTGCCCAGCACTGCCACAGAGGCAAAATCACCTCCTGGCGTCCTCCCCGCGTGGTACCAAACAACGCCGACGACTTGAAAAACAAACTAGACGGTGCCGCGGATAGAGAGAGGCAATAAAGCTGGACACTGCGAGTGCCATTAACCGCAGCACAATAAGTAGGGCGTGTGTATTACACCACCGCTGATAAGACAGTAGGGGGAAGAGAATGCGCGAGGGCTCGGCAGTGCTGAAAAATCGGATAATCACGCATCTCGACAGCATTGTGTAGGGCTTACAACGCATCTGGCCCAATGCACCGTGACGGTAATATAAACAAGAGGCTGCCTTCATGACCTCCCCAGTGTGCTCGCTCGCTCACATACAGTTGACTCGCCTTGGAAATCGCGAGTTGAATTCTGATTCATCGAACTCACTAGGGTGGTCCCAGCAAATTGGAGCTAAGCGGACTTGACTGTATGTTAAAAAATAACTTGTTGGATACACTGAGAGATCCTGGTGTGGTCACCTAAACAAGATATCACTGTCAATCTTACTGACAAACACACCCCTTGATCACACTTCTTGCTACACTTCCACAACATGTCTTAATTTGAAACTCATTTTGCCTGATTGTATCACAACTGCTATCTTGATAACACATAGTGTGACTGTCCTACAGAAATGACCTTAGTAATTTTCCATGTTTCTGAGAGAACCCAGGGGAAACATTTTTATGACGAAGCAAAACAGTCAGCATGTTTGGTGTGAACATACTAATGCATTTTAATTTTTTTCACATGTCGATATGGGTGCTGCCCTCATTAACATTATGATACCCTTATTAAGAAATGGTGTAAGTCTGGCTTACACTATTTTTGTAGGACAGTTTGATAAACAAGGTTCACTTTATTTGAACTTAATGGGACCAAAGAGATCTGTTTATATAAAGAGAAGTTCATGCTAACCATTAATAATAAAAGGTAATAAAAGAACAAATCAGACCCAAAAAATGCACTCATTTAAACAGAGTTTTCATTTCAAGTGAGGTTTCAAGCAGAAAGACTCCACTGTATCAATTTCACGCCTGAAAACATCTCTAGTAAACTATACCAAAAGAATACCTTTAATGGCATCTGTGCAGACCATCTCCTCCCAATCCCAGCGGAATCCATCCATAAACAATCCATGTACCAATACTCCGTCCTCTGGTAGATCAATCTATGACAAGACAGAGAGAACAATAAATTCTATATTTTACAAAATCTCACTGGTAAATTTAATTTTGAAATCCGTTCTGTCTTTGCCACATTCCTTCTTCAATTGTGTTTTCTACTAGTCTTTGGCAGGATTGAGCATGTTCATCAAAACATCAGCTCAGATCAAGTTCAGTTCACTGAGAGAAGGAAGCCCTAAGATTAAATTTACTGTTTACTCAGATCACTGTGACCTAGGATCATTGTGTAAGCTACTATACATTGACACTAGAGGCCTACTACTCCCTACTGGTTGACCGATGCTGTAATGAAACATCCATATATACTAATCACATGCAAATTAGCATCTTATTAAGTATTCGTATCTATTGGTATCTAAAAATAATTACTAGAAACAAAGAGAAGCAAAATAAGGAGCAAAATACTGTAATTACGGGCACTCCACTGCAATTTCTAAATAACCTTATGGGGCTTTATCTTCAAAGCGGCATCGCACTGATCTTTGCACATAATGACATACAGAAAATGTTTGACGTTGCAGTGACCCTCTCACCTCCTTATCCATAGGAATCTCTTCCCCAAACTTGAGGGATTCCATCTGCACTGTCACCTCAGCCTGGTCTCTGTGAACTTTGATCATGTTAAACTGGAAGCTCAGATGGTCAATAGGCAGGTTGTACTTCCTGGCATAGTTTTGTAGAGTTCCCGTGAGGAAACCTATGGAAATCAACAGTAACAATGATGGCTTTCTCTAACAACAGCACCGATTTAGTTGAAATATCGATATAGTCCATGACCTGTCTGTGACCAAGTGAACTGTATCATTATCATTGTGGTATTGTCTTTCGACATAGCCACAATGATAATTATGATGAAGAGGGTGAATATACTATTGTGAAGCTTGCGAGTCTCAAAGCTATTCATCTGCATGACTGCATCAAAGGAAATTTTCCCTATCTACCTTCCATAGAATAAAATCTTAACCCTCGTGATGTGGTGATAGTATATATACTATGGTGCGCTCGCTACCGTTAAGTGCGGCACGGCAATAGTATATATATGCATCGCTCAACCAACTTCTACCTGCAGCGATCGTATTTATGCAGCCATGTATCCTGGCAATGGGTCCTAGCCATCAGGCAGTATGCGCAGATCCGCTGTAACATTGGTAAAACTAGGTCACACAGCCAGCGAGCTGCATAGCGCGTGGTCAGCTAGCGCTACTAGTGTTAACCCTTTTAGTGCTGTGATTGAACTTGTTCTCATCCTTACTTCATTAAGTTGCGCACTATGGTTGCATGCCAGAACCAACTGTGTGAGGTGGTGGTCAAATTTTGCAGTCAAATGTCCACTGATCGGCCAGCAGATAACATGAAGAATGGTTATTATTCATAACAGTGGGCCACTCATCCAGCAGCCATCCAAGCTTAGTGACAATATAATGTATCCAGTGGTAAGTAACCTACCCTGTGGGAAGAAGAATCCTGAGAGCCAGTAGGATTTGGGCAGACCATGGATGATCCAGTTGTTGATGAAGGCACATCTCAGAACCAGATCCTTGACCCATGATGCCAGAGGCTTTAGTGATGGGTAGGCAGAATTTGCCCACAAATCTGGCACCTACAAGGGTGAGAATTGGAAAGAAAACTTGATAGATGGGGCAGAATTAGCACAGCAGATCATTCTTAAGTAGTCAGCTCCAACAAAGCTCACTTCCAGTCTCGGCAAATGTAAATGTAAATTGTAGCATGACTGGGTCAACAGATCTGGCTTCCAGCTGTAAAAGATGCATCAACTAATAAAAGCCAATGTAACAACCTATATCACCCAATCCTAATTATTCAACAATACAGAAGTTATGATAGTTGAATATGTGGACTGCGATGCTCAGATGACTGTGTTGTGCATGCATCATAACTGACTGGTCTAAGGGTTTGTCTCGGTTATGACTTGAATTTATTTGGGAAAGGGACTGGTCCTCTGCTACTCAGCGCATCCCTATAGATGCTCAGGCTTCTGGCAAAGAGCCTAATGAAGAGTCCTGGTACTTGTTCTTCTAGCCACTATGTGATATATACTATACTGTTGGCTGGCCCTGAAATGGCAACCTGAACCTGCTTCAATTCCTCAGGTCTGGAAATGTTACTGATGGAATGGAAACTATAATTATACAGGTCAGCACTTTGCCTTTGCGTTACATAAGGCAATAAATGATGGGTCCTGCCAAAGCCAGGATAAAATTAAGCATAACCTACCTGGTTGTTGAGGAAAGCATTGTAGACTCTTTCCAATTCTTCACTCATCACAACAAATCCTTTAATGGCCTTCTGTAGTTGTTCTAGTGAATTCTGGAATGTGGCAACACAATGATAAAATACAGTCTCTGCTCGAAAGTGATAAAGTTACCATAGTTCAGTAGCAATACATGAGTCGAGCCAAAAAAAAAAATAAATATGTGAAAAGTTAATATAATACTCACAGTGATGCACCATCACTTTCCATTATTATTATAGCCTGAATGCCGTCTTATCATAGTTTGACTGCTGTTTTTAGCATAGTTTGAATTTCCATTTCATCATAATTTGAATGCTAAAGCAATGATGAGTCTGACAACTTTTCTATCTTGAGGTCGATCATAACCTCATTTATGAGAGGGAGGAATAAGACACAGGGAAGAGAGGGAGAGGGAGAGAGAGAGAAAGAAAGAGAGAAAAAAAAAAAGAATGGATAATGCAACAAAGAAGACACAAAGGACAAACTTTAAAAAAATCAACATCTTAAATTGGAGTATTCTAGCTTGTTCACTTTCGAGTGATAAAGCAGTTAATCTGAGCTCCAGTACATACCTTGATAACTTTCAGAAGTTTGTTGAATCTGTCAACCTCTTGTTGTAGCACAGTTGTCAGCGAGTTCATGCGACCCTTTGCGTCAAGCTGAAAATTCAAGTTTGATAACTTTGATATGAATTGTGATTAACCCTTTGGCATTTCAACTATTTTAGCTGACATCATTTAGGTTTGTGACACCTATTAGAAGGGCAAATCACTCATAGTGTACAACCCAATTAATCCGCTAATATATAAAATCCCCCTTTTTTGGGGCCCTGCCAGCCAGTGTTAGGGTGTAGAAATGTGTAAAATGACATGTGATCTAAATAGAGCATCCAATTTTAAAGTTTCAGGTACAATTTGAGCCTTCTAGATAAAAAAATAAAATGTGTAGACCTATGTATTCGCACGCGGTCAAAACCAGCCAAATGAAAATTTGGGGACCAAATCAGAATTTGAGGTGATCTTTTTCAAAAGACATTTGTGAAAAATTTTGGGCGTTGACCCCCCTTTTTCTTCCCGTTAAAAGATCGGGCAAAAGAAGTACTTTAACCTCCATGGAAGAAACTTCCCCAAATCACAGTGGTATATTTAGAATAACGCAAAATGTTAATAGGGCCAAAAGAAGAAAAAACAATAGGTGTCAAAGACCTTAATTTGTGCCCTGAGACAAGGGATGTAACTGCATAAAATTCATATCTTCATGGACTTTGAAAAGTCACATAAAATCAACTACTGGCTTGTCTGATGACATACAAACGACACTGAAGTGGAAATCCCACTGCAAGTTAATGCGGCTGTGAGAGAATCCCATTGCCTTCTGCAACCATGATGATACTGGTATAATGGACATAGTAAATTACTTAATGGTTTTTACCCATGTGTTTTGACTGGCATCGATGGGATGCTGCTGAGTGTCCATATGATTTAAGGGGAGCAAGAGAAAACTGCTTGTAAAATCACAGTTAGTTGAATGTACTTTCTACTTTTACTTCTTTAAGATCGCACTTTATGCATTTCCTTGTCATGTTTCTCTCACTTTACAAACTGAGTGATAGTAATGATTCTGACAATGCTGTGTGTGGCATTTTCTTTATTTGTTCTATATTTTTTATCCATGTATTATCTCTGATAGTTAGGATCAGTCATATAAGTTCTTAAGACAGATTAGAAATTCTTATATACAGAGAATCACTTCTCCTCTCTGTAGCAGATGGACTTAGGATTTAAGTTGAAAGTACTGATGGATCAATTAAAACTAAACTATTTTCAGACATCCGCAAGTTGTGGTGGTATAACTGAACCTAATGTCTTTGATCTTGTGTACGGTAAAACCCACAGTGATAAATGAGGACAATAATTATAATAGACAGATTAAGTTTGCTAGGGCTAGTATACCTGGAACATCTCGGCAGCAGCTTGTTCAATATCCAACTTATTCATCAACTTTCCTTTGATGTTTTCGGCAAGTTCATTAGCAATTTCATCATTTGATTTGCCTCCACCTCCCGAGGAAAGTCGTGGTTGGACATCGAGAATTGTGCCAATCAGAGCATTTGTTTCATTCATCTGGAATGCAATGTTGGCATTTTCGTGCATGCCGAAGATTTCCGGCTCGTCGATCTGTGGAAGCTCTTCTATGTACTGTCGATATTCTCCGATTGTGTCGTACTGAGGGGCATAGTAGATGCCTGGAGTGGAAAATAAGCATTATGTCACAATGATGGCTTGGGGAGAATCATAAAGGAAGCAATGACGAAGGCTTAAGTTCTAAGTACATCAGTGAGACAGTATAACCTAGGATGGGAGACAAGCATACAACTGCTGACTTTGAAACTAGTGAACTAATTCAGTGATGATGATGATGATGATGATGTGGTGTGTACTTGTGTAATCCTACTCATCTGTTAAATTCAAATGTCTATGTCGACCTATGTCCCATCCTGTACTGGATATAAGTATCTGTTCAAGCTTTCTGTTTTTCATAACTATTGCCCTCATTTTTACTTTTTTTTTTCCATTTGCAATTTCATTTTTAGTTCATGTGTTTTCTGTATCTGAAGAAGGACACCAGTCCAAAACTTTATATATATTAGATTTGTTAAATTCGTATAGATTTCTTTACTTACTTATTCATATCGAAGTTGGATTAATGTTTTGTAGATAAAGATGATGATGATAAAGATGCCCATACCTGATGGTGAGTACTTGTATTCCAGATCGAGAGTACATGGTTCGAAGAACGTCTTCAGAATGGTACGCAGACAACGCTGATCTTGAGCATCTGTGACTCGACCACCATAGGTGATCTGTTGAAAGCAAACAAGAAAATGTGAGCAAGGTCACACATTTTAACAATAAGACAAAAAATAAAATTATTAGAAAGTCTTAACATTAGTTAACTCTCATAAAGCTACGCTGCCAGCACCGCAGGAGTGCCTAATTGTATCAGCTAATTATTGATATGTTATTGCCCTGCTGGTCTGATGTTGGTGACCAGTTTAATATCATCTGATCTAGACAGGTCTGCACTTCTCTTGAATTGCACCTAAGAATAGAGAGTAGATAACCAAGAACAGAGAATAGATATAGGCGCCACGCAATAGGCTGATCATGAAAATAGATACACGTGAAAACATCAAATGATGGCAAACAGCCCAGAAAAATGGAATGACTGACCGACACAGAGACTCATGGATAATCAAAAAAAAGACTCACCTCTCCTGTAATGTAAATAAGTGTGTCCCAAGGAATAAAGCCATCAGCACAGAACATCTGCAGGTTTAGCAGGGCACACTCTCTGTCACTGTCACTGAACTCATACTGAACAGGAGAAATTTCGAGAAATATTAATGAAAATCTCATACTAGTTCAAATCAGGATCATTATTATCCTATGTCGTGAAATACATACAACATATTGCATTGTCATCTATAGAAATATTTGTGTCTGAGCAAAAGATGTGATTATATGACACTGGTTATTATTCAATGTTATCAATATACAATAATCTGTTATTTGAAATACACTGGAATTAGGTGAATTTTTAAAAAGAATTATTTTTGAAGCATTCATATTCACTTTACTATTTTTGTGCCTAACTTGATGATAAAAATAAAAACAAAACTTGTTTTTCCTGATATTTTTGTGATGATGTAGAGAAAAAAAATCAAAATCACGTAAAAATCTATTTTTTCTATCAATGGATATTCACACAGTCTGAGTTGCTATTTACCAGGCTCTGCAAGTTTTGTTTTTCTTATTTTGTATAAGATTACTAAAGACTGTGCTATGATAATGATAAAATTAATAATAATGATAATGATGATAATAATAACAATATTTCAGGGTGTGACGGATATGATGCTTAAAGTAAAGATGACACCAGCACAGACAACAGTAATGTTTCTCACCTTGATGTTCCATCCAAGGGGTCCAAACTTCTTTCTCTCCAGAATGATGGCATGGAAGAAACAGATTCCAAAGATGACCCTTCTCCAGTCCATACCCAACACTGGAAAAAAAAAAAAGACAACCAATGTCATTTTACCCAGAAGTAACTGCTAGAATAGCCTGCATAAGGACTGTATCTCCCCATTCCTCTTTCTTTAAAGTACTCTGTATAGCACAATGAAGTACTGTTACCGGCTCTAAGGTCCTGAATTCCATAATGTATAGCTCTTGTTTTGTGTGCTTACACACCGTACTTGAACTGGTGTTCCCAAAGTGGAAAGATAAAAAATTGGAATAAAAAGATCTACAAATCTGTTATGTGAAGTATGTTTTTGATATGAATATACAGTGGAGCACACTTAATACAGACATGCTTAGTATGTTAACATGGATACTGAGTACAGTATTTTTGGTGCCGATTTTTCTTCTCTGTGGGTATGTGTATGGTTCATACAAATCAATGTTAATAAGTCCTCTCTTGGTTGGTCCTAAAGCATTATCCATGCTCCATGGTATACATTTTGTATAGTTTTTGTGACCCTAGACAAGATACAGTGTATAAAGCATTACACAGCCTGACTTAATTCATGTAACACAACAAAGAAGCTTGACTTCCAAGCAAGAGGTCCACATATAATATTTTCAATGATATGGCACTAAAATTCTGCCCATCAGAATTTCAGCTTTTCGGGATTTGGCAGATAGTTTTCATAATAAGCTGAAACTTTTTAAAAATACAGTATCACCTTTAGCTACACAGCTTCACACTCATCTAATTGCAACATAGAATCACTCCCAGTGAACTTCATAAACTATTACTTGCCCAGAGGAATGTGTTTATCCAGTAACTTTTATATAGAAAGTAGGGCATACTATTATATAGTAAAAATGTTGTGATTACATGCAAGTTGCACAAAGCAGAGTGGAAGGTATGTAAATTTCTTCTCAAAACCAACCATGCTCTTCAAAGAAGCTTGCGGTGATATCAGTGAAAGCCCTTCTCATGTTGGCCCTCAGTCCCTTGGGCGGCTCATTGGTGACCTTGACAGCGTTCTGAAGGACACTAACTGGGAAATGCTTGGCTGGCATGGAAGACAGGTAGAGGCGGAAGTCTTCATTGATGTCTCCTGGTTTTTCTGCAATGTCCTTGACAATGGATTCCATTGACAACATCCATGATGCAGCCAGATGGCAGTTCTGTGAAGACAACAGAGACCTGATAAGACCCTAGCCACTAAAAAGAATGCATGTCCATGAGTGACTAAACGCAGGGGATGGCCAAAACAGCCATACTGAAACACAGAGGTACTTATGGAACATGTTGGGGGACAAAGATTTTGCAGAGGGTTTCACTTATCAAGTTTAAACATATCATAAAGGAACCAGTCGAGGTTCAGTATTGATAGGAGAGGGGAACAGGAATAAGTCTCATGGGTACCAAATGCACAAGCCAGAGTTGTCAGATTTGGCTCTTTTGGTACCTTTGACTGGTACCTTCTTGTCTCCAAAAGACATTGGATAGAAATATGCGGTTTTGTGAGTTAAAAAAAAAAAGTGCACAAAATTATCTCAGATACTGAGATTATTATGAACTAGGTCAGGGCCTTAGCCTGTGCTTTGAAATTTATAAAGCTTTCTGCCATTCCTGGCATAAAATTTCTTCAAAGCAAATTGACTTCCAAGGCTTACCTGCAAGAAGACCCAATCACCATTCTTTACAGCTGACTGAATCATCTTCTCTGCTACAGGCCCTTGACCTTGACCCAGAGAGATGGACTGGATCCTGGAGAAGACAGCAAGAAATACAGACTATTTATGCCTCAACAATAATATTCATGAGGAGATAATTCAATCAATAACATGGTCAACAACCTCATTGAGAGTTGAGAATGGTCCATTATTAGATTAGCATATGTCAGCAAATCAGGGACAGGATGGGTTGAATGTGTATATTACTGGAATGTCTTTGAACTCTGCAAGCTTCATACATTTCAAAAACCTATGCGACATAGCTGGACTAATTTGCTCCATAAAATGATATTATGATCAAACTAAAAAGCTTACTGATTTATCCTGCAACAATGTGTTCTAGACTTACATCCTGCAATCTTCAAATGATGACATCCTTGTGGCTTATAGAGAGGTAAAGTAAAAAAGAGAGAAACAAACATCACTGCATTTTGACTCAGCCTTGGTTAATGTGATTACTGAAATATGGTCCCAAGAAGTTTACAAACTGTAGCGTTGAGCAGCAGTTGTCTGTTCCATTCACTTTGTGCAAAGGACCATCTATGTAACTTGCCACACACCAGTTCAGTCAGCGAGTGTATTAGGTCGGCACATTTCCCATGTTGGCACCAAGACACAAATTAATTAGTCTTTAGCATTTAGCGCAGTTGTGAGTCCCTGTGAATTGAGGTGACATTCACCTAACAAGGGTTAAATTCTCCTTCACTCAAATGCATTTTCTATTAATTCAATACTTCTTCTCACCTCTCAGTATATTCCATTTCCTTGGCAAATCTAAGGAAGGCTCCCATCGGATCTGAACCTGTGCTCAACACAAACACCAGGGGTGTGATGTTATTCATGTCTCTGTACAGATCAGACAGATGGACTGCTGGACTCTCGACAAACTGTTGACCCAGGTTCAGGCAGACAAATTTGTTGACAGCATAGGTAGTCTGGGGAAAAGACAAAAAGGGTTAATGCTGTGACGTTATCTCTATAAACTGGGGGGGGGAACTCTAAAAGTACAGAGAATCGAATTTGACAATGATTGGATTAATATGCACTACACTGAGGAAACATTCATCAGATAACACACCATGTGAACAATGGTACACATCGAATGAGAGTTTAGAACAACTTGCTCCTAATTATTTGGATATTGTCGACTATATTTCATTTTTCTATCAAAACAAAGAAACACTGTTCCATACAAAATGTTTCATCGGCAGTCTTGTAGCGTTACTTTGGATTACTCTAGAATTATGCCCTTAAACCCAAATTTTAAAAAAAGGCTTGTGGGGTTTGCGAAAATCATTTCTGATTTTTCACAATTATTATATTCTAGCAAAACAAAAAAAAAAGACAACACTTATACACAATCCTTTTATTGTCTGTACATTTCAAAGCCTACCATTTCTTCCTTGAAAGCCTTAATGAACATGAGTTTCTGGAAGCTGTTCAATCTCTTGTTCCAATGTCCGTTGACCGAGTTCTCATTAGGCATCAAGTTGTCATCAGATGGCTCTGGAGGTTCGGGGCCATAGTTCTCATCTGTTTCTGGGTTGGCATAGAACTGAAGAGAGATTTGATTCATTAGTTGATTGGTTGATTCAATGACTGATTGGTTGGTCAGTTGGTTGGTTGGTTTTTTAGCTGGCTGACTGACTGACTGACTGACTGACTGACAGACTGACTGACTGACTGACTAACTGACTGACTGACTGACTGACTGACTGACTGACTGACTGACTGATTATCTGTGAACTTGGACGGATGGATGGGCCGACAGACAGACAGAGGGACAGATGGATGGATGGATGGATGGATGGATTAATGGATTAATGGATGGATGGAAGGATGGATGGATGGATGGATGGATGTTGACAGATGGATAGATGGATGGAGAGCCAAACAAACAGGCAGGTAGGTAAGTCAGTTGAAGATAGATGGATGGATGGATGGAAACATTGGATGGAAGGATGAAAAAAAGGTGGACACACTAATGTCAACCATGAAATGATGCATAAACTACACTCACCGTGCAGTCCTCTCCTAAACTGACCCACAAGGGTGTCTTTGTCAGGTCATTCTGAATGCCCTTAAATTCCTCAAAATTGTCACTGAGATCACATGCCATGTTCCAGATAGGCGTGTGCAGCCAGTCAAAGTCAGGCTTGGGTGGGCGTTGCTGTGAATAATAAGAATGATAATGACAAAGATGACGATGATTATGATGAGGTCTCACATTCAATCCCGAGTCAAGCGTCTGTTTTTTTCAATGTCTTTTCTTTCTTCTTCATTTCTTCGTATACTGTTTAGTGTATTTATTTAGATCTTTCTGTTCTCATGCAATCTGCATTCTCCTGTTAAATTGTTTTTATATCAATCAATGATGATGAAGAGGTTGAAGAGGTTCCAAAATAGACGTTATATCCGGAAATAAGATTGCAGGAAGTAACTCCTGAAAAAAAGAGTTATGCACCCTGAGTTGCTCACAATGCAAGGAATGCGTGTTGTAGAAAGGGTACCCAGTGCACAGACAGACTGGTGAACTTGTCATATGGACTTGTTTATACAATTTTACACGCCAATAACTCACTGACCTACATAATGTCACCTTTAGCAGTATTTACCAAAAAAAACCAAAACGTTATCCTTTGAACCATTTTCCTGGACACAACCAATCTTCAAACTTCAGGGAGAAAGCAGTTCAACGCACATGCAAACAGCTTTTGTCCCTTTTGTAGATTTAGCTATTATGTGATTCCATTCGCACTCGTTTTCCGCCATTTACCTTATCCATGCTGCCTGCTGCTCCTCTGAGGAAGAAGTTCCATTCTGCAATGGTGATGTCTCCTGCAGTTTTCATGATTTCAGCACACAGCATGAAGGAAAAGACAAGCTTGTCTTTCTCAAATAGAGCTCTGTGTGCAGAAAATAAGTTCAAAAACCATGAAAATAAAGTTTGGAAGTATTAGATACTCTTACACTTATGTTCTTCCTAAAATACAGATTTCAAAAGATGCCTGCAAAAAGACTGTAACATTCTATAAATTATATACATGAGATAAGGTCTTTACACAGGCATTGCTCCATGCCATCTGCAAAAGCATTTCCAGATCCTTGAAATATCACAGGATAAGCTCATCAAGTCAGAGCTATCCAAAAGTACAGGAGTGTTACAAATACATCACCACAAAAAGAAAGAGCACCAGAACTCTTTGGCTGTATCCTTAGATGGCAGGCTGAGCATGAATGGGTGTGTCCTACATGCAAGGAAACCAGTTCATAACTCAAGTTAGATAACTATCTCAGCCTGTTACTTTATTCGAACACATATATGAACTGCTTATTTGCCAATGAAAACAGCATTCTCATGCATTTTTCTGTGCTGTTATCTGATTGAGGATCCTTCTTAAGTTTCTGCAAGCTTGCAACACTTGTCCTTTTCTATATGTCTAACCATAACAAATAACAGGAAAGGCACTAGGATATCCCAACAGAAAATTATACAAATACACCACACATGTTTATTTAACCTGGCATGGTCATGACATGTTTCAGGACTCAACAAGGCCACACTGGCCAAGTGTGACAGAAGTTGCCCTTACCTTGCCACATTGGTGTAGATGCACTTTGTTGTTTCATCCAGACAAATCTGCAGTCGAGTTGGGAGGTCACTGGACTTCTCACTGGTTTCAATGGTGGCGTTAAACAACTGCAGATAACACATGGAAAGTAATGAATAAATCACTGAATGTTTGACTTGCTATGCATCCATGTGTGCATAAAACATAACAAAACTGGCAAAGCAAACAAAAAAAACATGCACCGCAAATGCTTCAAGGCAAGATAGAAGCTGAAGTGAATGTTTCTCTTGTTCATATTTCACTGGCCTGAAATAATTTACAATGGCAGCAGGCTCATAAGTCATCAAGTATGTGATACATGTGAGTAAATGAAATGATTACTACTGTAACATTTTCATTACTATTGGTATCGTATTAGAAGACAAAATGGGCATATTAATACAAGCAGGTATGTCCTAACCGATGCCATTGTTGTCCTGAAAAAAAAGTTGATAAATCCTTTAAGAATTTCAAATTTCTTTTTTATTTCCACAAATTCTTTGCTTGTCACATGATCATTCTCACCTGTTTGAAGTACTTGAGAGAGAACTGGTACATGGGGTCCACCTCTCCCATATCAGCAACCACAAAGTACATGACTGAACCTCTCTCAGCCACCGGTCGGTATTTCTCTCTGGCCTGGCTGATCTTCTCCTCTGTGGCCTCTGCTTCTGCCAATCTTTGTTTGATAACTCCAGATGTCACCTGAATAAAAATTTTTATTTGGTGTTATTAAGATATGGCTGGTACATTTAAGGCCATAATAAAATCTGGGGATGAATTTTTTGTCCTCTCTATTTGCTCTACCTATGAGTTGCTGTCTATCTTCAATAAGATCTTCATGATTTCACACAAGAAATCATATATCACTCCAATTTAGCTATTTCTTATACAACTCCAGCTCTCCCACCCCCTTCCCCAAGATGGTTTTTATTACCTTGGCCGTGCTCTCTCCTCATGTTTCAACATATAAATCCCTCTTGGCACCCTCAAAGAAAAAGTGACAAGCTTAAGAATCTTATCAACAAGCCAGTCCATTCAGATTCAGCCACATATGTTTTGTGTTTGCTTGAATTAACATCAAGACTTCTTGGTAACTATGTAAGTGGAAGACTCTTTTTGACACAAAAAAGCAATCATCAATTGAAGACCTTACAGCCAATTGATCTAATTATATTCTTGAACCAAAATATAAACAGCGAGGGGCTACCTGTAATTACGTTTTGAAATTCTCTCAGCTCCAATGGAACATTACCATTTTACCAAAGCCATAATCAGCAACAACAAAACAACAAAAATGACATTACAAACTTACAGACAATTCCAAATCTCACCTTGGACTCATTCAACACATTGATCAGCTCTTCGTTATCTAGGATATTTCCTTCAGATTCAAAGAGCAGCTTCAGAATCCTGTCTTCAATGGCTTTCAGCTGGTTCCTATCAGCATTGATCCTGACAATCAACTGGTTACGTTGTTCTTCTAGGTCAGGACGCTCAAGACGCACAACATCACTGGAGAGAGGTAAAACACGTAACTTTGACAGATAGGCAATCATAATAATAAGAATAAGGTTTTGTAAGTTTTGGATTCAACTATCATCCACTCACGGGACTTTGTATGATTATTACTACCCAGCTAGCCAGAACAATCAATGACATTCTTAACTCCCAGGGCAGCATGTAGTGCAGTTGTCATTTAAGGTGTTGATCATCTTTCACAGCCAAAAGCCATTTTATAGGAAGTAAAAGGAGGAAATACAAATGTAATACACTCCTAATGCACTTACACGTGACCGTGAAAAACAACAGAAACTGGAAAATGCATAACCAATCGATAAAGGGGCATACATTTTATTGTTTCAATGACACAGTTAATAAGAGAGCTATAAGAGAGATAATGATCATTTGTGCGACAGCACATGCTTTTGTGACTTTAAATTCTGTACGTCTACGACATATACAATTTATATGCACAAGCAAAGCAAATAAATGATGAAGATAGACAGCTCAAGTCAATTTAACTGATCTATAAACTACAAACAGTTAACATCCATTATAAATCTACCCTAAATATTTCATTCGTGTATTTTCAATCTCATCCACCTTTATGTTTCCATACCTGAGCAGCTGATCCTCCAGCCCAGATTTTGTGACAGTGAAGTTGATGATGGTGACTTTGATGCACACCTCTGGCAGGTAGTGTGGGTTGGACATCTTAGTGGTCATGTAGAAACGGAAGTTGCGGTCATAGTCAATGTCGCTATCACCAAGTCGGATGAGGAGACGACCACCCTGCGGATATAGGAATTTATGACATGCACATTTGTTATGCAGCTATCCCCAGTTTTGTGTTCCCATTACCATGAGCAAATTCTTTTAAAAAAATTAAGTGCAATCAGCTTTGCTCATAAATCACAAACCCTAGAAAAGAGATCATCTTCTAGGATGCACAAATAGAAACGAAACAATCATTAACACTAGTAGTAACGCTAGACACTTGTTGTCCATGCAACACCCTCGCCGCCTGCCTACTTTCAACCATCTTATTGTTTTGCCTTGAAAACTGCTGCTCATCAGACTAAGAAGCAGCCGCAAGTGTTTGATGACAGCATCTCCTGTTCGCTGTCAACCTGCAAAAAATTTGATGCTTGCACTTAAACAGGTAGCATATCAGTAAGAACTGATTCAATGCTTGCTTTACCAGGGTTCACAGAAGCAGCATGAATGACTATATTGGTATGAACACAAACTCACCGACATGAAAGTCTGTTTCAGCAACACAGGCTCAAGGGCTGGATCAAGAGCTTCTCCCACATCTTCCAGAAGGACAGGCATACCAATGCGGATGCAATTCTCCAGTGTCCTCAGGAACTGACCATCTGTCAGTTTGATAATCTTCAGCCCATTCTTGGACTCTCTGTTCCTAATCCAGCGGTTTGCCTGTAACAGTGAGATGAAAAATTGTTTAACATGGACTTTTATTTGCAGACTTAACCACCGAGTTTACAGCTGAGGTATTTTATTTACACAAGAATCTGTACAGTAGGTGTCAAGAGAGCATTTAACACTGTTGTTGTTGTTGTTGTTGTTGTTGTTTTTGTTGTTGTTGTTCTTGTTCTTGTTCTTCTTGTTGTTCTTGCTGTTACTGCTACTACTGTTGTTACTGCTGCTGATGTTGTTGTTTTTACTGGTGCTGCCACTATTGTGCTGTTGCTGTTGTCATTGTCACTGTTGTTGTTGTTCTTCTTCTTCCTCTTCATGTTCTTCTTCTTCTAGCTCTTCATCCTCCTCTTTTTGCATATTATATTGAAAGGATAATCCTTCATTGAGCTTGGCTCTTACAGTCATTGAAATATAAATTATGGAAGACTATCATACCTGCTCTTGGGGATCTATCATAAGAGGCCAGCGACGACCTCTGGTGACCAATATTGCATTTTCCACTGAGACCTGATCTCGAGGCAAACCATCTGCATTCCACTGTCTGATTTCAAAGGGATCAGCCAAAACTGTTTCTAAGGTCATGCCTTCGGTGACAGGGATTTCAAGTTCCTGACAACGCTCAGTCCATCCTGAGAGATAAAATGTTGGTATGGGTTCAGTTTTTACAGTTGGTGTCAATTTCATACCTTAAGATTTCTTGCAACTAGTACAAATATTAATGCACAGAAATTACAAAACTGACATTGATGTAGAATAAAATGTTGTGTCAAGACAGAAAATCCATATATGAGCATGCACAGACACATCTTACAGACATGGATGAAATCTGATGTCACAAAAAGTGTTATCGCAAATAACAACTGCTCTAAGATCATCACCCTTAATGAAGAAAAATGTACTATTCCGCACTCTGATGTGCAATTTTACATAAAAATGTCCACTGCACTTTTGGTCATGAGCTGCACACCATGATTTCTCCCATGCATGCAACCTCTGAAAAAGTGCTGTGTCTCTCCTTGATGACATTTCCATAAATTTGTTGAGAAACATCACCCCACATTTTAACATTACTGATCCTACCATCACATTTACAGCCAGTGTCCTTTGTTCATTAAAGGGGATGGTTCAAAAACTCACCTTTAACAAGTTCATGTCTGTATGATGAAGTGAATGCTCCATAATATGCCACACAAGCTGCAGAGATAAACACATCTCCTACCACATTGTTGATTTGTCTTTCAAACTCCACTACACTTTCCTCCCAACGGATCTGTAGACAGACATTAATGATAAAAGCAAAAAAACAATACAGATCACCTCAGTCCTGTCAATAGTAGATCTCAAGCCAAATAATCAACAAAATCAACTCTTGATATTTATGAAGTTTCTAACAAAGACAACTTTTCATATAACTCATGATTACTCATGATAACCTGAGATATTAGAGATTCCTCCTTAAAGGAAGACTGCGCCGTCCTACAGACCATATTAAATCATACGATGCCCTATTATTCCAATAAAATAGTCTTTCAAGTGTCTGTCATAATGATATAATGCCTCTGCTGGCCNGTCAAATACATTCTTGCCACATGGCCAAGCTGTCTAGCCAGTGCTCTGCGGACGGGTGATAGCATGTTGTTATGAATGTTTTAATTCCTCTGTGAACAGTAGATATGCCAAACAAAATCATGCTGAGGCAATAAAAATGCAGAATACTTTTTCTAGCTTACACTATCAAACTTTATGTTTGAATTTGGAATACCAGAGCCTTAATTAAAAGGTGAATAATACATTGTCAGGTAGAGGTGTGTGTACCTGCCGGAACATAAGTGACGTCAGCATTTATGCGCAGGCTTCTGCTGATCTGGGAAGGGGAATAATTCTGGACGCAAGGGCCAAATCCGGTAACTCTAACTCTCCTTATTGCGCGTACGGTAACAAAATGATGCTCTTTCTTAGCAAAATTGGCTTGGTGGACACTATAAATAATTTTCGGAGAGCAAAAGTATTGAAAAATGGAAAATTATTTTTGATGTGCATGTCCTACTTTAACAGCAGTGATAAAATAAAAATGAAAATTATTCCATATGTAATCGATTTTCAAGACACAATATCCACACATACTAATACAGTATCTGAAAAACACTATAATGCTACTTAATTAAAGAAACTAGTCTTAAATGTTACTGATATGTTTTGTAGTTCCATACCAGTGGCTAATAAATAACATAAAATAATAAAATAACATAAAATATTCAAGCTCCTGAAGAGATTTGACTGGGCTAAACACTCATATCACAAGGTGCCAACCGGTGACATGACCCATTTT
The DNA here is from genome assembly GCA_033807755.1 of Ellobium chinense. Lineage (NCBI taxonomy): Eukaryota > Metazoa > Mollusca > Gastropoda > Ellobiida > Ellobiidae > Ellobium > Ellobium chinense. Next base: position 91,738 of record JAWQUT010000224.1, read on the forward strand.
CACGCATGAAATGCATTCTGTATGTTGTCTTCCAGCCAATCAGCTGAAGCTGGGCTGCAAACTTCTACCGCCACCTAGCAAGCTTAGTGCTGGCATGTGAATTTCAACAATCATCATGCCAAGTGTAGTGATGTGAAGATGAGAGCAGGTTTGTCTGTAGCATTTCAAGGATGAACTTACCTGCTCGTCAGCTAAGGCAGTGGTCAGTTTGGATGAACGCTTAAGTCGAGAGGCAGTGGTTGCAATGTTCCTCTCCAGCTTTTGCTTTTCAGCCACGCTGTCATCATAAGTCTTCTGGAGCTCGGCAATCTTGGCCTCTACAGTTGCCAGTTTGTCCTGCTTCTCCTTCAGCAGTGCCATGACTTGTGCCAGCTCTTTCTCAGCTTTGGCAAGTCTGTGAATGACAGTAAAAATAACAATATTAACAATGCAGTTTATAAGTCTCATATCCAGGCTAATGCCTGCTCAGCATCGTGCCGTCCTCATCCCAGCAGGCCTGTTCATTCTAAGACTTTCTCAACTGCCTGAGGAGCATTCAGCACCACTGCTATTTACAGGCAGTCACTAGAATTGTGACAATAATTTTCACTGCCTATAGCCAGGTACTCATTTTACAATGAGCAGAGAAATATCTCCAAGAAATGCTATTCTTGCAGCATGATCAAGGCAGGAATTGAGCCCAAGAGATAACAAAGCAACAGAAACTCAAATTGTCTGACAAATGTTTTGGTTGTTTACATCATCATGCAGTTCCAGTGAAATGAACCACTCTCAAGTAAGGACTCTCAGATAGTTCTGTCATCCAGCTTTCATTTTTTAAATTTTTTTTTTTAAAGAGAAAACTATACAGTTGGGAAATGTGACTTTCATAGCTCCATTGTCTAGCCATACAAATATAATCTTAAGCTGGTCTGAGAAATATAATGGAATAAAGAAATAAAGCACACTTTCCTCGGTGTTACAGTTAAGCTTGTCTTTTGAGAGATTTGGTATGAGAAAATACCTCTCTCTCTCTCTCTCTCAACTTGCTTCACCCTGCCCAGTTTCCTCAAATAAGTTTTATTATTGAAGTAACTTTTTTACAGCAGATCACTCACGCATTTCTCTTGGGCTCAACTGTTCTGAAGACTTTGGCATAGAGATCCATAGCTCTCACCCACATGACCATGGACTTGCAGGCCTGCAAGACAAACAGTAAATCAATTAACCTCTTCTCTACATATGACCTCTATACACGCTTGGTTGTGTTGTGTACATGTGTCTCCAGGTTTCATAGGTTTTACAGCTTTTATGCTTTGGCTTTTTGGTGGAAAATTTGGTTTTCAGCATGTGGTGTAGTCTGATATTTAATTGTAATATCTTTCTGCATAGACGTCCTAGGCCGAATTTTACACACTGTGAATTCCATTCCTACACATACATACATACATCCTTACCATTTGTTACAAACCACTTTTAGGCGTACCTGTTTATCCAGGAAGTAGTGTTTCTATGTATGCTTATCAGACATATGTTTCTATGTATGCTTATCAGACATACCTATACTTTTTATTTGTGAATGCTTCAAAAAGCCACCACTGTGAGAACTAGGCCTGACAGTAAATTCTCCTGCTTGCATGAATGCACACTTTTCCATCTTGTTTTCCAGTCAGACGATTGTTTTGAGTTCTAGTTCAAAAAGCAAAGTCCCATGGTGCACTGTTTACCACTTTGGCATGCAAATTTCCATGCAAAATGTACTGAATTAGGTTATGGTAGTGGTCGTCCTAGTAATGCATCATAATCTAAGATGATAAGTAATGGATCTTCTAAAACTCACCTTGGAGACTCTCTCCACCACTTCTGGGACAAATTTGGGATTATCTATATATTTCTTCAGCTTCTTCAATGTGCCCTCAGAGATGTTGTCCTTGTCGTATTCTGCCAGTTTTTTCAGGAAGTTGTTATCACCCAACATGACTTTGGCACTGGCCCAATCAGTCCTGTAGATATAAGAAATAAAGTATAAATAATTGTCCCTTATGGAAGACTGTCACATTTTTTAAACACCAAGCAGGTTACCGAGAGTGGTAACTTAACATACATCCATATTTGTGTACCTTTTTACCAACCAATACCTACAAGCAAATTTGAAAATGGATTATTTCACCTTCTATGTGGAGCAAAGCACCCATCTTTTCATCAGATGTGTGCTTTGGTCACTCCTCCTATTAGGTGTCAAAAGCTAAGTTTGGCCCAAAACTTAGTTACAACAGTCTTCCACTTTGGCGACAAAATTTAGTCAGGAAAGGAAAGATGTGCCTGTTAAGATGTAGGACATCACAAATTCCATAATTCTGAGTCAACCTACATTAGATCCTCACTTTCTTAAATTTCAGCAAACCAGCTTGAAAATTCAAGATGAGGAATTCAACACTGAAAGATATATATTTCATGTAGAAAAAACAGAGCTCTGGACCAGAGCTTTGCTACATGACAATGGAAAATTCAGCATCATGAAGTTCAAGGTATTTGTTCAAGTCTACATGTGACAAAAGTGAGGCGTGTTACCCAAGTAAATTTCAGCCAGTTTTATAAGCAGTCACACCCTTACCAGGTATCAAGTTTATATATTACAAGATTAACTCCCCATTTTACAAATGGGCAGGCAGGCAATGCACCAGCGGCAAAAGAATACCTAGCGCACCGAAAGGCATCATAGATGAATGCATTAGACTCTGTGAAAAAGTTGGACGTGTGGCGAATCGGGCGGATTGAAAAGATCTATCGCTGATTGTATTTCGTTGCTATACACATTCTTTTTTCTTAAAAAGGGTAAAAGAAATAAAGAGGACTGATGTGTATAGTTACCTTTTGTGTATTTTTCTACAAATTTAGGTGAAAACTGCATGTTTTTATGATACGTAGTTCTCAAGAAATCTGTGACACAAATTTGGCTGAAGCGTTTTATTAATACTGATATAAACACTGTTTGGCCCTATCTTAATTACTTACTCTTTCAGAAAGTTTTCAAAATACCCCCAAAATAATGCATCCTATTAGGAATGGTATTCATGAATCTTACCAGGCCATCTTACTGAGTTAAGACAGAACTGACCATAGTCATTCTACTATAATGTTTAAAACATCGCATACTTCTGATCAAGCAGGATGGCCACAGCTTCCATGACTGTCTGCACAAGCTCTGGAGGTTTGGAGAATACTCTGATCTCAGCAATATCATTCTTGTCCAAGGAATCCAAAGCCTGTGAAGGAAAAAAGAAATGTTACAATGATTGAAACAAACAGTATTTTCAATTTTTTAGGTTATTATTAATTCATTTAGTCAAATCTGCTTAATCGTCAGTTCTGCTTAATCACAACTTTCCCCCCATAAAAGTCACTGGATAATCACAACTCACTCGGATAATGGCAACTCCTCAGCGGCTATATAATTCAGAAATCAGGGGTAGAAGGAACTGTGTGACGGAATGTAGACCAGCTGACTGAGTGACAACAGCCACACCATGACAGGTGTGATAAGCCCCTCCTCTCCACCTCCCCCCTCTCTTTTGCCTTGGCTATCCTCGAAAATGCTTCTGCAACGAGCCCAGTAGGCTTCTGCAATCAAACATGACTTTAATGGACTTATTACAATGTTATTTGTGGGTGGCAATTTGATAGAGGAAATTCCATAAACATTCTACTTTGTGTGAAAAACAAGGCAATGATCCTGCTCACCTTGATAGCAGCCTCAAGAGCTGGAAGAGCTTCATCGAGATCTCTTTGAGCATCATCAGCGATAGCCTGAGTCTCTTCAGCCTTGACCTTGGCAACAGCCTCATCTTCCATCACCACTTTCCGTACCTACATGTGTTGAGAGCAAGAGAAATAGAATTTGACTTTCAGTCATGCTTAACATGAATATCATCAAAAAAAAACTTCAAAAGCCTTGCTTCTTCTTCCAAACAGATTTCATTCGTAACAGTTTTTCTCTTTCTTTTATCATTTTTCTTGGTTCTTCATTTCTCCCCTTTTACCCATGATTCCATAAAATCTTCATTTACCCTTTTTTTTTAATCTATCATTAGTTCTCCTGAAATCTTAAATGTAGTCATCATCATCCTTCTCCTTCACCTTTTATATTACTTTTCCATTCCTTTTTACCATTTCAGTTTTGCTACCTAGTCTTTCTTTTTCTTTCTTTTAACTAAGCAGCACTATGTAGACCCTAGCCCTGCTGTTTAAGACCATGCAATAAAATCTACTGTTTTATCCAGGTGGTGTTGCGGGCCTTTGGAGTACTCGATGTCAGGTCTCGTGGGGAAAAGTGTAATTCTGATGTCACTGAAGCTTAGACACTAAAATAAAAGATGCTGAATTATCTCATAGGGGCAGGTACACAACTGGCACTTTGGGGGATATCGAGGTTGTTCTGTTAAGGTGCATGTTGAGAGGAATATGCTCTGTTCTCAGGTGGGGGATAATGACTTGGAACCTCCTAGACAGACAGATAATGTCACTGTTCTGCCTAGGTAGTCTTTTGTCTCAGTGTATTTTTCAGTCTACCTATATTCTCCTTATATTTTTCACACTGTTCTTTGCCCTTGGGCCTTCTTTTTCTTCCTCATCATCTTATCTCTTTGCTTTATATTTTTCGTCATCCCTTATCCCAATCTAGTATTAAAGATCCTCACAGCATCAGCTTTCTCTTGATCCACAACCAAATCCTCCATGAGCCTCTGAGTGTCTGCTGACTTCTTTTTCAGTTCCGGCTCTAAGGCAATGAGTTCTTTCTTCATGGTGTCAACAAGTTCGTTAGTCTCCAAGAGCTTGGTGAGTCCATTCTTCACACGATCTCTGGCATTCTTAAGCAGTCTGTTGAGGAGCAATGATGGATTGATATTTGTCAAACTTAGGGTTGCAAAGAGACTCTAATCAATCCTTAAACATAATCCATTTGTAAACTTAGCTTGGTAGCAGTACAGACATACAGTGTACTTCACTTAACACAAACCCATTTAGCGCGAAATTTCTGTTTACATGAACAAAAAATAAAGTCCCTGGTTTTTTTCGCTCTATAATCTATGCATTCCAAATTCCGTTTACACGAACCAAAATTCTACAGGATCTCAATAACACGAATAACTTTTGGGCCGCACCGCTGTTTTTGCTTGAACTCTCCCTTTTCTTTTTCGTTTGCATTGCCACCGCGACATTTTCCACCCACAAAGCTCCACCACCACCCCGCTCACTATGTAATGGCTTTGCCTCCCCCAACCACTTAGCCGGACATGCCTCCACCCCCCTTCCCCACTGAGTCTTCTGTAACGTAACCGCCCAGACTGGTTTATTCATTGACATGTGGTATCATCTGTGCTGCGTAAGCAAGGCGCTTACGTCGTAACGTCACTGGAACAAGTATTTATGTGTAAATTCTTACACAAATTCTTGATAACACGAACACGTTTCTGTGGTCACCTGATATTTGTGTTATCAGGTATTTACTGTACTTAAGCCTTTCAGCAGCAAGGACAGTTTTTTGCACCCAAACCAATTGCTCTTGATAAATTGAATTTCAATTGAAGAAATCTGTTATGATAGATAATACTAAATTTCAAATAGTTTGCGATCCCATTGAAAATAATGAACACCTGAAAATTTGGTTTCTAGCACAATGGTATTATAATTTAGATGACATACTTTGTCTTTTCCTTCAGCATTGTGAGGTAGAGGTTAATCAATTCCAGGTAACTGGTAGGTGTGGTGTAGTAGCGACGTTTCAACTCTGCATAGAAACGTTCTGCCATGGTGGTCACGCTCATGTGAATGTCCACACACATCTCTGANGTAACGTCACCGGAACAAGTATTTATGTGTAAATTCCTACACAAATTCTTGATAACACGAACACGTTTCTGTGGTCCCCTGGAATTTGTGTTATCAGGTATTTACTGTACTTAAGTCTTTCAGCAGCAAGGACAGCTTTTTGCTCTTGATAAATTGAATTTCAACTGACGAAATCTGTTATGATAGATAATACTAAATTTCAAATAGTTTGCGATCCCACTGAAAATAATGAACACCTGAAAATTTGGTTTCTAGCACAATGGTATTATAGTTTAAATGACATACTTTGTCTTTTCCTTCAGCATTGTGAGGTAGAGGTTAATCAATTCCAGGTAACTGGTAGGCGTGGTGTAGTAGCGACGTTTCAACTCTGCATAGAAACGTTCTGCCATGGTGGTCACGCTCATGTGAATGTCCACACACATCTCTGACACGCTTTGCTGAAAAGAAAGTAGAACAGATCTATGTTAACCCTCATCTGTGTTAATCCTAATCATAAATAATCTGTAGATTTCGATATTAATGACGTGCTCCATCTGCTCATTGCCCCTGTCTGTTGATTATGACTCTCGCAAGGGGAAGAAGAAGGACAAAGGAGAGGTACGCTGTGGCCAGACTGCTACAGTGTTCCCATACTACCCACATTCTAATATGTGGCCAATAGGGTTGCCCAGTGTGCCTTGATATCAATCCCTAAACCTAATAAACCAAATAAACCAGCCACATTCTGATAGTCCTGAGATTTTCTTCAGAATGCTGTGAACAAAACCGCTGCTGCAAGTAATCAAGTGGAGAACAGTGGAGGAAAGGCAAAGACGAAGACCAAAGGAAGTGCCGTGAAGAGCCCTTTACAAAGAGAGCAAGGTCATGTGTCTTGAGAGCAAAAAAAAAAACTTGATAGCAGCAGCCAACAAATAGGATGGTATCACATGATTTCCACCCTATGCACTACCCTAGACATAAGTGAAGGAAGGAAGTCTGAATGAGGCTCATATCCTTACCAAAATTCGTGCCTACTAATATGACCTACAGCCTACCCTGAATCTTACCCCTAACCCTACCCCTAACCCTAACCCTGATCAAGACAGGAGCATTAGTCAAAATGTCTCTAAGCCTAATGTCTCTCAAGGAAGGGACATTATTTGTGAGTCTCGTTCAAAATTCCTCCCCAAGAAAACAGAAAGCAGTAAGCATGAAGGGTCTATTAAAAATTACTAACCCAGCTTGATAGAACAATCACCTTTTAAGCTCAGACAATCAACTCAGACCATTCAATAATTATTTATTCCAATGTGACACCTTATCAGTGACAGAAACATACTTGTCTTCATTACTCCCACATCACACCAACATAACACAATACAATCTCAGCCTGCAGAGTGCCCCTACCTTAAGATGGTCCTGGGCCCCCAAGTCCACACTCTCAAATGAGGACTTGGATACCCCAAGCAGGGCCTCCTTAGGCCATTCGACGAACCAGTCGATGGTGCAGCAGTTCACAAGTGACGGGAACATGCGGCAACGGCTTCGGAAAGCCGAGCCAACAGGTGACATGCACAACACAATGTGAAGGTTGTTTCTGCGGAGTGAGTGGTGATTTGGTGAAGGGACAGGTGATAAGTGAGCAAAGTGAAATACAGTACAACAACAACTAAACTGCTTGAAAGGGATACTATCTTGTTCTCCCAGCCCGGTGCTATTATTACTTTTGTACTCCCAGTTTGGTGCTAATCTGGTTTTTAGGTTACAGGCCTGTAATTGTACTTTCACTTTTGGGTCCTACAGGCCTGTAATTGTACTTTCACTTTTGGGTCCTAGAACTTAAGGGGTATATTTCATCTCCCCTTTTCCCTCTGTTGGCATGCCCTGCTTCCAATAATAAGAGCTCCAAGGGGGTAAATTTTGATATCATGGGAATCTGTGTCCATTTTACTTTATTTTACCAGCACTATTTAGCCCTGGGTTGGAACTGCCAGGTCAAGGGTCTGCTCAAGCGGAAGAGGAGGGGTTTGGTGTTGACCAGTGAAAAATGTAGGGTCTGTTTACAAATAGCAACCAAGCTCAAAATTTCAATGGGCTTGCTTGGATTGGGTGAGTCTTAAAATTTGGGCCACATAATGAGTTTCCATCTGGTATGGATCTGGGTGAAAGCTAAAACTTTGGGTTCAGAAGGCAGCTCAAAATGTTAATATAGCCCATAGAGGCAAAAAGGGTCCAATCCTATCACTAGCATGTCTGTCTTGGGAGGTGGCACACCCAATACTCATCATGAATTGAAGACACCTTTTCATTACTCTGAACAATCTGATCACAAAAGGTAAGAGTATGGCAGATCTGCGTCAAATATTTTTAGCAAAATTTTGCACTCTGAGCCTCATGTCCAGTCACTCAACTCAAATTTTTTTGTAACTTGTCTCTAAAGCAAACAGTAACAAATAACATACATGTGGGAATATAAAAAAGAAGAAATTGTGACACCAAGTTGTGTCTTACAATAGATATTGGAAAACAAATTTGAAATTTGCCATGTAATACTGGCCATCTCCATTTTCTTTTGTTTATAACCCTTTTCCCCCACTGTCCCAAAAGTTGTACAAGAGCAATACCCAAACTTTGAAAATTGTGATCATATCTATCCCTCAGATTTCAGCAACACCACATTAACAAGGATTGTCAAAGTAAATTGTGACAGAGATAATCTTTTTGGCGCTCTACAATATTTCTCCTGATAATATGGTTTTATGCTTCGGCTAATTGATACACAACATGCCAGTGGTGACAATAAAATAAATCAATATTGAAATGATTATTGGAAGGAATACAGTGACAAATGATGAATTGGTATGGTGAACAAACAGGTGAACAGTATTGAAAAATAAGAATAGAATGTGAATGACAATAATAACTTAACAGTATCTTCTTCGATGTTTTTTCAGTTCCATGGCATTTTTCAAGTATATCACCACTATGCTTCTATAAAAGCCTAAGTCAAAATGGAATTTGGGTACTGTGTTGTTTAGTAGATCAAGGTCCACATTGACAAGTTAAAAAAATATAATGAACTAATCTTTTCCGGCCAAAACTGCAGTTCCTGAGATATACATCCAATGATTTTGCACTGCCATGAAAACTCCCTATCCCCCACTCCCCTCAGTTTTCTCAAAATTTTTAAAAATCACTTAAGCTATTATGTGATGATATGCTTTTTGGCCTGTACCATCATACTGCCAGGTCACTGGAATAGAGGCAGTTCCAATCAACAAATAATTTTCATCCTAACTGTATAAATATACTCATCTCAATTATGCAGGACATTCATTTTATGGAAGAAGATTTCATGTACTTGGAAAGGTCAGACTATTTTTTTTAACACCAATGAAATCAACTATTGACTGAGACATGCCTTTTTTATCTCCATGTTACTGGTGCAACTTCATTTTAAAAGAGCTGGCGACCTCTTGATATCTGACCCGGTAAATGAAACTTTGTGACTGTTTCAATGTTATAAAAGGCACATGTAACTTCCTCTGTAAACTGGCAAAGGACTTCAGTATGTTCTTGTGCTATCCTCTTTCATAAAACATGAGCCCTCCACTAAATACCAGCAGAAAATATGGCATCAAACCAATGGCATGGCCATTCTGGTCATTTCTACTTACCTGACTCTGTTGATACAGAAGTCATAGATGGCATCCCTATTGCCCTCTGGAATACCAGCTTCTTTTGCTCCAGGTCGGCATCCGATGATAAGTCTTTCATACTCATCTGGCTCAAACAGATTTGGCACTTCTCCAGAGTTGAGGATATTGTTGATGTCTTCAAGGAACTCTTCAACAACAATCTGAAAGAGTTAAGTAAGTCAGATAGAACAATATTCTGTAAGACAAACAGACAGTCACAAGTGATTTTCCATCAAATTATAGACATAATAATTGTTTCGAAATGATTCGAACTATATACCCTGACACAATTGTTTAACTTGTCTTCACAATAATGTTATTACATATGTACATATTCTTGCCTTGGCATGAGAATCAGACTGCTGCAAGCAGATTAAATCAAATACCTGAGCATTTTTTAAACCAGTAAATTAACATGCTCATAGAAATTTAAGCCATTTCTTATGTCACTATGTCAAACTTCAAAATACTGGGTCCCAAAACGAATTTGTATGGCTTGTACAGTTGGGGATCTTCTCACTTCTAGCACTGAAGTAGGATACATATCACAATTTTGTTAGTTTATGAGTATAGCAATATTGCAGTGACTATATCAATGGCATCTTCACGACATAATGAAAATATGTATGTCATGATTTCATTTGTTGTACCAAATGTATACATTTTTCCATGTATACATGGGAGTATCTGCATGCATGAGTATTTCTCTTTATGCATTTCTGTATGTAAACATATTCATTGTAATCACTGTAACAAAGACACATTTCCCTTGTGGATGAATTATCTTATCTTATCTTATCTTATCTTATGCCATGATACTATTCTTCCTGCTTTACCACAAACTTAACATACAACGGAAGTATTGAGAATTTTTTATTTACAGCAAAGCAGAAAGAATGTAAATGAACAGTTAATGAATTTGCTGTAAGAGCATTTCATTGGGTACAAAAAACAGATGTGTGCTGTGGTCTTTCTGTAACTTTTCCTACCACTAAAATGCTGTGATTGGTATGAGTTTCACAGTTTGTGAGTGATAATACTGAACTCGTTGTTGCTAATTCTGGGAAACACTCTACAGACTTACAGCTTCACTACAGTCTGCAATGGCTTTTTTTCATGCTGGCCATGTGCATTGCACCATCTCTAGAAGGAGTGACAGCAAACCAGGACTGCATAAAGTACATAATAATGTCAGTACCTGTGTGTCTGTGAACAAAAAGACTGTGTGTTTGTTCTGGATGCCAGCAAAGTCGTACAGTTTCTTGATGTCTTCATGGAAAGCTGAATAGTCATAACCACGAGACAGCTCAATCTGGAAACACTGGTAGCCACAAATATGAGCTGCCAGTCTAGAAAAAAAAAGGGAATTCATCTTAATGGAACTGCAGGAGCTGGGTAACAGAATAAACTTGCAATAACATCTTATATTTAGAAAATTTACTCATAAACCAGCCTTGCCTCTGTGGTTTACCAGAAATAATTAAGTATACACTGGTTTAGTGTTGTCCTGTTTTCTTGTTTCAAGGAAACCGTGACATCAGTTTTCTTTCCTCTTAAATTCAATACATAATTGTTCACAATTTACTTCTAATACCTTTTCCCAAAATAGAATTATAATACTTCTGCCATCAGCAGCATAGCCAGACAGTTTTTGGGCGTGAGTATGAGCAAGTTTTTAACCCCAAATTTCTTTGATCTAACTGTTGTTCTTTCTTCTCTTTCCTCCACTATCATCTGCCTCACTGAAAATTTTCTTGGGTACTTTGAACTTCTTTAAGGCTTTACCAAAACATAAGTCATTCATTCATAACAACTCAAAATTGGTATTCAGAATAACACCCAATATGGTGACCCCTTCTCCCAACCACACCAGCGATATTGTCTACCATCCCCACAACCAACACTATAACCCATTGTGTTTACCTTGTGAGTGACTGCTTGCCAGTACCGCCAACACCAACCAACAGAGCATTGCCTCTCTCTTGTTGGATCATACGGACAATACGTGTGATATGCTCGATGGCATCCATGAAGAAGACCAGCTTCATTTCTTTGGCGGATTGCATGTTGAAATCATCCAGATACTGAGGACATGAAAAACAGAGGGATCAAAAATAGAATCCTTGCTTCAAAAAAAATAGCAATGCCTGACTTGTGGTTTACATTGTAGCAAAAAGTCACTGCCAATGTGTAAAATTTTGTATGATGATATGATTTTCTGAAAGATAGATGTTAACAGTGATTCATGTTAACACAATAAATATATGACATGTATATATGACATGACATATATATATCAACACAAGAGCAAATTTTGAATCATTAATAAAAGGTGGATTTAAAAAAAATTGAGCTATATATATCAGTCAGTAAAACAGTCAAAATGCAGGTATTGTTTGTTTTCCAAGACCTCTTAAATGAGTTTACCAAATTCATCAATTATATTTAAGAGTTTTGAGAGTCCTGTAAAATTCTATGAACTTTCTAGTTTTCCAGGGCATCTCTGCTCCCTTCTTACATCATGGAGGACATTCTTGACTTTGTTGATATCTGCCAATTCTTCATACATCTTGTCATCCTGTGCTGCCCCCATCTTCATGAAGTCTCCAAACAAAATTGGGTTGGTCACAAATGACTCGGGCTCAACAGTCTGGGGAAAAGTAAAAGATGGAATTTCTAAATATGATGTTTAATGTGGAGAAATGTTCAATGAAACCATGTTTACTGATACTGCTTATCTATTGCCATCATTAATTTCTCTGAATTACTAAGTCATTTGTGAATAATTTTAGTTCATAAGTTTGACACAAGGAAAAACTGTAGGCATCTTGGAACTTCAGAGTGGTGAGGTTAGCTTGTACTGATGAAATTATCATAGCACTAGCAGGATCTAATATCTGCAAACCTTATGCACTAGAAAACTCCATAAACTCGTGAATTTTGGACTAGTTTCTTGAAATCTGTGTCTGGGAGGTTTTAAGACTCAGTGCTTGCAAGCCCATTAACTTAATGCAGCAGTCAGATAATGGTGATGGTCCTGTTTGATTTTATCATGCCCATGTGGTCAGGGCATACCAGCAGGTCCTGTCTGAGGCAACTGGCCGATCAAATACCTATCAACCGAACTAGCAAATCCAACATCAACATTTCTCATTCATCCAACCCACCTCTCCAAAGTGTTTGCCTGCCATCTCTGCCATAATCTGGTGGAAGAACATCTTATCTTCATTGTTGATCAACCTGTCGTGGAAGACACGCTGCGTCTCATGCACAAAGAGGCGGAAAATCTGCAGTCTGTCTCGGATAACTCCAGGGTCAGCCTGGAGCATTCCTGGCAAAGTAAACATTAAGAAACAGTTAACTGTCAAACCTTTATCCTTTGAAAATAGTTCTCTTGGTCTCTTTGTCTACTACTCCAAGTCAGGAATTGTGAAATATCAAGGAGACTATCAGTATACATCTCCCAGCACGGTACCCTGCTTTTCTCAAAAAAATATTAATGTAAATTTACAGCCTTTAATTCTTAAGCATAATAAATTATCATATCAATCAAGAAAATAAAAAAAAATTTCTATTCTGTCGTGCAACTTTTCTTCAAAACCGTATCAATGAACTTCTCTGATTCACTTATACTCACCCTGCACACATTTGGACAAATCTCTCAGGTTGAATACATAGTGTGATTTGGCTGGTGTCGGGAGGAGATCAGAGCTCATTCTGAAGTAGAGCTCCACAGCAGCTCCAACAATGGCCTCAGCACACTGCCTCACTACGTGAGGGAAGTCCATCAAAAAGCCATTGAGGATGGACTGACAAAAGATAGTGTATGATGGTGTTAATGACACTGACAAAATAGCAAAGACCATCATCATCATCATCATTTCAATATCATCATTATTATCAAGAGGGCCTGTTGTGGCCTATACCCATTTTCTTACCTATCAATTAATAGCAGATGCACATAATGGTATGTTTATACAGTACCACTAAAATCTCTGCTACATTGAGAATAATAATAATAGCACAGTTTATAAGTCCAGGCTATCCAGGCTACTCTCCACTCCCGCCACTTCACATTATTAGTACACCAGCAGGTCTGATCACTCTAAGACTTTCTCAGCTCCCTCTGACCACTAGCATTCTGACAACATCTTTCACTGCCTATAGCCAGATACCCATTCTACAGATGGGTAGAGAGTAAAGACAACAAACAATAAAATTATTCAAACTTTGTATTCTCTCATCTTGTATTGATTTAGAGGTTTGAACATCTCTGTCACATAAGAAATGCTGGTCCTTAACTATAAGGGGAATGGACTGCAAACATTTCTGCCACACAAGAAATGCTAGTCCTAAACTATATGACGAATGAATTGCAAATATAGTTAATTTTATTTCATCAGTTTTCTCTTTCCAGATAAACTTAGAACTTATTTTCATCCGGTGGTATTTGCAACATTATGCACGATTGCCCAGCTGTACGCAGAAACTCACCATAAACATGTGCTTGAGACTGTGCTCACTAGGTGGAGGTATGCACAGCATGCTGAAGTGGCGGAACATGCGAGGAGACACAGGGTTCCTCCCTCCACCAGGGGGCGCACAGGCAGCAGATAGAGTCACGTCCTACGTACAAAACAGTGAGGAAGGTAAATTATGTTAGCAGGTAACATTCATTCATGACTAGGTATTGTCGACTGTAGTTGAAAATTACTACAAGCCTGTCAGGGCTAGCTTAGAAAATAACAGACTGTGAGAACGTAACAGAATGCTATATATACAAAATAAATATACTACATCAGTAATTAGTGCTTCTGTGTACCCTAAAGATGATGAATTTGAATGCTTTACAGCATGGATCAATTAACTGATTGATGAATGGAATGATTGCTAATTATTCAACGGACTGATGAGCTGATAGGTTGACTGATTTTTTAATTTAGTGTTTGCCGGATTTTTGTTTGATGTTTAATCTGTCCATCATTTGTGATTTGTTAATGTGCCTCTGCATACCACTTTGTGGTTTGGGCTTTTTTTTTCAGTAAACCTTGTTCAACCTTGATAACGTCAACAGTGTAAATTTTCCGTATTTCTTAGGTAATCACATCTTATCATCACATCTGAAACTGACCTGGATTTCCTTCCAGACCATGGTTTCCCTGTCATACAGGCCACCGAAGTCCTGGTACTGTCGTAGCAACTCAATTGGTGGCTGGGAGCCATATGTGTCCAGTTTGGGCATGTTCAGATCATCAATGAAGATGATGACTCGCTTACCCTTTGGAGCACCTGTAAGTGGATGAAATGTTTTGTCTTTAGCGATGTTTATCTTACCAGTAACATGCAACACATTGTCACAGTCACTCCATATTCCATTAATTGTTTAAGATTTGAGAAATTTTGTGCTCTGTTGTTCAAAGCAACATAATAAGGCAAATGTGGTTGAGCTTGTAAAAGTAGGATATAAAAACTTGTCAACACTCCACACTGTCTTAAGAGGAAAAAGAAGATAAATAGCAGAGCATAGTATCATAACTCAAATCACCAAAAAAATTACTTAGACAAATGTGAATGAGCATGACAACATGTAAATTGGGATAACAACATATCAAAATAGAGGATTTGAAATCAAATATCATTTTTCCAGATTTAACACAAAACTTTTGAGAAATATATAATGAATTTATCTTCAAAAATAGCCTAGTGAATGTGTCATGTCTAAACACTTATTCAAGCCATCATCAACATAGAGGATTTGTGAAGGTAAATACCATACAGAAATCTATTTCATACCCAGCACATGCTTTCTCCTCTTCTCCAGCTTTGATTCAATCATCTCTTGGGTTCTGAAGCTGCTGGTCTGAGCTGAGAAGTTGATGAAGACTGGCACATAATTCTGTCTGTCTGCGATGCTTTCCAGGAGGCCTCGGGCAACAACAGACTATGGGGAAGAGATGACAACAATGAAAAGGATTGAATGCAGTGGACATGTAGCAACAATCATATGTGATGGTATTTATGGAAGTGAGGATGCAGATGGTGATGGTGATGGTGGTTGTGGCTGTGGTGAGGGAAACAATTGTGGTGGTGATGTTGTTGAAGTTGTTGTTGCTGCTGATGATGGAAACAGCAGTGCCTGATATCGTTGCTGGTTATATTTCGGGAGCATTCAATGGCACTGAAAGTGACTACTGCATGCTGGGGACAACTGTGTAGGTGGGAAAGACAGTGGCAGTCAGTGGGTGCTACTGGTGTTTGTGCTAAAGTGATACATCCTTCATCCTGAGGAGAATGAAGATTATCAATGTCTCAAGAATGATGAAGATGATGGTGATGTTGACAACAGGGTCATCTCTGCTCACTGTCAGACAAATGTTTCATATGCAAATCTAAAGATAACAGTACCCTAATAACCAAGAATTTCTTCCAATATTTCTTCAACACCAGCTGCCTACCTTTCCTACTCCAGTGCCACCAGTATACAACACAGACCGTTTGACACTCAGCAACTTTTCTAGGATGTAGCCAAACCGTACAGTATCAACAGTAGGGACCAACATCTCGAAGAAGGATCCCTCACGGTTGTACTTGAAGCTGGGAACTATTTTTTCCCAATTATCCATCCGCCGCGCCTCGTAGTCTACATAGTAGCTCCACAAGTCTCCAGCGGCTGGCAGCTGAGGATTAAAGAGAAATGTAATACTGTGTAGATGTTATAAAAAGCATGAGGCTTGAAGGTCTCTCACAAAGCTGCCAGCTTAAAGAGCTGTCTCCTCATCTATCTTCTAATGATAGATACATTATTTACAGAGCTAATCTCCATGTTTATCTTTTAATGGTGAAAATGATGACTTCAGTTGTCATTATATAGCCAATTCTGCTTTATCACAAAAGTTGCAAATAAATTTTCAAGTACTCTTTCCATAAATTATACAGTTTGTCTTGTTCAAAGAGATTGTTATGATAAACTGAAATTTTGATCATGTGGAATGCAATTAAAACAGTCAACAGTGTACTGGTGCTTGAATTAAGAAACACATACATAAGCAAATGAAATAACTGAAAGGTGGACAGAATGAAAGATCAAATTACTGAAAATGTTACCTTAGCTTCACCCATGTCATCAAACTGATTCCTGACAAAAGTGTCAAACGCATCCCAGTAATTGTCTGTGATGTTTCCTCCAACAGCCCACAGGTAAGAGAATACAAAGGTTTGAGCAACCAACATGTGCAGCTTGCCCTGTAGGAAGGAAAACATGTGATAAACTTAGTTGTGACACAATATAATTTTCTTCTACACATGACATGATTACAAAACAATTCAATGAAATAACCCTTTTGCTATATCATGTTCTCTGAGCACTGATGGCACTATCCCAGAACTCTTCATGCTGACCCTACTCTAAACCAAGCACACCTTACCCCTTTTTCTATTTTTTTTATGTTCTTTTAGCACTAATAGCACTATCCCAGAATTCTCTCTCCTAATGCTGTCCCTTAACCTGAACCAAGCACTAGGTGAGAGGATCAAGGAATAATTACTAACAAGAGTAAGAACATACATTTACATTGTACGCGTACATAGCAAGGAATTAAGCCCTAAACAGCTAAGATATGTCCTGTGAAATGATAAGTAAAGCTGATGCTTTTTATATGCCCAAATCTTTCATCCATGTCACATCTTAGCGGTTAACAAATAACATGTGTATCAGATTTAGGTAAACTAAATTTTAATTCGATTATGTTCCACCCAGTTGACTGTGCCTTTACGCAAATTTACCATAGCTAGCTTCGTAACTGGCTAGGTAAACATAGCTAGGAAAACAAATGCTTTCAAGAGCTGATACATCACAACTACACAACACCTAATAGCCACTGATCAAATGACTGAATGACTTTTATCCATCTACAAACTCATTGCCAGTCAGTCAGTCTGCCAGTCAACCTTCCAACCAACTAGCCTACCAACTAACCATCCAACTACTCGATCAACTACAAACCATTCAATCACTCATCCCTCTGATTTACAAGCTAATCCAAACCTACCTGCTCAAGATTCATATCCAACCCTCCTCTAACAGGGAAAATGAGTGCCTCTAGCAGTCGACACAGCGTCTCAACTTTACTGATGTCAACCTAATTAAAGGAAAAAACCACAAGCAAATGAAACTCAACTGACCATGAGCTGCATGTAGCCAAACCCCCCCCCCCTCCAATAATGTATCAGCACAGATAGGGCCCAACATTGTTCTTGTGCAAAATGGTTCTTCATCTGATGTCCCCCTATTGTTCCAAACTGACCAAAAGAGAGTTTATCTCTTATATCCTTATCCTTGTCCATTCCAAAGGCAAATGCAGCTTCATCCCAATGAGTGGGTGTCTCCACTCAGGTTGGGTGAGCAGTCTCAGTATACAATACCTGAAGCTGTAATCTATGCTCTACTGTGACCTGAGCCTCTTGTTTCTTGTGTGTGCTATGTGCATGCATGCATGTGTGCATGCATTATTGCATGCACGCATGCATGTACACAGGTGTGCATGTAGATCAGTTGTATGCTGTATCTGTATGTAATTATGTTTATGATTGTAATTCAATGTTTAATGCATTCTCTGCTACGCATCTGTTCAAGGCAAAATTGTCTTTTGGATCTAAGTATCACATGATTCTAAAAAGAAAATGGTTATACCTAACAAAAACCAAAGAGGTGCAACAGTTTCTTTTACCTGGTTGATGGCCTGCTCACACTTCTTGTTGACAAACTGCAGCCCGTTCTCCACAGCCTTCTCAAACAGACTGAGAAGGAATTCCATAGTTTCTGGTTTCAGCTTCTTCTCATATGTCTTGATCCAGGTCTTGACAAATGGCATCCACTTGAGCTCTTCTGCGTCTACGTACACCATACCACATCTGAAGAATAAGAGTGTTTATGGTGGTGATGATGGACTTGGCAAGTCTATCCTGTCCTATTCCCCGATGTGGGTCTAGGACATTTTACAGTATTGATGAGCTACAAATTATAATATAAAGTAAATAACAAACTCCTTTCTCAAATCTTTTCTCTTTGTTCCTTCCAGTTGACTATTCCCCCCCTCCCCTGTTCTCCCCNAACCCCCTCAAAAAAAAAGAAAACAACAAAGTATGCAAAGTATTATGAATCAGTTTCACGGTAAAGTAAAGACAGAGAAAAGAATTTAGTAAAATTAATTACCTTTTACATTCCATAAGTACCATTTCATATTAAATATTAAAAATTGAAACAAATGTACATTTTAGAAATTTATAATACATCTAGGACATTCGCTATGCAGGTGTCTCTGAAAAACTGTACATGGTCATCGCTTTCAATCATTGTCTATACCTTGATGGAGTGGAATAGGTGTTTTTAAATAGAGAACACACATAGTGAGGTTTCATCCCAGTATGGGCGTTATGCGTGAACACACAAAGAGCTCTTACCTGCTGACTGTGGCAGGGGAGGCCACTGCCAAATCCTGCACTTCAAACAACATGTGGATGTAAGGGGTGAACTTGATTCTCTCACTGTTCGCCAGGCACAACATCTTGTTGTCATCCAACACTGTGTTCATGTTCTCAATCCACAAGGCATCCACAGGCCCATCACACACAATCCACTGGTGATCCATTGTTGTGTCCTGAACAAAGTAAGAACAGATAGCTAATTTACTACTGCAGAGATCAAGACAAGGTTAGGTCCTTAAACTTAAAGGAAAAACTTCCTTTAAACCCATGTAATACAGAGTATCTTAATAAGATGAGTTTGAGTTCGCAAAAGTTTTATTAACAGTAAATTACTGGTTAGAATTTCCCTATCAATTTGCTTGGACACTGGCCATTAGGCCTATTCTTCAATGATTTTAAAACTGTCAATGGATTTTTAACATGTGCGACAGTACTGAGTGGCAATGGATGGGTGAAAATTGGCATATAGTTTTTCTTGCAAAAAGTCCACACAAGAATTAGTTGTCAGTTTAAATTTGCTGAAACAGAAGATGATTTAGTGCCAGTTTACAGCTGTATTACACTGAGACCACACTTCACCATTAGATTTAGTATCACTTGTCAATGGGCCACATATTATGTTAAAAATTTGATGTAAAGCTATGGATGGAAATGCTGGTCTTTTTAAGCTCAATTCTTGGTATTGAGAACAATCCAAGACCAATTAAAATTTGCAATAATCATACTTGCACAGCGTGTCGCACAGTCAGTCCCATGAGACCATCTTTCCACTCCATGGTCAATTTGTCCACTCCTCCATACAGTTCTTCCATAGTGATGGCCTTGGGGTTCAGCACAAAGCAGTGGACAGGCTGGTAAAATTCATTGTCCAGGTTTTCTGCATGCAGATTCTCAAGGGTCTGGGCCAAAATCTGGATCACAAAAAATATGACAACAATTAATAAAAGTGCAACCAAATTTGCCTATACAAACACTTGGTAAGTCAGACTTCATTAGTAATAAACCTTCACAACTTTACAAATGCAAGCTGGATTAACCTTTCGAGCCCTGAACTCCACTCCACCTCCCAAAACCACAACTGGAACATTACATTTCTGGAAACAATTTGTTCTGAGTTTGCTTCCTAGACAATGGCAGTCTGGTTTCCATGCAGAACACATCACTTAAAAACGTTTTCATCTCCCTGGGGAGCACTTAACCAGTTGTTTCAGCTGCCTTGAGCTAGGTACTCATTACTACGGACATTTGGGCTAAGGGAAATGTTAATGAAATATTTCTGAAGCATGATATTTCTGAAGCATGATCATGATTAGAACTAAACCCATTAGATTATGACATGTTTCTGATCAGAATTTTCAGTGTGGGTACATGCTTCAGCACCAGTTTGCTTTGAATCATGAAATAATATTGTAAAAATCAGCCTTGAAAACTTACTTCTCCAAGAAACTGGAAACCCCATATTTTTTTCTTTCCATAATCGTTCCCAAAGAAAAAGCTCTTTGTATCAGCGGTCTGAAAAAAACTTACCTGATAGATAGTGGACTTGCCTCCACCTGTTGGTCCGACCAGCATGACACCGTGGCGCACAATCATAGTTTCATAGAATTGGATCACCTTCACAATCTGGTTGTCAACAACTTGAAGGCCTGAGTTACACAGAGAACTGATTAAGCACTTGCCCATCAGGGGTATAAAAGGTAAGGAGGAGCATTATGGGACACTCCACTTATTTGAATTCACTCACAATCTTCACACAGAAGCATTATTTTATCTATAAAAGTCACTGGATAACTGCAACTATTATTAACTGCAATTGTTTTCATGCTCCCAAAGACTTGTGTTGAAGAAGAGTTGACTGTATCTTGCCTCTGACATAAACAATGCCACATTATTATCACAGTAAAGTAGCATGGTAAAGTTATGGTTCCACATATGAGCTAAGATGTGAAGAGTACTCACCCTTTGCCAACTGAACATTGATGATCTCCTCTTTCAAGCGGCCATAGTCATGTTCTGGAATCTCAACTCCAGGGAACAAGTCAGACAAGATGGCCTAAAATGGACAAACAAATGAACTTTGATCATGTAATATTCTTGTTGTACTGTATCATTATTTCACAATTTATTAACCTCTGTAAGGTGAGTGTCAGTTAAGTGTACAGGGCCCCCCTACTCCGCAAAATCTTACATTCAAATTTACACACTTTTTTGCCCCAACTCAGGAAAGGCAAGGGTTCAACTAATAAATTTTAATATATAAAGTCTCTACTTATACTTGAATTTCATACAATCAAGAGTGGTGTATTATGGAGCTAATTGCACATACAAATTATTTTTGATGTGCATGTCCTACTTTAAGTGTACAGGGTCCCCCAACTCCACAAAATCTTACATTCAAATTTCCGCACTATTTTGCCCCAATTCAGGAAAGGCAAGGGTTCAACTAATAAATATATAAAGTCTCTACTTATACTTCAATTTCATACAATAAAATGTGGTGCGTTATGGAGCTAATTGTACATACTATTTACAATTATCAGTCCATCAAACAAAAACACTAATGAGACTGCCCATATCTATGCCAAATTATATAACAGAAAATGGTCTATACCTGGAAAAGCATAGCATCCTGCGTCAAGAACTTGGGCAAGTTACTGTCTCTCAGAGCTCTGATCAGCACCACATCTTCAGCTTTATCTGGGTTCTGTCTCTTCAAAGAGCCAGCCATGACCAACACACTCTTGACGGCCCTCATGCCAAAGTCGTAGTGGTCCTGCTGGGACAGCTGCTCTGAGCACAGCTTGTACATCTGTGTCATCTTCTGGGCCAGTCCCTTGGAAGACTCAAAGCCCTCAGAGTAGAGGATCACTTCAGCAATCAGGGCTGTGGATTGAAATGCCAGTTTACACTAGCCTCTTCAGTTCTTAATGGCTATATGGTAGAATGGCCTATATAGACAACCTCACAACTCAAACCTCAAATTTTAACAAAAAAAAACTCACACACTCATGGCAATGGTATGATCCTGAGTCTTTCATTTCAAATCAAATATTACTCAGGGAACACCTTACAAACTCAAAATTATAAACTGGTGTGAGCAGTTGTGAAATATGTTAGGGTCACAGGTAAACACTAAGCTTATACATGGAAGCTGGAGAACAATATTCAGGCAGTAGGTATTTAAGGTTTAAATGGTGTCCAGGTGGTGCAGTGGTAGCACATTCAGATTGCACGCTAAGCGACCCTGGGTTCAATCTCCAGTAGGATTAGAAATTTTCTAGAGTTAAGTGTTTTTCAGCCTTTCTTCCCAAAATTGATTGTTCATAGCAATTTGGTAAAATTCCTAGTAACACTACCCAAGATAATGTCAAAAGAACTAAGAAAACTATCAGACTAAGCTCACATTTTCCCTCTTAATGATAATGAATATACACTGCCTCTCCACTTGGTCAACTGGTCCCTTGGAAATCAAGTTTGTGAGGACTGTTGTATTTGCTTTATCCCATAGTCAAAACTTAATACTATCATTATCCTATCAAGCCTTATTTCTCACAAACTTGATAAATATCCTGAAGACAACATAGTGCTGCCACCATAAAATTTTACAAGTTCTAATCACTAGCATTCAGGCATAATCTACTGCTATCTACAACCAGGTACCCATTTTCACACTGAACGTCTTCAAGTAAGTAATGAAATTTTGACCCTTTAAACTTTACCCAACCTTTCTCCAACCCTCCCCCCCCCAACCCCCTTATAAGTCCCTATTCTTTCGGGCTCCTGGCAAAGCAATGAAGTACAGACCAATATTTCAATCTCTCGGGTTATGACCAAAATATCAGATCAGTAATAGATTTTAAATATAGTTGTTTTTTTTAAATGGGTTACTCCTATGGATGTTTAAAAAAAACAATATACAGTCGACTCCGTTTAATCGCCCTCCGCTTAATCGCCATTTCCGCTTAATCGCCTCATTTCCCAGGGAACCGAATTTTTTCTCTATAAAAGTCACTGGATAATCGCCTCTAACTCCGGATAATCGACCACTCTTCAGCGCCCATGAATTCAAAGATCAGCAGTTGAAGGGTTACAGTTGACAAACAAATAATGTACACCGACGGTTTAACTGTGCGATGGATGGCAGACTGGTTGACTGAGTGACAGCTGCCACCCCGAAATAGGTGTGATAAGCCTTTCCTCTCCACCTCCCCCTCCCCTTGTCCCCCTTCGTCCCACGCTACGCATCACCGCCTTCGCCCGTCCGATATGCTACTGCGCATAAAGCCGTGGTATGGTCTCCTCCCCCCACGCCTTGATTGCGCCTGTCTGGTGGATTTCGGTTAGATCAGAGAACGTGTCATGTGGATGAACGGTCTACCCCGACCATGCTATCCTACTCCTTATTGTCTGCTGGGCTACTGCGAGGTGGCCAATGAGAGAGACCGCGGAGATCAAACATTTTGTGCACTACAACACCGTCAAACTCGAGTTTGTCCTGAGTCTGGCGACAAGAAAGGTGTCAATGCACGATATCAAACCTTGACATCAAAGAAATTTAATCTCCTTACCAAAAATATGGCCGAAATTACTTCCTCCGCTTAATCGCCGCTCCGCTTCATCGACCACTTTTTCCGTGATCCCGAGGATGGGCGATTAAGCGGAGTCGACTGTATCATCAATTAAATGTGAAGGGAAAGCATTTCATTCACATTTTCCTCAGTTCACTGCTCTGTAAAATGAGTGCTTGGATATAGGCAGTGAGAGATATTGTCAAAATGTTAGTGATCAACACCTGTAGATGACAGCAGTACTGTATATTCCCCAGGGAATTGAGAAAGTCCTAGAGTGACCTGGCCTGCTGGAGTGATGATATTGTGAAGTCACATGAGCAGGCATTAGCCTGGATACAAAATTTATAAAATGCATTCTTATTATCATCATCATTACAGTCTTTGGAGTGACAGTGCCACCATCACACTTACTGTAGTCAGGCACCATCATGGCAATGGGTCTGAACAAAGCCTTCAAGTTGTCAGGCAATTCTGTCCTGCCAGCATAGCCGGGGTTCATGGTGATGAAAGCAGCACATGTGTACACAAGTTTGATCTCACGGCCTTCAAACATGAACCTTTGCAGCTGTGGATAAAATACGACAACATCGAACATTATAACTTCAAAGATGAAATCATTTCAGAGTTCTTTAGGCTTAAGGATATAAAACAAACTCACATCAATATGAAATACGCTGGCTTCCATTACAAGGACCTAGCTGACTAGCTCTCAGTAACATTAAGGACAACTTCTCCCACCCTCCTCCAACATGTACAATACACTGTACAGTTCCTCAGAGCAGTTGCAAAGAAAACTTGTCAGTATCACTCCATGGCATTGACCCACAGAAAAGCAAAAGCTCAAGGGTGGCTGGATCAGTAATAACAACAATAACAACAACAACAGCAACAACAGCTACATGTACAACAACAACAACAAATACTGAACATATACTGATGAGGCCTAAACTGCCACAGGAGTATTCAAACCCATTAATGCATTATGAATCGCTGGAAAATCTGCAACAGTTAAGGTCAAGTAAGAATGGGACTGACCTTTGTGGAGCACTTGCACATACAGTGTTATAAACACACCGAGGCCAACAGACAAAAAGAAGAACTTACTCTTTGAGCTTTAGCATTCCTGATCGTGATTAGCTGCTGAGCAATGACAGACAATACTTCAATGTTGATTCTGTTGAACTCGTCAAAGCAACACCAGGCTCCAGACTGGGCCAGACCAGAGAAGAATCCGCCCATCATCTGTGGAACAGAAACAGAACTGAGTTGGTAGAGAGAAGGAAAGATGGATGAATGGACAGACAGAATCAATGGCAGATCTTTATTAACCACTATATTGCAAAGGCTAGGAGATGTTCAGGAACAGAAGTAATGCTATGGATATAAATTTTACTAATAAAGTGCTCTTCAATTTTCAGTATTTCTCACCATGTTAAAGCACTATGTTAAAGCTCTCTGAAATTTCATTTTCAGCTACCTCTCAATCATAAATTCATGCCAGCTGACTACACCAAAAGTAAATGCTGCATTAATTACAATTTGCTTGCATGCAAACTGAGAATTGACTCCAAAGCATCCAAATGATGTGTCAGAATAGTGTCAGAGTGTTCGGAGATGTGTCCCCATATCTTGTTTGTTACATCAAGCATATCTCTCTGAACCTTTGAAAGTTCTGTAACTTGCCAGTGGTGCTAAAAAAGAATGGGGTGATCGGTGCCTTAGGCTTCGCAATAAGGCAGTGATTGCTGGGGGGATCAAGGTCCGAAGCAATATTGATAAATAATAAATATCATGTCTATAGCGCCTTACCACCAAAAAGCTGAAGGCCCTTTACAGAAAAAATTGTACATGGCAAGGTTTCAATTTAAAAGCAACTCAGACACTTGTTATGAAAGTCAAGGGACTTCCCAAATGGTTGATATTTATCAGATTTCGTAATATCCACAGGACTCACCTAAGCCATTTATTACTTCAGGACTTCACATCTGACATATATGACACTCTATAATACATCTTCCACACAATCCACATCCATTCCTCTCACAACAACTTTCATTGCACACACACACAGCTACATCTCTCCATGTAAAGATTCTGGTGAGGCAGTCAGTTCCTGTCCACTGGCAATGTACAACATTCCTTACCTTGTAATCTAAGCCATCAGAACAGTTAAAGACGACACACTGTTTGGCCAAGGACTTAGCCAGATCTTTTGTGGTCTCTGTTTTGCCTGTTCCAGCAGGGCCTGCAGGAGCACCGCCCA
>JAWQUT010000224.1:121952-143379 GCA_033807755.1 Ellobium chinense
TCTCTTCTCTCTCCTCTTCTCTCTCTCCTCTCTTTCTCTCTCCTCTCTCTCTCTCTCTCTCTCTCTCTCTCTCTCTCTCTCTCTCTCTCTCTCTCTCTTTTCTGTTCTTTTCTAAACCTCACTTCACATACTTTTCTACAGTACAAGCAACTCACCTTTCCAAGGGAGACCTTTTCAGCCTCTGGAGACACCATGGCCAAAATGTCATTGGTGTACTGAATCTCTTGAGGTTTCTCCCCTTCATCTGCGAAAAGAAGAACAAACTACAATAATGGCTGGAAGAATTGCAAATAGTAGAATTTCTATGTGGCTGATTTTTCTTTAACCTTTTCACACCACCTAGCACAACGCTGGTGAAGGCTAGTGTAAAGCCTTTCAATACACAGCGCACCCGTATGGTGAGGGTGGGGTCTAATACCCTTTCATGTCTCCTCGCACCACTCAGACTATATAGTTTCATAGCACTTACTATGTTTATTATTCAGATTCGCATCAGATTTTCACAATATATTCTAGAACCACTTAACATCAGTGTAACTGCATCCCTCTACCCAATTTTAAGAGTTAGACGTAAAAGAAAAAATATAAATCTTTCACTATATAATACAGTTTTTGTTATTTCTTGTCCTTTCAGTCTGTCTACTATTAAACTGTGCTGACAAATCCTTATCTTCCTTAATTCTCTTCTCCCCACCACCCTCCCTTCATGTCTCTACACATTTCCAATCTCTCAATCTCTTCCTCTCATTCCTTTTTTTTCTCTTCTTCTTTCACTCAGTCTTTACCATGGTCTGGTGTGCTCTTTCCATCAGGAGGATGATGCTGTACCCCAAACTCCAGTTTTGCGATGGCATCAAAGCACTTCCTCAAATGAGGTTGCACAGCCAGTGGGTTTCTGGTCTGGGCCAGGATCTCTAGCAGCTCATCATTGGACAAGAAGTAGAATCTGAAATATCATTGGACAATTTTAACACAAATGCTATTGGTCAATGATACAGACTGACATTTCATTGGTTGACATGAATACAGAACAGGCCTATTACTGTCCAGGATAGAATATATAAGTTTATCTGATGACAAGAACATAAACTAAGATTCCTTAAACTGTAGAACTTGAAGTCAACAAACAAAACTTCAAGCTCCACTGAAAAATTTGCATACTGATTGTACCGGTCAAACAATAGGAGATAAATAATAATAATAAAGCAATTTAGAAGTCTCGTTTCCAGACTAATGCCTTCTCAAGCGATTTTACACTAATATTACCACTGCAGGCTTGATCACACAGGACTTTCTCAACTCCCTGGGGAATCTGCTGTGCTGCTGCCATTTACAGGTGCTGATTACAAACGTTCTGACAATATATTCCACTGCCTAACGCCAGGTATCCATTTTACTGACAGGTGAACTGAGGAAAACATGAATGAAATGCTTTCCCAGTACAACGAAGCTGGGGAAAGCCATTTTTGATTTTTGACTTTTCACAAAAGTTAGAGTTTTGTGAAAAAAAAACACCTTTCTACAGTAATGATGCTCCATGGATGGAATTCTCACCTTGGGAATATGACTCTCTTGGACTCCAGATAAGCTTCCAGACATTTCATGATCTGATCCAGGAGGCCATTGTTGTTCTGGAAAGTCTCCAGCAGACCTTAGAGAAGAGGATGATGAATCTTTTCAGTCAAGGAAGAAACTATCTCATTCTGAACTATCTCTGTCTATAATAGTCATGATAACTATCTTCCATATCATCTTGCCGCATCTACATGAACTATGGCAGAGTATGGGAAGTTCCCAGGATTTTAATTATTGTGAATCAAGCATCAAATCAGTTTTCACTGATACGTTACCCCTTCCAAAGCAAACATCCAGTTTTTTTCGCATTCTGGTGGTGACCCAAGGGACATTAACACAGTTGCCTCACAGCAGCAAGCTTCAAAGTGAAATGATACAATGGCCAATCCTGGGTCATGCAGCATGTGCACTGTGTGGACCATGGTGCCTAGCACTTTTGTGTTAAACCAGTTTGTCAGTGCAACTAACACAGCTGCAATGATATCAACAACAATAACCACAACATCCTACCTGGCTGAGTAGCAGCTCTGATGGCCAGAGGAACTTTGTTGACTTTCCTCATCACATCTTTGTAAGACTTATCCACCTGCATGAACATCTTAGCTTCTGAAGGAAGCTGCCGCTGGATGTCAGGGGCAGAGAAGATGGACTCCAGGTATAGCCAGGAACGCTGGCAGTTCAACCATTCATCCTAATGATAAAAAATATAATCACTCAACAATAATGCTGAGTGGATGTTACATCTCTGCATTTCATTACAAAACCACCAACATCCACACAATCTGACATGCTACCACATTTGCCAATGCAGAATCTATTTATATGGCAACATTTGTTTTTCTAGTTTGGAGGCTTCATATTTTTAAAAACTAGTTCTTCTTTGCAAAGCTTCATGTAATCACCAATCATTCTTTTGAAATGAGATGTAGAGTGTTTTGTCCATATGAGAGTGAGAGAGTAAAACAATGCTGAAAAGGTTGTGTGCAAGGCCAAGGCCCCCAAACCTGTGGTAATTCAACTTTGCCCCTTATGACTTTTAAGATAATTAGGTTCATCAAGAACGTTTTATTAATAATCAAATTGGTTAGTCATTCTGATGACAAATATACCATACCAGTGTCTTCCCAAAGAGGTCAAGGTCCCTCTGCCACTCATCAACCTGAGATTTGATGGGGCCGACATGACGTGATGATGCGATGGTGGCGATGTTGATGTTGCTGTCATCCAGAAGCTGCTGGATGTCGTCGGTGTTGCCAAGGATGTAAACATCTTTGGAGTCTTTATGGTTAAGCACAATGAACTCAGTGGACTTCCAGGAGTCGATGACCTGAGAGGAAGATAAGATGGAGTTAGCTGAGGAAAACAATCTCATATAGTTTTAGTGTACTCTTAGTGCTGATAAAGACATCTTAAGACTTTCGAAAATTTCTATATAAGTTTTAATATCCCTTTACTCTTACTTTATACTTTACTTTCCATTTTTATGTGCAGTTTGAGAGATTTCTTACATACACAGCTATCTCAAGTTGGTAGGTGATGTGTGATTCTAAATATTTTATTGACAGACTTCTTTGAATTCAGCAAGGCTTGAGTCAGCTAGTGTATAAGCTCTACCTTGTCTCGATCTTCTCTGAAGTTTTATTTTAAAAGACTGGATATCCCATTTCTTTGATGTGACATACATTCTTTTAATACCTTTCCACCAGTCTCCTTACAGAAATGAGAACACTCAAGCATTCTCTGACAAACTATTATCTGTTTTTTTCAAACTTGACTACACAGACCATGAATGAGCTTAACAGGTCAACACAATTTCAAAGGTTAATAAATCTTTGGCTAAGTTTCATTAACATTTTCTACTACATTGCTCTTTTTACCTTTTTCAAGATGGATTCCAGAGAGGCCTCACTGGATGCCTGGCCAGAGATCTCCTGCAGTCTCTCACTGTGTTTGAATGCGTTGATCTCCACAAGCCGGCCAAGGGTCATGGGATCTTCCTCAGTGAAGTGATGGTCAAGGGTCTCCTCAATGAGCTCCCAATGCCTTGATTTGAGAGTTGGGTTCCTCAGGTCTGTGATAACAGGCATCTGTTGAAAATAAATTTAGATCGGTTGCAACACTGGTACCGAATCTATGAGGGTAAGCAAAAGGATAAATGGCACTGGGGACAATATGTCAGTATAGAATCTCCTTTGTTAGGTTCCACTAAGCAAACACAGATCATTTTGGACAATCCCAACAAAAATATTTTCACACAGTTGAATTTAACTGCTGATTACTGTGTAGTAGTCCTAACTTTAAGACCCAGTGCACTGTAGTTGCTCTATTCCCATTAACCTTCCATATCAAAAGTGCTAGCTGCCTCATTATAGCTGGTGTATCTGGTATGGATGGTACACTAAGCGCTTGCAATGTAGCTCTATAGCTTTTGGTCTGGACTAAGTTCATGTATGCAGGCTAATCTTCTCCCTGGCAGTCTTATGCTCTCTTTACCTGAAATGGCTCCAAGATGAAATCAGGCTGACTTTTAAAACAGACTTCACAAAAGAAGACTATGAAGACCATTTGCATAAAAACTTACTCTGTCTCGCATAACCTCCACTTTCTCCTTAAGAATAGGCACAACTCCATTTGGTGGAAGTCCTTTCTCCAGCTGCATCACACTTTTGGCATAGCGCAAGGTTGTGTTGTTCATTTGCTCAGGATCAAGAGTCTCAAATGGAACCTGAAAACCACATCCAAGAAAAAAACACAATAATGACTTGAACACGACTGTTAACCTTACACCTGAATTATCTATATGATTTTTTGGGGGGGCTGTATCCCTCTTATGAATGCATGCTGTTAGGAATTCTGTAGTCCCTACTATAATTATCAGAGAGTTTTCTAAACTCTTCTCCCATCTACATTCCACTTTGCCTCTACTATTCCTACATCTTCTGTCTCTGCCTAGATCTCTTCAAGTTCTAGAGCAACTTTTAGAATATATCTTTAAATCAGCTTTTCAATAAAGCAATAACATTTTAATTATTCAGAAAATATGACAAAAGTGTTTCTTAGTCTTTCTCTCTTTTATCTGGGTCTCCTGCTCATATTTCACTATTTTTTCATGACATGTAAATATTTCCTACTGTTCTGCCAGTATCTGGTATTCCTTTGCCTTCATTCCTTCCATGTTAGTATCCTTTACCTTCTTTATCATACTTTCTCCTCATCAATCTTTATCTTTGCTCTCTTCCTTCTTTCCACCATCTTTCCTTCATTCCTTTCTGTACTTCACTTCCTTCATGTCAGTTTTAGTATCCTTAAAACTTTCCTCACTCTCCCTCTCTCTGTCTTTCTCTACTTTTCTACTTCTCTTACCGTTGTCCACTCATTCATAAGACCATCCCATTCATCAATGGCATTCCACAGCATATCTTTCAACTTCAGCTCAGCATGTGTTTCTTCAAGGGCATCGAACTTCGTCACCTCAACCTGAAGATGAATGAAATTGAAACAGTGCTTAGCATTTGCCTTGCATTACAACCCTTCATAAAAATAATGTATTGTTGATGTGTTTATTACAGTCTTAAAGCCAGTCTATACGCGCAGGATGAAAAGAGAAAAGGGCTAGGTGGAGAAACATGACAAGAAGCGCAAGGACGGAAATAGGGCACACCAAAGATGATACAAGCATAAATGCATACAAGAAAGAGCATGAGACAGCTGGATAATCAGAGGTATAAGACAAGAATGAGGATGAAAAGATCAAGGAGAGATAAGGCCAAAGGAGAAAGGAGACAAGTGTGAGGAGCATATGGAGTACCTTGAAATTATTCAGATAGACTTGTAGGTGAATGCCTGTTCTTGAAGTTTGTCCATTGTTATCAAGAATATGTGTCAAGAACAAGGAAGGAAAGATCAAAGCCAGCCATGGTCTATAGACATGGGAATACGTGTGAAAAGCATAAAGAGTACCTTGAAGTTCTTCTGATAAGACTTGTAGGTGAAAGCTTGTTCCTGAAGTTTATCCATTGTTGTGAGCAGTTTCTTGAGCAGGGAGCGCACTCTGTCCTTGTCCGCTGTGGCATCGAGGATCATGGGGTTCTGTTAGGGTGGAATTTGCTTTCAGTTAGTTGAAGAGGTAAACACAGTGGTTTGTAAAGTAAAAGTTTTAAAAAAATAAACATTGGGTTATTGAAATATCTTCATTATTCCTATAACGTGAAAGCCACATCATTCATTTCAAATGAAACCACAGTCTTTATAAATCAAATGTGACAGTAAGAAACAACCAAAATGTTGTGTGGTGGGTTCTCATACACTCAGATTCCAGGGGAAAGTAATAATTCTGTATTTGTGACATGTTTTAGTTTGGGCATAACATTTGATAAGGAAAGCAAGGAACTTGCGATCACAGCATTAAACAATCATGCCAATTTTTCAGGTACTTGATATTTCAGACTGTGTGGTTCCACTATACTATAAGTGTTTTGCCAATCCATCACCATAACATCACTGACTGGAGTCACATTTTGATAACTTATCTCCTTCAATAATTTCATACTGAATTCTTAAACCAATATCTTCAAGTTAGACTGTGTTAATCACAAAGTTTTGTCAAATATTATGAGGTTAAAATTTTATCATTTATATTTTCTCTCTATCTGCAAGGCTTCATGTGATTTATTAGGGTCTAAAAGTGACCTGAAAGTTACCACAATCATTCCACCCCATCTACCATAATCACCAATCCTGAAAATCAATAATCAATAACAGATTTCCCCAGAAATAGATATGCAGACATACCTGTGCCTCTTGCTTGACCTCCTTAACTTCCTTGCCCAGCTCAGCAATGTCTTTGTCTAGATGGGTGCAGAATTTGTCAATGTTGCTGTCCCTCTCTGTCAGTGACTTGTCAATGGCATTCCTCACAGTGGTAATGGACGGGTTCAGAGTCTGAAGGAGTAACGTTAAAGAATTACATGTCAAGTTACCTGAAAAGTTAACATTTTAACCAGTCAGACAATATTTTAAAGATTCTGCTGGTAAACCATTCATTTGTTCATCAGTCAATAAGCTATTAATTGATTTTAATGGCCTGTGATGGTAACCAAGATGAACATAATGATGATGACTGTAATAAATATAATGATGACGAAGATAAGTATGATGCAAGTTTTAACACCTACAACGAAGATGATAATACTGATGATGATGTTCAAGCTTTTCAATTTTCATGACTATTGATCAGTCTTTTTTTTTCTTTTTTTCTTCTTATGCCATTTCATTCTCAGTTCATTGATTTTCTACACCTGAAGAAGACGCCAGTCTGAAAATTTGTGTATTATATCTGTTAAATTGTCATAGGTTTCTTTCTTTACTTATTTATATCCAGTGCAGCTAAATGTTTTGCAAATAATGATGATGGTGATGATGCTGAGGATGATGATGATGACATGTTTGTTCCCTAAAGAAGGACTATCACATTAAAAAATTTGGACTTACCTATTTAATATCATATATATGTAATACATGTAATACCTCGTTTGGGAAAACCTTTTGCATTAAAAAAGATGATGATGACGACAATGATGGTGGTGGTGGTGGTATGTGGTTAAACAGGAAATTTATGTAGGAATGAAAATAACATTTTGAAAGTTTGGTTCTTTTAGGGTGGTGGTGATGATGATTATGATTATGAAAACGGAGCTAATAACAATGAGAAATGCACTTACCTGGTATGTCACCAAATCCACATCTGGCATGGGAACAGTGAACAAGTCCATCAGTTCATACATCTCCTTCACCACCATGGCTTCTCTCTCAAGAGGATCAATCTGGATAAAATTATAGTGGGTCCAGATTGAAAAATGGGTAAAATGCACACACGCTGTGTTGTAGTGTTAGTTGATACTTGAAAAGGTATAGGTATACAATGCTAAATACTGGAAGATTCCTTTTGCCCTGGATTATTTTTGTGCCCTTGCAACCGGACACTACTGAGACAAAATAGCCTGCATTGGTTTTGTGACAGAAGGAGGTTATTTCTAAAATCTAAACATGGCAGTTAAAAAGATTTGGGTGATGTATTTAAATAGTATTTATATGTTGCTGCAAAATTTCTTTTTGGGCAATGAACAAGCCAATAGTATACCTCATGTTTCATTCCTTTCTCCACATTTTTTTTCCTTTCTTGCTAATCTAATACTCCCACATTTCATTTTCTTCATGTCTAAATTATTGAAATAGATCTACATTTCAGCATCAGTCTGTAGGATCCAATAGTCTTAATGTTAAATATTTCAGCACAATTTATCATCTTTCACCATTTCCTAACAATGCCTGATTACTTTTTCCTTTTCTTCTTTCCACCTTTGCCAACCCTCTTCTCTATTCATCCATAAATGCGAATAACTGTGACACAAAAGGCATGAGTAAATGACAAAGAAAAAGAAACACCATCAGCAAAGTGTATGAAAGCGATGTGCTCACCCTGATCTGGATGTCATCTAGGAAGTTGAGAGAGTTGACAAACTCAATGGTAGTGGTGGGCGAGGCCTCCAGCTTGAAGTTGGCATCTTGCAGCTCAGCAATGAGGCGGTCAACCTCTCTTCTGGCCAGTACAGGAAGCATGTCATTGATGACCTGAAAGAAAATTAATCAATCATTAGGCAATTTATGTAAATGTGTAAATGGCCAATCAATAAGTCAGTGTGTCTGTCAGTCCATCAGTCAATCAGCAGTCAGTCAGTCAGTCGTTAGATCAATTAGTCAGTCAACCCGTTTTGTCAATTTTGTCAACTGGCCACTGCTACATGTTGGTAGATAACAGTATAATTAAGAGAAACATCAAGTGGATAATAATTGTACGTTGATTCATGAGTAGAATAAAATACAGACAGCACCATTCTAGTACCTTTTCACTTTAAAGCAATTACTTATATGATCTGACCTCATTCTATGCTGTCAAAACTATGCCAAATTGATGATTTAATTAGTAATAAATCCTTTGATTGAATATAAAATTCTTTTTTTCTGTTGAAAAAAAAACCACTGATTAACCAAAGACTAGTTGTCAAACAATCATTCCGCCAGCCTTTTCAAAGACTATCAGCCAATCGATTAATCAGTCTTACATCAAGACATCTCAGTGGGGATGGAATCAATAGAGATTTCATTTTAGTGGCATCCACCAGAAGCATTCCAATCGGTCGTTTCTCAGCAATGCGCACAGCCATCTTGTGTTGAGTGTTGTATTTCTCCAGATGCTCCGCGAAGAACTGGACATCTGTAAGGATTCAACAATCACCAAATTGAATTAAACTGTTTTACATGTGGTGAACAAAGCACAATGATTTATCATTAACTTATTACTTGCTTCAGTAATCATACTGAATAACTAAGCAAAACAGATCTCTTTAACAAAGACATCCAATTTCATTTTCATTTAACCATATTATTATTTCCCTACAATATTTTTTAATTATGGGTTCATGAAACAATAAAGATTTTGTTTATGACATCTGTGAGGAGAATTTATCTACCTAAGGAGGCTGAAAACAGTAATAAACTTTCAGAGTGTTATTCTGTGAAATATCAGTATCGGAAAATCACAAAATACGGATGCAATATCTCAGAGAGAATAAAAAAGGTCACTCCATTCTGCTAGCATTAAATTGGATATTTTGGAAATTTCAGACATTTCAATTGAGGCAATTCCATGTTACTGGCAATGAGTATATCTGAAGACTTTGAATTTGAACCATTACTGGGAAAATTGCCCTCAACTTTTTCTATTATTCACATCTTGTGTCAGTCCATCATATGTTAAGACAAAAGAATTCAATTCATGTTTCATAGGTCCTTTTTTATTTATTATATTTAATTTGTTTAAATGTCTCCATTAAAATCAGTGAAAGAGGCAGGGAATTTGTTGATTTACATTCTATGCTTGATGAAACGGGAGCTCCTGCAAAATTTTGCAAATGTGATATTCCAATAAACATTTACTTTGGCTTTGTAAATTTACCGATAGTTCAACTATTTTCATTTATCACAGTAAGAGAGAGAAAGAAATAGATGAGGGTGAATAAAGGCAAACTTAGATGACAAAGGAAGCATAAAAATATGATTAAATTATGATTACAATGCAGCTTCAAAAATACACAAGTTTAATTATAGCTCACTCTTTAATTACAAGAGAAGAACAAATACTTCTAAGGGAAGGGAGATCACTTCTACTGAAAATATTGGGAGACTTTAAAAGTTGTACAAAAGCAAAGATTCATAATGGCATTCACGTCTACTGAAAAAGAAAAAGTATACAAAAGCAGAGTTTTAAAATGCAGAGTGAATGGTCAAATAAGGATTCTGTGAGGAAATAATTCAGCACATATCAAACAACAGGAAACTGAAGAACAGACTTTTAACAGGAAGTGAAATTTTGAAAGCATATATTGACAATAATGTTTGAAGAATTCTATGGTATATAAAAATGGAGAAGTATTATAAGAGTACAAAAGTATGAAAGCAAGAAACTTACTTTGCAGTTTAACAGAATAGAATAGGTTGGTTACAATGTCAGTTTAAGAAAAGGGAGAAAAACTAAAATAAGGATAGAGAATTCTATTGCATTATCTAAAGTTAGGCATTAGAATACCTGAAGGCTCGACTCCATCTACAGTGCGATAAATAAAATTACAATATCTTAAGCAAGAATAGTTTTTGACAGTCCAGTCAATACAGAAACAGGTTATATATAAATATCTTCAAGCCGGCAAATGAAATTTGTTCTCTCTGTGCCATATTCTTCTTTCAAAGCTCAGGATCCTCTGAATTTGGTGGATTATACTGTTATTCATATCCTGCTGTTCGTTTTGCTTATCCATAATCAGAAACATGCATATCCTCCAGAAATATTTCAGTAAAATCATCTGCTCTTTCCATCCATAAGGCTTCAAACAAGCTACTGAAGCCCCACAGCTCTCTATACTGATCATATTTTATACTCCTTGAGCCAAACAAAGTGACCAAAAGATGTGATGATTTGCAATCACACTGAAATTACTGCAGATGGTTCCAAACTCTACATTAGTTGTGCCAGGAGTGCTGCACTATTTCATATTTTCATTGCACTCACTCGGTTTAGTTTTAAGACAACGCCTCCATCATTATTGTTTATACTCATGCGGATGGTTCACAAAGGTTGTCACCTTTACAAGTGCTTTGGGTGTTAAAAAATAAAAACAATACCCAAAAAAAATAAAAAGAAAGTCTAAGCTTGCCCTTTGTTAGTTTGCTCTATCAGTGCACTTGTGAATCAATTTGCAAGTATCAGAGATATAAGAAACTAACTAAAACAAAACGGTTTGTTAAAGAATTGCTGTAAATTCTAAATCAGCAGCTGCATTTGTTCTGTAAATTCAAAACATGTGCATACACTATACATTCAAAGCAATGAGAGTGTATACGGTATAAAGTCTATGATATTAGTGATATGATCCTGAAAAAAGAAAGAGTTATATCAAAGTAACATGCTATACATGCATAATTGAAAGCCAGGTGTAACAATAATTTCATGCATACTTTTGAGAAGGCAAGTAAAACTGTAACCATTGCATGAAGATAATGAAAAGCTGGAAAAGGTGAGAAGTGCAGCTAAAGTATGAGTCAATAAATGATTCCATGCACGTACAACTGAATGGAAGAAAAAGTACTAAAAAATATGGCAGCTGATAACTCTGTCACTTATTACAAATGTACCTTCAAGTGCAGGTGTGCCTAAACACAATGATTAAAATAAATTATGAATATGATGTGAAAAACATGTGAACAGACAATCTTGCATGCATGTATGAGTCAATACATTATACAGACACACAAAATCCTCTGACAAACCAATGTTGCATGTTTTTTGCCTTTTGGAGATTGATCACTCTTCCAACATAGATTACTGATGTGCACACTACCCTTTTAAATTCAGTACATTTTTGCATGATATCAACATGCTATACAGCACATTCTTTCTCATTGTGACTTTCGGCTTTGGAAAACTCTCAAAATACAGCTGTTACTCTACCACTAAATTGCACATCTATGACACATTATTGCCCATACTTGCACAGGGGTTTTTAATATTTGTGTCTCAAGAAAAAGTTACATGGACCTAAAGGAAAGGGCTATTTCTCAAAGAGGTATGATAAGAATTTACTCTAAGAAATAAAATGGCTCGGTAAGTATGTGCATTCATGCATCTTCACTATTAGATAAAAGCTGATGCTGAAGTAACAATGATCTTGACAGATAGAGTTTTTGTAAGATCACCACCCATAATGGAAAGAAAAATGCAACATAAACTTAGAAAAGGGCAGTGCATGCCACAGTAATATATCATAATCAACAATGGATGAGTAATCAATCCACTTAATTCATAGATAAACCAGAAAGTATAAAAGTCATATCAGTCTTGCAAAGTAAATATTTCAAATGACAACAATAAATCGGATTTCTTAGTTAGTTTTGTTTTCATTGTGACAGCTTCATAGGAGTTGTGTTCCTAATAAACCTAACCGTAAGTGATACATCAGGCAATAAATCTCAGTGATTAGTTTTAAATCATCAGTCTTATTTCTAGACAATTTGAGATTGATTCCCGTACAGAAGCCACATTCCTACTCCTGGTTTACCTATACAGTGTGCGAACAATGACAGTTAAATGTGTGGGATGCATCCTGTAGAGTAGGTGTAGTTAGTGTCGTATTATCTTGGCATGATGGTGTTAAATATGTGGTAGGTAATTTGCACCATAAACTGCATCAACAATATTTTATGTTGCGCTATCCATGATGCACCTGACTTGCACACAACCAGTCTAAAATTATTCACCAAACATAAAAATTGTCAAAGTGAATTTGAATATACTTGTTTGGTTCTTTCCAAAAGTCATCGATTCCAGATAAAAGGTCTCAAAATCACAGAGACAAAAAAGTACCATAATGCGCCTTAATCTATCGTAGTAAGTTTGTCACAGTGAGATCTCGATAGACATAACTATAAGATCACACCGAGTATTCACTTGACAAGATAAGGCCAGTTATGAGACCAGAACAAATGAAATCATAAGTCTATCAGAAACTGGAACAATCCACTTCATGAACCTCCCAGACACTGGAGCAACTGAATAACACTGAGTATTCACTTGATTAAGACAGTTCAATTATGAGATTAGAACAATTGGATTCATAAGCCAATCAGAGACAGGAAAAAGTGGATTTATGAACCAGTGAGAGACTAAAACAATCCAATTCATGAGCCAGTCAGAGCCTGGAACAACTGAATTTATGAGCCAATTAAGAGGCTGAAAAAACTAGAGTCATGAGTTAATCGGATAGCCTGTTTATGCAGGAAACATGTTCAAAAAGTTTAACTGTGTTAAGACTCAAAAAGTCAATAGACAAATTTTTGTCCAAGCAGTCTTTTGATTACGTCTGTGACAAATACATTGAACTGAAATCCTGAGGGGCAATCCTGCACTTTATCAAAACAATGTTAGCAGCAATAAAGCATTGCTGTTCTTGGCCCAGTGCAAAAACTCAAAGCCCAAACCTGAAAAGAACACAAACAAGAAATCCCCAATAGACAAAAATACAAACAAAATAACAATTAGATTTAAATAATCATACAGAAAACATGTCCCGGAAATGTGATGGTAAAATTTGTGTTTAACTTACCATGTTCAACTCCTCTGACTGCATTGAGATCCAGACTTTCATTCTCTTTGTAAAATTCCCTGTAGGCTTCAAAGGTATCAGCATACTGGCTGGCAGCATTGAAGGCAGCAGTGATGGCATCCTACAAGAAGAGGACCAGAACATTCAAACAATGCCAAAAGTGACAGAGATGATCACGGAGATGATGTGTATATTAAAATCCTTTGAAACGCACTGGAACTGATAATAGTAAACAAAGTGCAAAGAGGTACTAAAACTTCATTGCCTATCTCTGAGATAGGCAATCTGTCCCTGGCCATGATGATCTGTTCCCACCACATTTCAGAAAATAAACAATATTTAAATGGTAACAGTGATGATAATGAAGATACCAATAGTAATTTATTGGCCTAATTATGATAAGGAAAATAATGATGACAGCCATGATGATGATGATGATGATGATCACAACTAACCCTGATGTTGTGGATGATGGTCTGCAGGTGCTTGTCATCCTCAAACATGACAGACAGACTCGGCCCATCACCGCAGGTCTTGTCTTCAAACTTGTTGTTGATGATGGGTCTGAGAAAACATGAATTATGGCAATGGTCAATAAAACTGAAGTATTGTTGCTTTTGTATTACTAATGGGCCATACAACTGATCTGCAAAGGCAAGAAAGTCTGAATAATAATAAAGGTGGATGTGAGTACTTACTTCAAAATATACAAAGAGTAGTCACAAGTAAATAATATAATAAGCCAAACAATGTTCTATCACTAAACAAAGAAAACAAAACAAAATTATAAGTAATCTGGCTTTAACAAAAATCACTAGAACCGATAAGTAGTTAATAGGTAAAGAATTAAAACAGGTGTGCCAAAAAGATTCTATTTTAGTTTCTTATCCAGTCATTACCTTATATATTAAATCTTATCGTAACTGCAGACAGAAGTTCCTTAACTCTTTCCTTGTGCATTTAAGACTTGAATCCCTTTCTCCACTTATCTCCAATGTTTTATGTATGTCACCAAGTTTTTACCTTGTAAATGCATCAAAGTAGGCATCAGGCACCAGATTCTGGACACTGAGGACTGCATCCTGGAATCTCTTGATGACTTCCGCAACACCATCCTGGAAGTCATCGCTGTCAGGGGAAAAGAGCAGCTGGTTGGGCTCTAACACGAATTCCGTTATAAACAAGGGAGGCAGCTTAGCCTCTTCTTCCTCTTCCTGCAGGGAAATATTGAGAATTTACATACATATGTTTGGAAATGAGGAACCACAATAATTTGCTATCATGTCTTTGCTGTTGATGGGTTTTTCCCCTACTCATTTTGAGTTCCATTTTGTACGGGGTAGTTTTCCTAATAAAGAGGTCTGAATTGTATTTTACTGAGTAATATTTCCTGTTCAATTATAATTCTTCATATAACACTGTATGCTTAATTCTTGCTTCATCTTTCACCTTATATTTTTCCCTTTTATCTACTTTACTTTTATTCAGTATACCACTTCATAGTATTGACAAAAGCATCTCTCTTGTCTTTTTAATTCCTCTCCCATTAGTATTCTATCTATACTTTTTCTTTCTCCTCTTTCTCAATTATTTGGCATGTTTTTACCTTCATCTTTTAGCTTTATTTTCCTCTACCTTTCTCCCTTACTCATAGCATTTTCCTATATTTCCCCAAAGTATCTTTACCCTCTCTTTCTCTCTCTCTCACTCTTTCTATCTTTGTCCCTCTCTCCCTCCAAGCATTTACATTCATCCTCCTGTCTCTTGCCCTCCTCTTCCTTAACCTTCTTTGTATACAGTGCCATTCTGCATCTCTCTCCGTTTCCCCTCCAGTCCATCCTACACTCACCTTGTCCTCCTTCTTCTCCTCCTCCTTCTCCTCTTCCTTCTCTTCCTTGTACACATTGTAGCTCTGAATCTCTGCCAAAGTGGCTGTGTTCTGCAGCTGCTCACTCAAGTAGTTCAACAATGTGGACACTGAATTCACAGCCAGGACGTGCATTGTGTTCACAATCAGGTAGTCAGCCAATCGGATAAAGCTGTTGCAGAGAAGAAAGGTGGACATTAGACTATTGTTGATGTGTGTCACAGAGGCAGAATTCCAAACAATAGTGCCAGAAAATGTTATATGGTCTCATCTAATTCCACTTGTCCAACATTGTCAAACTAGGCATAACTATGTTAGCCTTTCATTGGCACTTTCCATGTGGAACACAAGACTGTCTTGCATTCACCTGTCCAATTGCTGTGTATACAATGTAACACTCTCTTGTGCTACGTGGCTTTACCAGTGGCCACAGAATGCAAGACCCTCTTGCATTATATTAGCTAATTCTCACACAACAAACAACAAAATAATGTTCAAATGGAAGAAGGGATAAACATCCGATAAAGTGCCTAATGACACTAGTCATGTTTCCAATGAATGCTGGATGCCTTAGCAAAAAAACCATTATTTTTATCATTACAATCATCAGAGTGTTTGAACACTGTCAACAGATCATATGTCAAGCAGACTCATTCGAACCCTTGTCCTTACCATGTTAGCCTCTTGCAGTGTGCGCGTTTGTTGGCCTGTTCTGTATATGTCATCTTCTCAGGGGCCTCACCATAGATGTCCATGTCATAGTTGGACTGCATCAGGTAAGATGATGCTGTGCCTGGAACACCTCCCATCTCACCTGAAGACAAATAATGCTTGTGTTAATGTAGATTTACACATCCTCATAAAATTTTGTCAGCCTTATACAAGTCATCCCTGCTTGAAAAAGGACTTAAGTCAGACATAGGTCACTATTTAATATGGGTATTATACTGTTTATGAGATCAAGGCCCTTGTTGACATGTTAAAAAAATTAAATTGTACCAATAATTTCCTGCTAACATCGCATTGCAAAGATACATGCTGACTTCATTTTTGCTTTACTATATGTCTGTATCATCTGCATTCTTTCAGAAGTGTGAAAAATTACTTAAGCTATTTTCAATGCACAGCAACAAAGTTTAAATATAGATAATTCTGTAATATATCAAATGAAAGAAATAACAATACATTAAACTTAATAGATTAAAAATGACAAATGATTACATGCAATCATCTCCCATAACAAAATAACATACCATACATCCCTGGACTGTCTGCTCCATCATAGTAGTAGTCATCAGGGGTAAAGCCAGCCTCCAACAGCGCTGTTCGGCAAGCACTGCGTACAACTTCCTTGACCAGTTCTCTGAAGTCTTGAAGTCTGCCAGCAACCTGAGTAAAGAAGAAATACTTATTTGTTTGGGACTTGACTAAAAGGTCCAGCAAAAAGATGACAGGAGGACCTAACTGAAACCTCTTTTCCGTCACTTATTTAATACATACTTGCAAGCATGTTCAAAACAATTTACAAATGCTAAATGTACTGTCATAAAGCTGTGAAGCAAAATGTAAAAGAACAAAAAGTACTAAGCTTTACAGAGAAAAAATATGGCAAAATTTCCAGGAAATTTAACGCGAGACATAAAGAAGGATGTTTTCAAGATACTTGTGATGCAAGAGAAGTAAGTTTGCTACAGGAGTATTTTTTAAAGTTTCTCACATTTTTGTCAGCAATGTTTTTAACATTATGTGAGTCTTTGTTTCTTCTGGCAAACAAAGAGAAAAAGCAACTCCTACTTTAAATGTTTTGGTACATACGCCACATCTTGTTACATTTGAAGATGCAATTTAATTTTGCAAATTATATTCCCCTTTTCAATCCCGCATTACTTACATCATTGAGCTGATTGAACTGGGCCTCTCTGAATTCAGTGAGTGTGTAGGTGTGGTCCTTATCAATCTGGCACAGTCCCATTTCACTAATGCGATGGCACATCTCTCTCACATTCAACAATGCAGGTCGCAAGGACTGGGGGAAGACAGTGTAAAGTAATGAATTTTCATTAAAACATATACAAATGTGTTAATAAATTGTAAACACACTGTCAGGAAGAAATGGTTTTACAAGAAGATTTTTCAAAAACAATTGAAAAAAAAAAACCATCAACCTAACAAAAAAAAATTTGGCAAAGTTGTTTGTTAGTCAGGCGTGGGTAGACATTGTAAGATAGTGTAGACCTTGTGACAGTCTCCAGTCATTTTCAATTACCTCTTGTGGAATCTTATACTGACCACATCAAACTTCTTAACCCTCTAATGCCCAGCATATCAGATCTGATATATTTTGTGGAACGAAGATAAGCGCAAACTAAGACACTTTTGATGCTTGTGCCAGCATAATGGATCCAAAAATGATCCAAAAACTGGAGCTCAGAATTTTTATGCCAATATAAATAACCA
Organism: Ellobium chinense; assembly: GCA_033807755.1. Classification (NCBI taxonomy): domain Eukaryota; kingdom Metazoa; phylum Mollusca; class Gastropoda; order Ellobiida; family Ellobiidae; genus Ellobium; species Ellobium chinense. The sequence goes on from JAWQUT010000224.1 coordinate 139,566, forward strand.
GGGCTGGGCACTTGAGGGTTAAACTTCTTTAAAGATGCAGGTTAAGGAGATGTGTGGTGATCTCAGGAACTGTCAAGCTCACTAGGAAAAGTCTAAGTGAACTCCCAATTGATGTACACGATTTCTAGATCAGGAATTAGACAGGTACTGCTAATTAAAGAAAAAAAAGATAGATACTACTGAAAAGAGCAGAGCACCTATGAGAATAGTGCTGCAAAAATAAAACTTCAAAGTAAAAGTAACCATGATCTTGTACAGGAATAATGACAATGGTCTTCACTATCAGACACTTTATACCTCTTTCTGGACAGCATGTAACCTTGCTGACTTTTTGAGTTTATAGTTGACTTACTGGATTGACAATGAAGAGGTTATCATCCAAAGCTCTCTTGCATCCCTTGATCTTGGTAGTTCTAACATTCTTTCTCCATACACTGAATGCTTTCCATTTGCGGAACAAAGCAAATGTTTTGATCTGGAGTAAAAAGTAGAAAGCAAAATGAATGAAATGGGATAAGACATTAAGAATTGAGATTTTGTTACTCTTTCAATATAAAAATAATTGAATAAGCTGGCAGTTTTGTAGAGGCTCTGACTTGTGAGGCACAAACATCTTAGAGACTGACATGTGTCTAGATTTTCAAACATATATCAACCCATTACAATGTCCACAATAAATTATCTACAAAACACTTTTGATAGTGTAGGAAGATAAAGTATATACTGGCCTGTGCCAGGGTTAACAATTCAATTTGCACCATTAAGTTAACTAAGTAAATGTAATATGATGAATGGAAAATAAAACCGAAGATTGGGCAGACATATAAACATCAAAACAGAAATAACATATGAGAGAAAGGCAGGCAAGTTGGCATTATACAGCTGACAAACAATAAAACCTGCAAATTGGCATGCAGTCTGATAGATGACAGGCAGTCAAGAAAGCTGACAGACCACTAGACAAATGAAAAGGAAAACATTACCTTAATGAGTTTCTCAAAATAGATGACTTCTTGCTCCCAGCGGTCAAGCAGAATGAATTCTGTTTCATCATCATTCCTCATCCTTGTGACACCTTTCAGACTAATGGTCAGATAATCTGGTTTGTAGATCTGTTCATGGCTTACAACCCTGTGGAAATCACAACATGGATTACTTAATAAGTCTGCAAAAAAAAAAAAAAAATTACTCTCTCCAATAATGATGACAAAATGGATAATTTGTTGGTATTCCCAGGAAAATTATTTTCACTGCCCTAAAGCCATTGTTAACATAGCAGTAGCCACAACACTGAATATGAGTCTTGATGCATAAAGATGTGCTCCTTTACATTACACGGAGATAAGCCATCATCTCTGCCTCAAGTTCCCTCTCTAAGACTCAAATGATGATGATGATAGTGGTGGTGGTGATGATGGAGGTAACAGTGAGATTATGAAGATTACCATTTTAGACAATGACAATGACAAAGATAATAATGATTTATTGACTATCTCTTGTGCTCCATTTCCCACCACACCAAATCATTCCCATATCATCACACATCTTTAAGTTTTATTAGAAAGTTGTTACCACAATGGCACAATGAATTTAACAATTATCTATGACAAAAATCATATAATTCTAGGACACATCTTTGTTGCTAATCGAGACCACAGAGAGCTCCCAAGATACTGAAAGGTAGCACCACAGACCAGAAAACTCCACAAAAACCATTTCACAGATGTTGAGAAATGCCATTATCGGCAGGAGAGTCTCAATACACAGCAAATAGCATGTAGCAACAAGCAGTCACCAAGCACGACTGCCATAGACATAATGATAAAGAAAAATCATGTGATTCACAAGGTGACATCACCTACAGGGATTATTGCTTCTGAAAAGTTTTTATTCTGAGGGTAGCACTTTACATGCCACTTATACGACGACAAAACAGCCCCTATCACCAACACCCCATCATAACTACTTTCAACCACCAACATCAGCGCCATTAAACCAGCACTTACTTGAGATTGTAGTAGTGGTAATTGACTGAGGACTTGGGCACTCCGGGGCTTAGGTACAAGAATCCCACCTTTGGTTCATTACGTAAGATGGAGATGATGCGGTGCATATCACGTATGCCATCATAAGAGGTAGGAACTGCAAAGTTACAGTAGTAAGAATCTTGTTTAGTGAACACAGAGGTATGCGTGATTAACAGCTGGTAGAAATAAACTTTTATTCATTAAAGACTGGCCAAACGCACAGAGATATCTAAGGCAAGGACAAAGGGATGAAAGATGGATGAAGAAAGATAAACAGATATCGGGACTGATGGGTGACTAAACAAAACACATGTATGTCTAGAAACTTCAGGAGCCAAGAGAGGAGAGAGAAGGGAGAGCCAGAAGGTAAGGTAATACAGTGTACAAGAAATATGGAAAAAGAAAGAATGCAAGACAAAACATTAAGAATAAATGTTATATATTGGATATTAAGAAGGAAAGAGAGAACATTTCAAGAATTAATAGAAAAGAGAATGCCAAATTTTACTCTGTCTCTAGGCCTAAGATATCCTTGTCCCACCACTAACTGAGGATTAATAATTAAGATCGAAAGGATAACATGTAAAGTGGACATGAACAGCTTAGAGGGATAGAAATACATGATACAAAGCCATTCAGTTACATTTAAGCCTGGTTGTGGCTGATGTAGAAGGTCCTGCAGTATGAGAAGCTCCCCTCGGTGACTTTCCCCTTGCTTCCCTTGGAGTGACTGGCCTTGGAATCATATCCTCCTGCAAATCGATCAAAATAAAGGAAAAGGACATAAAATGTCTGCAAAAGCAGTTTTAACCTACAAAATACACACCACTCAAAAAAAATGCTGGTTTTATGAAAAGTGCTTCCTTGTTAAGCAGACAATCCTATTACCAACAATATCTGCTCTATTTTTGTTTAAGTCATGCATATTGAAAAAGCCATAGAACACTGATCAATCATAGACACATCTTGAGGTTTCATTATTTTCTAACATACAGCTATCTCTCATTAAATGTTACAGGACTTTGTAAAATTAAGTGGCCTCTTATCTCATATACATTTGAAATACATAAGCCCTCTTATATAAAAACACATCATAATAATAAGTAAATAAATTATCATTTTAGCATAAAAGCAGATTTCCAAAAACTGCAGTCAACTTGTATTAATGTTCTGTTCATTTATGTTTTGAGTAACAAGCATGCACAAAGACCCATGCCTACAAGCTTCAACACAATACACACCTGCTTTTCTTTGAGCTCCTGAGGCAACTCTGGTGCCTTAGGAACAACATCCAGAGGCTCAACAGAACCTGCACGCTTCAGTTTCTTAGCATCATCAGCTGCCTCTGCCTCTGCAGCTCGCCTTTTAAGCTCTAATGCTTCTAGGTTTTTCTTCTGGATATATTCTGGCCTGTTCACAGTCTGATATTTTTGCAAAGCAGGCTGTAAAAAGTTGAAGAAAAAAATGAGTCATCAAATAGGACTTCTTCTTTGTCATTCTCTTGTCTTCAGTTTTTGAAAAATTACCATGATATGAACTCTGGTTAACACTTGTGCATTGTTCCGCTGCTTATGTCATATGTGTTAATTTCAATAATTAAAAGGATACCTGAGGAAGCTGAAATATAATGTTATTCTATCAGTGAAATACTTCAAAAATCTTTCTATATGTGAGGTGGGCTTGCAGGTTCCTGCACTAGTGATGTAAGTAATGTAAACTTCCATGCTAAGAAGGGGCGGTTGTGAGCGGGCGAAGTTAGCTCATTATCTCTCCATCCACCCCCCCCC
>JAWQUT010000224.1:143435-165629 GCA_033807755.1 Ellobium chinense
TATAAATGTACTGCCTCAGACCCTATAAGCTGCTCTCTAGGTGGTCATCCTAAAATTGGTGGACTCAAAATCTTATTAAACCCTGAGCTGGATAAACACACAACCCGACTCTATGCCCATAAACAGTGCAAAAAACGATGACTTCTGTTTTCAAGGCTGGCATACTGCATCTACAGAAACAGAAATTTCACAACACCCTGTTGACATAGGATTGACATAGTATCCTTGCCGAATTAAAATATGCACATTAACAAGAATTCTTGCTCTTCAGTGTATCACAACTTAATAAGTAATCAATACTAATATATTTACAATAAAAAAAAGATATGAAAATGGCCTACAGTTTGCTACCAAAAAAGAGTATTCTTTTTTTTTTCCTTTGCTTGAAAAGAGAGCAACTGCTTCTTTTTCTCAAATAATACAATTTTCTAAAATATGAATCTAAGCTAATCCCTATTTTTGCAAACTCTAATTCAAAATATAATCAAACTACACATCTAACAAGATCAGGTAGCATACTAACCAGAGGCTCCACGTGTGGTCCAAATGGTGATTTAAGCCTCCTCTGCTGTGCCCTTGTGAATCCCTTGAACTGTAAGGCATTTGAAGTGGGCTTGGCTACCACTGGGGCATAGGAGTATAGTCTAGCTTTAAGTCTATCTGCCCTAGACATGGGATCTGTCAGAGGCATCTCACTTGTCTCCACATCCCCATTGGTCAAATCCAAGCGATTCATGGCCATGATGGACGGCTGAATATGATGAGACACAGGCTGGAAATAGCAAATGTTTGATATTTTATAAATGGTAATATTTCTGATTTATTTCATTTCATGTGGTGAAATTTATATCAATCAGCTAAATTTTACGACTAGCACATTTCATGCACATAAAGTGACTCAGGTTGTGATATGTCTATGCTGAATTCAAAGTATGGTAATCTCAGATTAAATCAAGCATTCTGAGTTTTCCTACTGCTTTCTGTGACGGTGTAGTGATATGTAACCAAGTCAGCAATTACAATAATTAAAGATCAGGGCTGACAGAAAAAACCAGTGTGAGTTGGAGCAGTAATATTTTTGTGATGAAACAGACTGATTAATTCACCATGATAGAAGGACTAAGATAAAGTCATATTCATTTAAAAAGGGCAGTCCAAGGCCATCAAGCAGTTTTACATATTACTGAGCTGAGAGATTCTAACATGCTTTTCTTTCGAGTAAAAGTAGGATAGTCTGGATAGTAAACTTTGTTGGCATTGACCAACTCTTTGAACAAACCCACCGATGATATATAATAAGAAACTCATCGTAAGCACTCATCGGGATCTTACCTCCTTTAACTGTTTTCACTGATTAATGTCTCAACTACGCAGCATCCTTGTACCACAGCCTTGCAAAATTTTCAAGTTTACAGTCATGCAAGCAACAGCTTCAACTTAGGCCGCCATTGCTAAACACTGTAAACATGGCAACGTACCGGAAGCACTAGACACACCGCCGACTTTTGACGGAGACAACCGACTGTGAGTTTCCGCTTCCGTGTTACCTCCACAACAACGAGAGGATCACAACACAACGATGAATGCGGTGGGTTTTAGTAATACGATTCTAGTTGGTTGGTTTATAGTTATGATTAGGAATAGAGCTCTGTGATTGCTTGTGATTAGTTGCAGGTGTAAAATGAGTATAGCCCAACAGGTCTAGTCTAGGTCTTTTGTAGAGTGGAAGGGATTCAAATTGGAAAAAAAAAATGAGTTGATACCCATTATCGATAGCCATCATAGTATGACTTTAGCAATGAAACTGAAAGTGAAAGGCCAGATAGATCTAAATCAAATTTCGGTAGACTCTATCCAATGTATTTTTTTTTATAAAGGTATACATTAGGATGTATAGACTAGTCTAGATGCAACAGTATGTAGCAGCAACAAAAAGTAAACCAGGATAAGGACAAAGGGGGAAGTCCTAGCCCTAACTAACAATGCAGCATAAAAATTTATGCCCATGGATCAAACAAGATTCAAGATGGGATTCATAACTGAATAACTCTAAACTCTAATATAATAATAATATTATGCATCTAGACCAGATCTAGTCTAGAAGAGTCAGTCAGTTCTATTGCCCCTAAAATTAAAAGCAACAACCGCCAATAATAAAGTGAGTCACTAAATGAACTGTATGCAAGAGAGGTGCTACCTGATAGCACTGCAAAAAAAAAGTCAATTGTTATTGAACCAATAATAGAGATCGCTACTACAGTAATCTACACTTTTGCATTTCAGCATTTGACACCCATTTTGTGTCCACAACATCTGAGAAAAAATCATAAAATATCACTATCACTGACCATGAGTATAGTATTTCAGAATTTCAGAAAGCAAGGCGGTGATGAATGTAAGACTAAAAGCATACATTGCCTATTGATCTAATACTAATATGAACAATTTAGTTTGTGTGCCAGGAATCAGTGACATTGACAACAGTATCAACCTGGCTTTTATTATTAAATGAATGGTGGCGATCTGCTCCAATAAAATAGATGATCAAGACATTGTCTTATCCAACATATTGCAAATTCCTGAAAATCCAGTAATTCATCATCAGCATCAGCTCAGCATTTTTTCAGAAAGGTGCAGAATTTTCATCTTCCTTTTTTTCCTCTCTTAACAGCAAACCATTGTATTCAAGCAAGAGCAAGGTATGTTTGTGTGTGTAATTGTTTTCATCATACCATACCAGTCAGTAGTAGGGTGAAATTTTACATATCTACTCTCCATTATTAACTTTAAAAGCTGGTTCCATTGTTGCTTGTGTTAGTATCGTTAGTGCTTATAGTATTTTATTAAAGATGTGGTGTATATTCATTTCCTACCTCATTTGTCATATATGTGGTCTGTGAAAACTTGGAGGTGTGCAGTGATCACATTTGCTAGCGTAACAGACTTTAACATGAAATAATGAATGGTATTATCAGAGAGAGTCAATAATATGAGGATATATATGAAATCTAAGCTTCCTCATGAAATGGAGATCTAGGTATAATATATACAGTAAGACCTTCCTAACTGAATTATGTGATACCAGTCAGTAAATGGGACTTGATGTGGAGTCAATGTTTTATGTCATAGAATTTAATTTTCAGATTAAAACATTGTTGTAGATGTCCTGGAAATTGAGAAAATAGCTTTGAAAGTCCTAGAATGTGCAATTTTGGAAAAAAATATTGAAGAAGCAGGTGGCACAATTAACCTGCCATGATGACTGATCTCCAGGAATAACATGCATACTCTGCACTTTGAAAGTTGTAGCTTCCAATTCCATTACATTTAAACAGGTCAGATAGGCTCTCAGCATGCCCTGGAAAATTGTCATGTATTTTATATGAAAATGTCATAGCAAGAAAATTTAGACTGCTGCAACATCCTTGAAAGTCAAATCTCCTAAATCTACATAGACTAAAATAATGGAGACCAGAGCGTTACAAGGAGTATGTGAAATTTCTGGTGATCTCCTAAACCCTCATACAGAGTAAGAACTGTTTGAATCTTTTACTTTCTCTTCCATCACTTTAAGCACATGATGACAGCATATGGAGTTGTGCATTTGGGAGAAATGAGCGTGACCCAAGTGGCTCAGAAACAGTGATCACAGGGTCAATTGACGACTATGTAAAAGTTTGGAAATGGTAGGTGCACTGACATTGACACTGATATCTTAAGCTGAAACTCTTCTTGTATTTGAGTAAATCAATGCTGAAAATTAGAGCAAAGGAAGAAGAGTGGCACAGGTGAACAGGAAAATGGTCAGAGAGGTGAAAAGTTCTTAAGTAGAATTGGAATCCATTAATTTAATGGTCTCCTTATATTTTAAAATTTGACATGCCTTCTCCCAGCCATGGCCTATAAGAATTGTGGGTTGTTGTTTTTTTTAACTAACCATTTTTAGCAGTGAAGCTTTTAATGTTAACTTACTTTAACACAATCGGTCTTTGAAAATTGAATGTGAAGGTGGTAATAAGTATCTTTACATGAAATATATTATATTAATCTGAAGAATTTAATTTATATCACAATGCAATGTTTTTAAAGCACTTCTAGTAAATGACAAGAGTTCAGCTGAATGTTGCAAGTTTCTGTTGCCAGAATCTTGTCTTTACTGTTTCTCTAGATAGTTATGGACCACAGTAATTGTATTCCAGACAGGAAGCCTTTAGTTTACAACAGAATTTGATCCTGTATTCTCTCCTTCCTCATAGTCATAATCAAGAGTTTCCCATTACAGTAATTCTTACCCTTTGCCATTTGCCACTGCTGCTACATTTATTTGATATTTTGTTCTCTCTTTTCTGAAATCAAATTAGGCAAGATGACAAGCTGGAATTGAGACACACACTGGAAGGTCATCAGCTGGGTGTTGTCTCTGTAGACATCAATTCAGATGGCTCATGTATCCTTTTGATTTTAGTTTTAAGTTTGATCCTTAACCCTCATGATGCCGTGGTAAAATTAATCCTACCATCCGCTCGCTATGCTTGAATACAGCAATCATATGTATGCTGGATGCTGGACACAGTAGTTGAATTTTACAGCCCGGTGTCGGCTGATCGGCCAGCAGACAACACTTGTGGTAGTCATTTTCTATAGTAATGGTCACACAGCCAGTGGGAGGCTGGACTTGAGGCGCCTTCTAAGATCTACTCTTGAACAGGTTTATAATGAAAATGGTTTATGAGACGTTGCACTATTCTGAACACTTAATACACCCAAAATTATGGTAGGATTATGGTAGGTAGTTTAGAGCACCCGTGTCTTCATAAGATTAGCTTATATTATATGAATGAAGGTATAATTAGCTCAAAACAATGGTTGTAAATTGTCTTCTAAAAAGTTGCGCTCAAATTCCTTGTTCTGATAATTTGAGCAAATTATAATGTGAAAATTCTACTCATGTTTTGCTATACCACAGTGAATTCTTTTTCATGCATTTTTGCTGGAAATGAACAACAGTAGAAAAGAACAAAAATTTGTTTAAAAGGCCTCACATTATGCTTTCTCAGTAACAAACTGCTGATGACTTATCTTTCTCTGTGTATGGTTCAGATTTCTTTATTTAATACTAACTGAGAGTCGGATGATAAAGGCATGATGGAGAGGGAACCTAAATGCAGTGCATTAGGCGGCATACTGAATTTTTGTGTTTTCGAACAGTCTTTATTAGTTTACTCTTCCACATGCCTGTTTGTCACTCATCCTGAGTTTATGAGAATAGTGAGACTGTAGCAGTACGAGCACTGCACAGTGGAGCATGGATAAAAAGAGTGCACTTATTAACAGAAATGTGTGTTAATCGTACATTTACTCAGAGAGAAGAAAAATCAGGACCAAAAATACTGTACTCAGTATCAGAGAATACATACTAAGGGTGTCAGTATTACGTGTACTCCACTATACTTCCTTACATATCTTCTTAGTGGGAGCCTCCAGCAGTCTTGATAGTCATGTGAGAATATGGGATCTTGACAGTGGGAAAATGGCCAAGAGTATTGATGCTGGACCAGGTAAACTGACATGAATCATGAGCCACACAGTAGCAGTTTATTCCTTTTTCCATTTCTTCATACCTTGCTTCTCTTCCTTCTATCCTAATCATTTCCTTAGTTCATAAAAGCAACTTGAAATAAGAAAGTATTTTCGCTTGTTTCTCATACAAAGATGGCAGAATGATGAAAAGTTTCAGAAAAGTAAAACTTAAATTTTTTTAAAAATGTGCATTTTAATAAAGGAATAAATAGAAAGAATAATAGTTTTCAGTTGTGAACAGAGATCCATATATGTTGCTTGTATACATGATGTCTGAAAAATTTTGCCATTGGCTACTGCCATCCCTACCGATAAAATCTGTATACGTTCTCACTTTCTTTTCATGTTTTCATGTCCCTACCCCTCTGCTTCTTTCACCTTATCCTAATACATTTTGCGTACATTAGCTTTTGTCCCTTGTAGAGATTTATGGCACAAGGATTTCACTGCCTTCCCGGCCAAAGTCATTCACAGTGACCTAGGCACAGCCTTACCCACACCGCCATCTCCCAGTTACAGATTGTTCAATCATAGTAGCCTTATATTGTTTTTTTTCCTTCCTAAAGAAGAAAACTTCCTCAGTTATCTTTTAAACTTGATAAAGTTATTCACTTTCTTCTTATCTTTACCTCCCCTGCTTCCTTTCACCTTTCTGTTATGTCATTATCTTATCACTACATTTATTCACATCTGCTTTGTCCCATGGTCCCGCCATGGAGGACCGTATTCAGAAATTTGTGAGCCATGGAGATTTCAGTATTCTTCACAGACATTCACAGTGTCCACATCACAATCTTACCCACACATCCATGTCTCCGTTTTACAGCTTTTGAGCACAATAACTTCATGTTATTTCCTTTCCACTTTCAGTTGATGCCTGGACCATTGCATTCTCCCCTGACTCACGTTTCTTAGCATCAGGCAGTCACACAGGTAAGATCTAAAAATTGCTGTAACTCTCCTTGTGAGTAACTATAGATATTATAATATTCCAGAAACAGGACTTGGTTTTGCAGAACAACATGCGTGTTTAAATATTAACACATTCTCTTAAAATATTTGCAGTAGAGTGTCCATGCTGAAGGTTTGGTTTGATTGATAGAATTTCTGGCTTTTGTACGCAATGCTGACAGCAAGTTACAGGGAGGAGCAAGAAAATTAATTAAGGAGCAAGAGTTGACATGAATACTCAGACGAGATGTGAAATTAATCTGTTAAGACTAGACAACACCATAATATGAAAATGTAAGAGTGTTCTGTGTTACTCTGGTTTCAGACATCCTACCAAGTTGTACTTTTATTTGTTGATGATATGGCTTTGCTGTGCAATGTGAAGGGATATGTCTATTCAGACCCATATAATGTATAGTCAACTCCACTAAATAGACTGGTGTTGCACTATAGTCTGAAAGATGTTTTAAGTAAACGGTAGGAAATTGAAATTGTTGGGTTTAGAATATGTATGTTTGGGAAAAATAAAAGCATTCAGTTGTTATAAATAAAAATGCTCCAAAGCAGATGAAGCAAATTGTGATTATGTGGAGCTAAGTGTATCTGCTGTTTCTTTTGCTCAGCTGTTCAGGTTTTTATTAAAGAGAATGTTCATATTGTTTTCCTCAGGCCAGATCAACTTGTTTGGTGTAGACTCTGGGAGAAAAGAGTCATCCATGGACACAAGGGGAAAATTCACACTCAGCCTTGCTTATGTAAGTTTACATGTAACACTAAATTGATTTACAGCATTGCTGAAAATTGATGGATGGTCCTTTCTGCCTCATTTTCTGTATACAACAATGGCATTACTAGCAAAACTAGTATTGACAGTAAAGATCCATTTTCAGCTGTAATCTTCTAAGTTGACATTACACTTTTCTTTGTAGATACTTTGGTGTATCGCACTCAAACACACAGGTATTTCTCTTGCATTTCATCATTTTACAGACCGCTCACTGGAATACTTTGATTGGGTCTTGTTGTTGTTAAAGTTGTTGTTGTTGTTAAAGTTGTTATTGACAGAAAGATCATTTTGTTTTGTTTCCAGAGTCCTGATGGCAAGTTCATAGCATCTGGTGCCTTGGATGGCATAGTGAATGTTTTTGATATCACCACAGGCAAACTCATCCATACATTAGAAGGTCAGTCACAGAGTGATATATCCTAGTTCATAATGGTGTGCAGTGCACTTACAAACGTGTTATATGGTCAGTGGTGATTAATCTAGACCATCATAACATCTGTTCTTCTTCACACTATAGTCATAGAATTATATCTGTGCATGAATAGTACATTACAAGAAAAGTCAGTATTTGATATGTCTCATGAAACTGCAATATTTGTATGCAGATTTCTGTTATCTTAATATTATCCATAAAATATCAACCCTGTTGTGTTCCCATGTAACTTTGTAAGTGAAAATGGCGCTTCTCATTAACTTTTTGGGGGATTTTTGCATTGTTGTGAATATAAAGTCAGTTGTGAGATTGACAGATATAGGATTTCTGAAACCCTGTGTATATACCACACTTTGGGAATGATCCATATTTTCATCCGGTGGGACCTCACAAGTTCAAACCTTGTAAGGTAAATTCAAGCCGGTATGGTAAATGTTGATCCAGTCTCCTATTTTTTATTTTAAATTAATTCACAAACCTAGCACCTATAAAACCCAAAATTGACCTTTCCCAAAAAGTTTTCCAGGTGGCTAAATGAGGCCAGCCGTCACTACCCATTACTACAGCTCTGTTTTCCAGTCACAATGTTTGTTTACCAACAGCTATAAGCATCCTTAGGTCATGACAAATGTAAGATTGTTTGTCCTGGGTGGCTGATTCAGATAGGTGAATTAGTAACTAGTGCTTGGAATTCATGTTTGTGGGATTTCTAGCTATATATTCATTCTCTAATTGCTCACCTCTGTCTTCATCCTAGTGTCCATCCGCCTATTTTTACCAGGGATCATAGCGTGTCGAAAATTTTGCAAAATTGATAATCAAATCTGAAACATTCACTTATTTTAATAAATTAAATGTATTTATAAAATAAATGAAAGAGGAAATATGATGAGTGACATCTTTAGTTTTGAACAGAGATCTGTATTTTTATCATAGTGTTCATAAATTTTACTATCAGCTGCTGCCATCCCTGTTTTATGTTGTCTGTGCTTTGCTGATCTACAAGGTTATCTAATGTTATTGTGTATCCCCAGGTCATGCTATGCCAATCAGGTCATTATGTTTTTCACCTGACAGTCAGCTTCTCATCACAGCATCAGATGATTGTCAGATCAAGATATATGACGTGTGAGTATTAATGACAGCTGTTGTCAGTGCTAACATACAGTTTTAAGACATAGCTATTCTTTACATTTGTAAGTTGGGACATATCCAGGTTCACTGGGTGTTAAGCATTGCAGAAAGAGCTCATTTTGCTGTGAGAGCCACAGCTTTTAATATCCTGACATTTATGTTTTCATCAGATTCATTTTTTTTTTTTAAATTATTATTCTGGATCACATCAGGTGCAAAATTCACTTAAATCTCTCAGATTGTGCAACAGCTATCCTTGTCACCTGGACAGAGGAAGCAAGAGATAGCCCTACTCAACGGTTAAATGGAGATGTTGCAATCACATGTAAAGTTTACACAATATCCTAAGCTCACATTGCTAGGAGCAGTCTTATCCGCAGGAAGGCCTGAGACTGCAGGTTTAGTTAAACCAGATTCATGTGTCAGCACTTTTCACAAAATATATGAGGAAATGTGAATTCCTGCAACAAAGTGATTGAAACTAGACAGTAATTTTGTCGTAACAAAGAACACTGTCCTTACAGGACTTTCTTCAGAAAAACTTGGTCAGAGATAAGCCGATTTTGTGAGACATAGGAATTGTGAAGATTTTATTGTAAGTGTGTATTCCTTCACCCTCAGCCAACATGCAAATCTGGCTGGCACCTTGTCAGGTCATGGCTCCTGGGTCTTAGCTGTGGACTTTTGTGCTGACAACACACATTTTGTCTCAGGGTAAGTAAAAGACCATTTCCCTGACACTCTATCACTTTGTCCCCATATCTCTCCCTTCTTATTCTTCATGTTCCTTTTCTTTGTATCATATTATTTTCATTATCTCATTTCTTCTCCCTTTAGACCATCACCCCTCATTTTGTTTTTCTCCCATTTTCTGCTTCCTTCCCTTCCTCCCTTTATTCCCTTTTTTGAATCAAGACATCATGTCATTGAACCTTCATGCGTATCCACATGTGGATCTTGTGTGGTGTTTTCTACTTTTGTTTCTTCTTACTGTACACAGCACCTTTCTCCTCACCGTTCGAATCTATTACTCTGTGTCTAGTTCCTATTACAATGATGGTACAAAGAGGAGAATATCTGGCAAAGTATTTGTCTGCTAATACAAGACATCTTTCCTTCATAGTCCTCATTATTTACTTTCTCTTGCAGATCCTCTGACAAAACAGTGAAAATCTGGAATGCTGGAACAAGACAGTGCATCCACACATTTTATGACCACGTTGATCAGGTGAGTCTGCTAAGTGGGGTTATGCCTTTGATATGTATACGATGAAGGAACTAAACAGATCTTAATATTTATCAAAGACTTCCCGAAATAGGTTAAAGTATATACAGTGGAATTCTTTTAACACAGCCACTGCTTAATATAATATTCTGCTTAGCACACTCCCATGCAACAGTCCCAGCAACTTGATTTCTTATAAGAAGCACCTTCGATAACACAAAACTTTTGATAGCACACCGTCAGCAGCTTGGGTGTGTTATCAGAGTTTCACATATACAGTGGAACTCCTTTTTTCATCTTTTTTCTTTTCCATGAAAGAAAATTGCTTACATATCACTCATTGTATGGCTGAACAGGTCGACTCAAAGCTATCATTTATAAAAAGGGAATGGGCAACAAATGTCAATTTCAGGGTTCATTTTCTTCCCCAAATGATATGATCTAAAGTGGCTCACTTCATGATTGCTGCAGTGATAGTGATAATATTTCAGAGTTCTAAGTGTTCTCTAGTGATTAAGTGGAAGTTGTTGTTTTGAATCAAAAATATTTCATTGTAATTCCTTATATTTCACAGGTTTGGGATGTAAAGTACAACCCATCAGGCTCCAAGATTGTCTCTGTATCTGATGACAGGAACATCCATGTGTACGATTGTCCCCTTTGAAGAGAAGAGGGCTTCAAGCCTAGATCTGTGAATAAGAAGTCTGCATGATTTTGAGTATGACTGTTTACATATTGGGTGATTGAATATAAGTGTGTGAGATTGATTACATTGTGGATGATTGACTAGGTATGTAGTGTGACTGTCGACCCCTGTTTGGAGAATGTTTGCCTTCAGATCTGTAAATACATTTGGACATGCTTATTACAAAACATGCACTAACACAAAACATTTTGCAAGTCCAAGAGTGATAGTGTTGTTAGACCAATCCCTCTGGGACACAAAGATTGTATGGTGAAATACGATTAAAACTAAACAGTTAACCCATTACACCCTACCGCGCCCGAAACGGCCCGCGATTTTTTGACCCCCGGACACACTAGCCCGCCCGAAAGCGCCCGGTATCGGTAGGCGTCTCTAACAACGTGTTCTCGCCGGCAGGTGGCGCTAGGCGAGACTTCCGTTACAAGAAATAGTTTCTATAAAAGTTCTACTTCCTGTTGATACCGAAACGAAGTAAATCGGCCGATAAACACGAGTTCTATGCTTGTTTGACTACGTACGAGATGTCATTTGCTACACATCAAGGATGGCTTGATGAGATAAGACAGGATATACATGATGATTCAGATGATTTCATTGAGTGAAAGCAATGAATCTGACATTGATACTGAGATAGTAATTGATGATAATGACTCAATGATCCAGATCTAGATTCTAGATCTAGATCCAAGCACCAAGTGATGAACAATGTCAATGAGTAGCAAACTCGCACATTTCTTGGTTTTGTTGCATTTTTATGTGCAATAATAAATATTAAAGCATGCTATGTTGTATATTTTCTGAAAGTTTGTCCATTTTTCTCTTCATTTTGTATTTTTTCATTTAAAAAAAATGACGTTAACATATAAAAATAATTTTTTGAAATATTCATATAGATGGACTTACGGAGTTATGCCCCATTGCTTAGGAAAATGGGGATATCTTCCTGTTTGAGGTCTTAGGGTGTAATGGGTTAAGAACATACTACGGATTTTGTAATAAATGTGTTCAAGTTTACAAGTCAGTAGATGATTGCATGTGAGATTATGTCAATCATAAGTGATTGGAATATTTGTATGTGTATCATTGTCAGCTGTGAGTTTGATGATAAATACAATTTGCAGTAAGAACTGCAACTTGTAAATTGGACTGATTGTGAAGAGCGCATCAAACAGTTGTGGGTTGGTGGTTTGATTATGAAAGTGGGCTGTGACAACTAAACAACCAGTGTCATTGTCCGGGTGTTTGTGAACACATAGCATGATTTATTGTTTGGATAAATAGTGTACAGAATGTTAATGTACAAATTTATTAATTAAAGTTTGCCATTGTTATACATCAAAGCTTTCCATGGAGTTTATCAGGTTTGTATAGTCCTGTTTTATTATATGGTGATTGTGATGGCTGTCTTACTGGGTAAAATTTAGATTCATCTGCTGGGAGGCCGAAAAAATATTTATGTAATCCAAAATTTAATATCTTCAAAAATTCTTTGTTATTAGACAAAGTTGATTCTAGTTAATCTGAACTTCAAGGGACCAGAGATTCAATTTCGGAGAAGTTCATTTTAGCCATCTAAGGCAAACAAAATTAAATAACAAACCAGAACAACAAAAAAAAAGGTGAATACATCCTGAATTTTCATTTCAGACAGACTCCACTGTGTTGTATCAGATGACTCTGTCAGTTAGAAATGGTGTAGTCTGCCAATCCAGTCAGAACAAGTGATATTTCCCAGGCACATCAATGCCACGCTTGGTTGAGTGAGAGCCATAATATGTTATAACATTGTCAATCCAGTCTTTGTAGGCAGCGACATTTGTGTAGACACCTAAAAGAATCATACAAATTGTGATATTAGCAGATGTATACCTATGTACAAGGTGGGTGCCCTATATTTTATTTGAAAGCACCCACATTGACCCTTTCACATCGTTATGATTTATTAGCACTGCTGGCAATATCTTGGCACTCTCCCTTGTAGTGCTGCTCCTAACCCTGAAACATGCACTCAGCAGGAGAGTTCCAGAGTATTGCCAGTAAGAATAAAGACGCATCATCACACATAGTGGCTGGCGTAAACAGGTACACATAGGCACCTTGCGCAAGTTGGGTTTTGTTTCTTGGAAGAGAATTTTCGAGGAATCTCTTGGTTAAGGCTTCAGCTTAATGTTACATGGTCAAAGTCTTAACACTGTTGTTAGACAGTTCTTATGTGATTTTTCCCCCTTTTCCTTGTTGAAAAGCGAGTTGGTGAGGCTTTGACTGAGAATAGCCATGAAATGGTAAAAATTACAACAGAACAGCACCTGGAATGATAATCCAGGTTTGAACCATACTTCTTTCAAGTGTCATAAAATATTGTACATAGTAAAAGGCTAAAGCACTGCTTTTTGTGCAGAGAAATGTTTTCATCTGATCACCTAGGGTTTGGTCATGTTGTTACATCTACATGTTATTTCCCGGAATCTCAAATTGGTGATCCTCATTTAGATAATTATACAGAAGTAAAGATGCTACAGGACTTTTGTAAGGTACATTAACCAAAACTGCAGTTGGTGACTGATGTTGGACTATGATAGTCATAGCATAGAGAAGGCGGTTCCTATGGTTCCCACCCCCACCCCAACTCTGCGCCTACATGCACACACTCCCAATGTCAACATACATTTCACATACCAGTATGCAAATCCGTAGTCAAGGTTACTTCCTTCCCCTCAGCCCCAGCTGCCTTCTAAATTTGCCTGATGCTCTACTATTGTAAAACTAATCTTTATGAAGGCCATTTCCATCCCCCCTCCCTTTTTTTCTTTTTTTGAACCCCACAAAAAAAAATTTAATAAACGAGCAATGTATCCCTTTTCACCCTTGTGACCCACTTAAATGCAGCTTATCTTACCTGGCAAATATGCATTGGCACAACCATAGCCCCAGGACACAATGCCGGCTGCCTTCCAGACTCCATTCTTCACACACACCATTGGCCCTCCAGAGTCACCCTGGTTTGGAACACAGGTTACAGTTTTGACAGTGAAACAATTCCCATCCGAGTAGCCTATAGTTGGTTGGTTATCAGGATCTCATTTACTTACAGGGAGTATGGTACCAAACTGTATAGTAACTTTAACAGTCCGGTTCAGCTTCCTGGGTGCACATCTATGATATTTTCTATAGCTACCGGTTTAAGTGAGAAATATGATAAAGAAACCATGATTGAACTGAAAGAACAGATACTGGTCCAGGAACAGTTGCTGACTGTGATGACGTCATGCGGGCCCTTGTCTCCTGGGACACTCCCGTAAACAGCTGGCACCCTTTAATCTTGCTTTCCTTAGTCTAAGCTAACTGTTACTGCATAATATACCCGGTGATCATAGGGCCCCAGTCTAACATATATGTATATCCGAATCTTCATCACGTGGTCTGTCTCATGATCTGCTTAGAGATCTTGCAACATTAGATGTTGCTCGGGGTGGACAGAACCGAGATCGTATGAAAGCAATTCGATGACTTATGTTCAGTTCCTGTGAACTTATCTGAGCTTAATACTATTTTGGGATAAATTTATCTGGATCTGACCTGTAGTTATTTTGGATGCATCATCTGAACACTAATTATCTATCTAAATGTCAGTTCTCTTCGCACCTTCCTTGAAAAAAAAAAACATTTCTAAAACCCATGGGAATTGATCTGATCTGAAGACTATTTAAAATTTAATTTTGATGGAACTGAGATGAACTTGATCTTAGGGCTTTTTCCCCTTAGATAAGTGAACGATCGGAACTGACTTTTCAGGTGAATTTGCCCAACCTCGATGTTGACACTTAGAGATTTTGCAATATTAAGTGTTACGTCTACCTGACAGGCATCCATCCCGCCTTGCCTGTAACCGGCACATATCTCTCCTTGCGGCAAGGGATGGTCAAACAGGTAGGCGCAGGTATCGGGACTCAGGACAGGTATGGTCACTTTGTGCAGGTATCGAGTAGTGTAGCCACCTGAGTAATGNTGGTTGCCTTCAGATCTGTAAATACATTTGGACATGCTTATTACAAAACATGCACTAACACGAAACATTTTGCAAGTCCAAGAGTGATGGTGTTGTGTCCTCTGGGACACAAAGATTGGTGAAATACGATTAAAACTAAACAGTTAAGAGCATACTCCGGATTTTGTAATAAATGTGTTCAAGTGTACAAGTCAGTAGATGATTGCATATGAGTTTATGTCAGTCATAAGTGATTGGAATATTTGTATGTGTATTATTGTCAGCTGTGAGTTTGATGATAAATACAATTTGCAGTAAGAATGTAACTTGGACTGATTGTGAAGAATGCATCAAACAGTTGTGGGTTGGTGGTTTGATTATGAAAGTGAGCTGTGGCAACTGAACAACCAGTGTCATTGTCCGGGCGTTTGAACACATAGCATGATTTATTGTTTGGATGAATACTGTACAGAATGTTAATGTACAAATTTATTAATTAAAGTTCACCATTGTTATACATCAAAGCTTTTTATGGAGTTTGTCAGGTTTGTATAGTCCTATTTTACTATATGGTGATTGTGATGGCTGTCTTACTGGGTAAAATTTAGATTCATCCACTGGGAGGCCATAAAAAAATGTATGTAATCTGAAATTTAATATATTCAAATATTCTTTGTTGTTAGAGTTGATCCCAGTTAATCTGAACTTCAAGGAACCAGAGATTCAATTTTGGAGAAGTACATTTTAGCCATCTAAGAGCAAACAAAAATTAAAGAACAAACCAGAACAAAAAAAAAATAGTGCATACATCCTGAATTTTCATTTCAGACAGACTCCACTGTGTTGTATCAGATGACTCGGTCAGTTAGAGATGGTGTAGTCTGCCAATCCAGTCAGAATAAGTGATATTTCCCAGACACATCAATGCCACGCTTGGTTGAGTGAGAGCCATAATATGTTATAACATTGTCAATCCAGTCTTTGTAGGCAGCAACATTTGTGTAGACACCTAAAAGAATCACACAAATTGTGATATTAGCAGATAGGTTCTTATGTAAACAGTGATCACCCTTTATTTCATTTGCAAGCACCCACAAAAACCCTTCGCTACTTTATGATTTTTTCAGCACTGCTGGGAATATCTTGACACTCTCCCTCGTAGTGCTGCTCCTAACCCTAACCCATGCACTCGGCAGTAGAGTTCCAGAGTATTGCCGGTAAGAATAAAGATGCATCGTCACAAATAGTGGATGGCTTAAAAACAGGTACACGTAGGCACCTTGCGCAAGTTGGGTTTTGTTTCTTGGAAGAGAATTCCCGAGGATTATCTCATTCAAGGCTTCAGCTTAATGTTACAAGATCAAAGTCTTAACACTGCTGTTGGCCAGTTCTTAGGTGATTTATCTCCCTTCTCCTTGTTGAAAAGTGAGTTGGTGAGGCTTTGAAGGAGAACAGCCATAAACTGATAAAAATAACAACAGAAGGGCACCTGGGATGATAATCCAGGTTTGAACTATATTTATTTTAAATGTCATGAAATATTGTATGTAGTAAAGAGCTAAAACACTGGCTTCTGTGCCGAGAAATGTTTTCATCTGATCACCCAGGTTTTGGTCATCTTGTTGCATGTACAGGTTATTCCCTGGAATCTCAAAACCCCCAGTTGGTGATCATCATATAGATAATTATACAGAAGAAAAATGCTACAGGATTTTTGTAAGGTACAACCAAAACTGCAGTTGGTGACGGATGTTAGACTATGATAGTCATAGCATAGAGAAGGCGGTTCCTTTGGTTCTCACCCCCACCCCAACTCTCTGAGCCTACAAATACACACTCCAATGTCAACATACATTACACATAGCAGTATGATGCTTTCCTTTTACAAAATATCTGTTTATGCAAGCCATCTCCATCTCCTCTCCCTCCCCCCTCCCCTCCTNTCCTTTTTTTTTTTTTTTTCAATCCCACAAACAAAACAAACAAAAAACGAGCAATGGATCTCTTCTCACCCTTGTGACCCACTTATATGCCGCTTATCTTACCTGGCAAATATGCATTGGCACAACCGTAACCCCAGGACACAATTCCCGCTGCCTTCCAGACTCCATTCTTCACACACACCATTGGCCCTCCGGAGTCACCCTGATTTGGAACACAGTATACAGTTTTGATAGTGAAATCTACGTATTCTCACAGGAGTTACCTGTGGTTGGTTGGTTATCAGGATTACATTTACTTAAGGGGGAATTTATTATAGAACAAAACTGTAGTAATTCTTAACAGTCCAGTTCAGCTTCCTGGATGCACATCAATGATATTTTCTGTAGCTACACCAGCATAAGTGAGAAATATGATAAAGAAACCATGATTGAACTGAAAGAACAGAGACTGGTCAAGAAGCAGCTGCTGACTGTGATGACGTCATGCGAGCCCTCGTTTCCTGGGACACTCCCGTAAACAGCTGGCACCCTTTAATCTTGCTTTCCTTAGTCTAGGCTAACTGTTACTGCATAATATACCCGGTGATCATAGGGTCCCAGTCTAACATATATATCCGAATCTTCATCACGTGGTCTGTCTCATGATCTGCTTAGAGATCTTGCAACATTAGATGTTGCTCGGGGTGGACAGAACCGAGATCGTATGAAAGCAATTCGATGACTTATGTTCAGTTCCTGTGAACTTATCTGAGCTTAATACTATTTTGGGATAAATTTATCTGGATCTGACCTGTAGTTATTTTGGATGCATCATCTGAACACTAATTATCTATCTAAATGTCAGTTCTCTTCGCACCTTCCTTGAAAAAAAAAAACATTTCTAAAACCCATGGGAATTGATCTGATCTGAAGACTATTTAAAATTTAATTTTGATGGAACTGAGATGAACTTGATCTTAGGGCTTTTTCCCCTTAGATAAGTGAACGATCGGAACTGACTTTTCAGGTGAATTTGCCCAACCTCGATGTTGACACTTAGAGATTTTGCAATATTAAGTGTTACGTCTACCTGACAGGCATCCATCCCGCCTTGCCTGTAACCGGCACATATCTCTCCTTGCGGCAAGGGATGGTCAAACAGGTAGGCGCAGGTATCGGGACTCAGGACAGGTATGGTCACTTTGTGCAGGTATCGAGTAGTGTAGCCACCTGAGTAATGGAGGAAGAGCTAGGATGGTTCCAATAACGATGATGATGATGCTGATTGTGGTGGTGGTAGTGATGATGACACCAGTAATGATAACAGTCTAATATTGTAAGCTACAGCAGCAGAGAAAGAGTCATCAGACATGTTGAGAAATGTGTTGACCGTTTTGTTATGCCAATTTATAGGCCATGTTCAGTTGGAGAAACAGGATATGGCCCGCCATTTCTTCAGCGGAATAAGATGAAAGTTGTGCTGATGATTGATATAATTACATCATCAGAGTCAGAAAGATGAAAAAAAGGGGCAGAGGAGTAGCGTAAGTGGGGAAACCCGGGTAGAGGGGGTGGGAGTATGTATACACAACAGGTCTGATGACCCTTTCTTTGTCCTTTCTTGGAGGCACCTAACTGAGTTCCAGATGCCTCTCAGCATCATATCAGTACATTACTGTATGGTGCTCCTCCGTCCTAGCAATATCGAACTACATGCTGCTGCAGCAGAGTAGAAGGGCAAAACACGAATTTGACAAGAAAGCTTACCCTCGGTGTCGGCGCCCCATCCTGAGACAGTGCAATATTCGCCACTGAAACTATCACCCGCATTGGGCAAGCATGCCGGACGGATGTAGGTGGTGTAATTCTACAAGAAGAAACAAAGTATTTTTCATATTCTTGATGTCCATAGCTATCAAGAGTTCTCTTATGATGGACACGGCTCACCCTTTTTAGGGTAATTAGTGCAATTCTTCAATTAATGTAAAGGTGTCCAAACTGACTTGTAATTAAATGTAAGTTGTATCTGAACGAACAGCTTTAGGGTTCTCACTATTAATTTCTTTCATGATTAGACAATTCAGTTTAAATGTAATTCCTGTTCTGATTTAACCAAATATTAATCATTTTCCACCTGGTAAGAGGAAACCTGTTAGAGTAATTTCACCTGTTGATGGAAGTAGAATCCTCCCAAATCGTTCTAACAACAAGAAATGGTATGGATTGATTTTAACTATTTGATGATACCAATCCTGTGGATTAATTTTACTTCTGGCTGAGAGGAACTTTTCTAGATTAGGTTGTCTCACCGGGTGAAAGGAACCCTTTTGGATTAACTTTACCAGCTTGGCCACTTGATGCAGTGAACTCGTTTGTCTCGCGAAGCAGAGGACCTGACTCAGCCAGATTTATCAGTGGGAGATAATCTCGCAAACCCTTTACGCAATAAGGTCTGCAGAGCCTAGATGAAGAAGAATTTGGTACCTTCAATGCTCGGTTGTGGATAAATCAAGGAACATAACTCTTGACGAGTCGAATTTTCAAACATCTTATCTCTCTTGATTGATTTCCGAAGTACGCCTATTAGCATTGACCTTGCCAGCCTGTGGGAATCCCTTTGTGTCGAGTCTTATCAGCTTATGACAGTATGTCCTTTCTTACCTGTACTGGTGGGGTTATCTGCAACATGGCTATGTCATTTCCACTGGTCTTAGAATAGCCAGCGTGTACAATGAGAGTGTCCACTTTGACCAGCCTTTCGTGTCCGTCAGTGATGGATCGGTCATACTCGCCCAAGATGGCGCTCCAAGCCCATGGGTTCTTATTGCTGATTGTGGATGAAAAGATGGGAGAAGATATGATTAATATAGTAATATATAAGCTACTACCTGAATTGTCCTGACGCTGCACTGCGCCTAGGAGGGAGGGGGCGGCGGTGGGGGTAATCAAACCCACAATAAACAAACCTTTAAACATAACCTTATAACATTTCAAACGAAAGTGTAAGCCCAAAAAGTTCGACTTACCCAATGGAAACGGTGAGCAATAATAATTTTTCCTCTTAATATATTTGATAATCTGACCTATTCCGGTCATTTTAAATCTGATGGACTTGTCCAGCTTTTAGTCCCTTGTACAATAAGCAACAACTAATTGGCGTTAATGGTGCTAGCGATATGTCTATTATAATCTCTTCTTTACCATTTTAGGATATCACGCAAAATTTGAGAGCTGTGCATGAAACGGTGTGGATATGGATACAAGAGAAGCCAAGTCACAAACCTAGCTACAAGATTGGAGCTTTATTTATGAGATTATAGGTTGTGAGGATAGGGCTTGATGTGAATGACAGTTTTATGTATTCCTATGTGTAAATGTAAGAATGGATGAAACTGACAACACGGTCAGTTCGATATGGGAAGAGAGTGGTAGATAGGTCAATACTTTTTTACTTTCTATCGCTGTTTTGGACAGTTAGGGATCAACAGTTTGTGTTGGGGGAGGTGGTGTGGATCTAGGAGGGGGGAGGGTAACGTGGCATGGTGTGTCTCTCTCTCTCTCTCTCTCTCTCTCTCTCTCTCTCTCTCTCTCTCTGGCCAGTGAGAAATGGCTATTCATTTCTAAGAAGAAGAAAGAACTCCTACAATCATCAATCAATCATCAATGAACTCTCTATCATCAAGTGATTCAAGTCATTATGAAACGATATTGCACGTTTGGCTTGTTGTAGTATTGTAATTTTACTTGTTTGGCTTGAAGGATCACTTTTTTGAGGGGACACCACCAAGGACATCATCATCAACAACAACACCACAACATACACAACCACCATTACCATCATACCACAGCGAGTAATCTACCTCTCAAAACAGTGGGCAGCTGTCAGGATCCACTCTTTGTCTATCAGGATTCCTCCGCACGTGTGATGTTTGTTGGCAGTGTAAGACCGCAGGGACACCTGTCCAAACGAAAGAAACAGCAGGCGATAGCTAGCAGTTTTGCACATTGTTAACTTCATTTTAAATCACCATCAGCATGATCACCACTGCCACCACCAACAGGCTCATTATGAGTACTAAGAGTACTAATTCTCCTTTGAATCTTTTACAGACCGTTATGGCAGAACTGTTTCCTGGTTTTATGATCACAATGCACATTACAAACCAAAAACAAATGCAGTACAGTAGAACACGGATTTTGCGTACACCTTGGAACCGACTAATAGCGTACTTATTAACAAAAATACTTATTAACCATACATTTACCCTTAGAAAACAAAAATAAGGAGCAAAAATACTGTACCGGTACTCAGTATCTGTGTATGCTAAGCGCCCCACTGTATCTTAATTTCACACATTATAAGCTTAGATCGAGTTCGTAACGTGCGATATGATCAATCCACCAAAAATATTATTATGTAGAAATGCCACAAGGATAGTAGTGTGTGCCTAACTCTATCATAACGGTTCGTAAGATTTTCGAACCTGAAAACAATTCTCGTCACCATCGTTATCATCTATCTTCGTCATCGTCAGTAACAGATTCATGGTGTGGTGCATTTTATGGAGGAGGTTTTGTTAAATATAAATATAGAAGGTGGAAAGGTAGGAAGGGCGCAGACGATGCAGAGTGACTTCTCCACGTGCCAGGGAACTCTGGAAAGCCACGTAAGCTGAACAAGGTTCAAGTCTTGACGAGGCGAAAGAAGGAACTGGCTCTCTTAACTCTACAGTTCACTAAGCTTTCAAACGATATCTACCTTAAAAAAAAAAAATATTTTATCGCTTAAGGCCTCAAAGCTGTGCACCGTTCCCGTCTTACCCTCAGAATACAGTCACGTTTCTCAGTCTTACCTGCCATGGAAACTCCCCTCTCAGAGCTGGAGTCCCGCCCACAATCTTGTGACTGGCTTGTGGCTGTTCCGGAAACGCCAATCCACACTGTCCTGATTATTTTACAAGCACAGTAATAGAGCAAGGGGCGGGTATAATTGTGTCAACGTGGGCTTAAAGGGACAGGGATAACTATTTGCTTCACAGCGTAATAAGGTGACAATGACATTCCTATTTCTTAAAATTTCAGCTGCATAGTTTTTCCTTCTGCCTGACAGAAAACACCGCAGGAATGTCGGGGATTTCCACCCTGCGCACGCCGCCATTATTCGAGCTGCGTGATGTCAAAAAGTGAGAAAGGCTAGCCGCTGACTGGTCCAGACAGTTTGCGCATGCCTCTGCACTAATCGTCTGCTAGCTTTTATAGCTTTATGAAGTCACCCAGCATACGTAATGGCGTTGTTTAGAGGATGAAAATCCGGACATTCCAGCGGAGTTTTCTTAGAAATGGAGATTGTGACGCAAATATGTATTGTATATATATATATATATATTTCTTAGAAGTGGTCAGGTACGCAGTTTAAAATTTACAACAAAAATAAAATGTGGATATTTTGAGATTGTGACGCAAATATGTGT
>JAWQUT010000224.1:165761-196834 GCA_033807755.1 Ellobium chinense
TATATATGCATCCCTGTCTCTTTAAGTTTCCTCACATCAAAAGCGGACGTTACATGATAATCAAATAAACTATGTTTCAGTCTCTATGTATTGTACGTCGGGTGTTTAATTCTTGCCCAAATACCTGTAATGTGGTGTACATGCAGAAGCTTACTTGCATGATGTGTGTGTGTGTGTGTGTGTATTTGTCTGTCTGTCTGTCCGTCTGTCCGTCGTCTGTTTGTCTGTCTGTCGGTCAGTATATATGTATATGTATGTGTGTTGTAGAAGAGGATGTGAGCAGAGTGTACCTAAGCAAGTTTACCGTCACTAATGGGCGGAGTCTGATATGGCGAGACAGGCGGGATGCAGCACATCTCCTGGAAGCCACACCCACTCAGCGTGTATGAATATCCCGGCAGGCATGAGTTGAAATACATATTGATGCATGTTCCGGCATATTGTGATTCGCAAGCTGAAGAAAGTAGATACAAGCATGACGATATATCAGTACTAGTCCAAACTCAGAACATACAGTGGAGCACACGGGTACTGAGTACAATATTATTGGTTACAATTTTTCTTTTCTAAGGCTTTGTATATGGTAAAGACGCATTTCTGTTAATAAGTAGGCCCTACATTGATTGATCGGTCCTAAGATGTACGCATTATCCACCCTCCACTGTATCATAACTTATTTATCAGG
Organism: Ellobium chinense; assembly: GCA_033807755.1. NCBI lineage: Eukaryota > Metazoa > Mollusca > Gastropoda > Ellobiida > Ellobiidae > Ellobium > Ellobium chinense. Next base: position 166,447 of record JAWQUT010000224.1, read on the forward strand.
GTTTACCCATTTTTTTTTCCCCACTGATGTTATCCAAAATGAAACTTGCGTAGACTATATCCCTCATGATTCCAGCCCATTTGGAACCCATGTATCGCCGAATGTCAAAACCTAGATGGAGCTCATGCAATAGTCACCGGGAAGCTATTCAGAATTCATACAGAGGGTGGTAGAGTGAAACTTCATTTTACAGCGACGTAAGCAAAATGTATATGTAACCGGGTGGCAAGGCATATAGTATAGTATTCATTCTTTATTATTAAGAATGTGAGCTCAGTGTCATAATTACAGTATTTTAGATGTTACATATCAATATTTTAGGGAAGTGTGTCACCGGGGATTTTACCAAATTACTGTGAAAGATCAATTTTTGAGAAGGTAGGTCGAAAAAACCAACACTAGAAAAGTTCATGTCCCTACCGGGAATCGAACCAGAGTCTCTCAGCTTGCATGTCTAAACGTGTTCACACTACATTACAGAGACGCTAACTTCACAGCAATACCAGCTGCCTGATATTCCCTAACTTCCACGTGCGAGCCTAGTGCTCACCCGTGACCCCGACACACTTTCCGACTGCTCACATAATACTTAGCACGATAGAAAGAAAGCTGGTCGCCCATAGTTATCTGAGGGTAAGCCACAAGCCCACTACAGTAAAACTGAACGTCTTCTCAAGCAGTTCATGGATACTCTGTGGAAGATGGGTATCGGCCGCTGCCCTGGCAAACTTTGATAATGAAAACTTACCCAAAACTTACTCAAATCTCTTTGCACAACGCGCCTCGGGTCCAGCCCTCCTGCTGATTACGTGACCTTTGTAACGGAAAATGATCGTTACACGTGTTGTCTGCCGGCCGATCAACTGACACCGGGCTGCAAAATTCGACCGCCGCATCCAGCACTCGGCAAGGACATGCGAATATTATAATTATCCTATTGCCGTATTCAAGCTTATCGAACGGAGGGTAGGATTTATTTTATTATAGCACCAGGTTAATTTAATCAGAAAGGTGCGACATAAATCGTGCTGACCCGCTATAAATTCCAAATCCATACAAAAAAAAGCTTGAGCTAACAGTACTAATATTTAGTCCGAGAATTTAGTGTTATCAGATTTTTTTTGTAGCCTAGCTGGCTAGCTTAGTATGAAGGGCCTTTGTCTTACTTGTGGAAGAAGCAGTCTCCGTAAACAGGGTAGAAATCAAAAGACTGATGAAGATGCACAATGGATCCGCCTTCCTCTTGGACGCCATTGTAGATTAACCTGGGTAATAATAATAATAATAATGATAATAATAATAATAATAAAATACAGAAACTTAGCTGGGGCTATCCAGTGGTCCTCTGTAGAGATACCCCTGGGGATATGCAGCAAGAAATCACAATACAGCGGAGCCCGGTTATAAGTGGATGGTATTCGTAAACAGGGTAGACATCAAAAGATTGATAAAGATGCATTATTAAAGGATCCGCTTTCTCAGTGATGCCGTTGCAGATTAACCTGTAGAATGTTTAAAACAGAAATTTATCTGGCCCCAACCAGTGGCTTTCTGTGGATACATCCCCTGGATTACAGCCCTGTACCACTAATACAATGGAAGTCGGTAATAACAGGATAGTCGGGCATGGAAACAAGAGGCCGACATTTGAGATCTTGGGCTTTAACGATGGGATCTCTTATCATCGTAAGAAGAACAATAACTCGGCATGTTGAACATCACTAACAGTGCATTCAGCACCAATGCACTAATATAATGTTTACGATGGTAAAGATTATACCCTTAATGCACAGGCTCTCAAATGTTATTCTTACTATGGTAAGAGATCACATCGTGAATGCGCAAGCTCTCAATTATCATGGTTCACATGGTCATGTAGATATTATAGCGCCGGTGATGCCAATCGCTGGCATCATGTAGTGTATGGTAGCTCTTGGTGGTCCACCAGGATACACTGGCCATGACGATTTCACTCACGCATTGGCTGTCAAACCAGCGCATTTGTAGATACAGAAAGGTGTATAAGGGCGAGATAGTTATGCCGTAACACAAGGATTTTTGTTCTTCCAGTCCCGTTGTAGAAAGGATGATTTATGTTAACATTAATAAAGGGGTGGCGAAACGGGCACTGAGATTAAATTTATCATTAGTAATTATTTAGATGTGCTTAACGTGGAGACAGAAAACACTCACAGAGAAGATTGAAGGGAAAAGATCATGATGTCATCATTTCATATCCAATAATGATAATAGATGGTCTCGGTGGACAGTGTAGAATCATCATCATTATCATCTTCATCATCATCATTATCATCATCATCATCATCATCATCATCGTCATCACCTATTGCGATTTGAAAGGTGACATAATGTCCAGTAAATAAATCTAAACCATTTTTTTTTAAATCAACAGAAACAAACTGGTATGGAGGATATACGTTTATTTTATGCTCGTGTGGACACTAAAGGCTAAACCACAACTTAACTGTAGGTGCAGTAAGCATCACAAACCACAACAATTACCACTGTGTTGGCAAGACGTCTACACTGTGTAATTAAAAATTAGCCTAATAATACCGCAGTCACACAGGAACTGTAATCTCTCTGCTTACCGAACGCTCTGTTTAGTCCTACCAGTTGATAAGACAATGGGATGGTCAGAGGCCAAGTGCTGTCCACTGACAAGAATTCGTGACTAAGAGAATCTAGTTTAGTGGGTGGAGGGGCAGAANCAGTTTCGTCCAGTGTATTACAGCGATCGAAAAGTTAGAATTGATTCACTGTAAAAGATTCGTTAATTGCATAATGTGTTTTGCTTGAAAATAGCTTACTCTTCATATTATACTGCGTAGTGCATGATACGCCTGACAATGAGTAGTGACACTCCAGTGACAGTTCTTCTTGTCACCTGCACTGCTTTTCAGATTAAACACCATAGTGTGTGCTTCAGATTCAGGACCACAGTCATTTTTATAAAATGTGCAACTTTTTGTCTCTTGAAAGCCCAGTGGAATAGATTAGTTTCAAATGTTTTTGAATATAGCCTTAAAAAATGATTTGATCAATCTTTTTGCAACAATAGTCAATAGGAAAACATAGGCCTACAACCATGACACCAATGTCTGGATCAATATAATGCTAGTCTCTCATGCTAGTGCCTTAATATTTTGCATAGCACAGGATTAATCCGCATTATTTTTTATTTCTGGCTTTGGATTAGGAACATTATAGGAGTTAAGGCAGAGAGAACAATATACAAAGTGTAGTAGTCGTAGGTGCTGTATGTAGTGTGTACTTCAGTTCACATGGTTATGGTGTTGTGATTTCAGTTTATATTATCAACAAAGTTTGACACCAGACACAACAGAATGATCGGAGGTGATGTTGAAGATGAGGGTGAGGCTGCAGCTCCTGTAATTCCTGTAGTGGAAATCTCAAGAAATGGACAAAGGGCTAGGAGGGCATGGGAATCACCAAGGCACCGTGATGAAGGGTAAATAAATGGACCTCTGGAGAGGTTTACCACAAGGGTTTCATTGGATGTACTTCAGTGAACATATGTTTTTCATATGTCTTCAGCCAGTCAGAATGAGGCTAATGTCATTTTACTGGAATAATAATATTAAATGAAGTAACTGGTATCATATAAAAGCTTTATGTACTTTCATTGAGTGGAAAAGTTTAGAGACAGCATTATTCTGAAAGTATATGATGTGATAGGATCTGACTTGCGTACAACTATTAAACTTGGGAGAATTCATGATTTTAATACTGTGTAAGTCATGCAGTCTCTCTCACCAAGACCAAAACCAACAACTAATATTAGATTCAACAATAAAACGAATATTTTCTTGAACAGACACATTTCTACGGTCAGTTTCCATCAAATAAAGAACTCAGCAGCAGAAGGCTCAATTCTTAGTTCTTTATCTAGTGCCATAAGCCTCAACCCAACTAGGAGAGAGACATGTCTTGCTGTGATAACAAGAATTTTGTGTTTAATTTTTTGTTTTTTATACCAGGTGGGTCATGATTATCCCCCTTTAGCCACCTGGGAAAGGGGTAAAACATACAGAAAGTCCTCCTGACTACCGAAATATAATTTATTGGTAGCCAAATGAATTTTATATGCCATTCTCATAATTATCATTATTGTGAGGGATATCACAGTCCATAATAGAAATTCCGTCAACTCCAGATGTAGCTAATTAAGGACTTTTTCTTTGCATTATTTTGTCGTATGGTTTTGGGATCAGTGTGTAACCTCTGTCATCAGAACTAGGATAGTTCTATCACTGCACACTGCAGATAGATACACTTGATTTGGTTTTATGCAAAATTATAAATATAGATCTTGAAATTAAAAGACTCAGAGACACCCCCTTTATTCAAAACCTTAATGAAATAAGCTACAGAGGTCTTCCTTTCATAGCTTTCAGAGCCAAAACCATTCATTATAATGAATCTTTTCTATGTCTCTGATATTTCAGTTCAGATGAGGAAGATAGAGACCATGATGATGATTATGATGATGAGGACTTTGAAGATGAAACACTGGCATCTCCTAGAAGACCTCAGCCTACTCCACAGCCACGCTACAAATCAATCAATGGTAAACGGAAAGTGGATATGAGCCCACCAGATCAGAAGCTCAAAAGATCAGAAGATCTGGGTAAAAAACTTGCATCACAAGGAAAGGTAAGGTTCTGGTTCTTACACATTAACCAGAATAGATTTGCGCGAAATGATTTGGAAAACTGTACTGACATTAGAACTGTGAGCTCTTTGGCTGGAATATAAAACATTTAATGAATATTAGTTTTATTACAGAAATATCTTTCCAGGGATCATATATTAACTTTTACATGCACACCAGTAACCACAATTATTAAGATTACAACAAGATCTTGTATTCTCTTATCACACAGGAAAAATTTAGGACATAATTAAAAGTGGAACTTAAGAGGGTATTGTCTGATTGTTTTTCTAATTGTGAGCAAACAACACCTTTGTTTGTTGGTATTTACATAAAATGACAATGATTGAAGTGTTCAGCATGATCCGACAGCAACAGTAACAATCAGGTTTATTCACTGATGTATAACAAATTGCATGTGAGCAGATGTAATAGAATGTATTGGTATGACATGATAAATTAAAGGGTAAGGAAAAATATCATCACAACTTATTAAGGCGACTACAAAAAGCTTATTTTTGAGTGTGTGCTCTCCATCAGGAAATGAAAATGCTGTAATAACTGATACATAATTAGACATATTTATTCACTTTTCTTTGAAAAAAAACACTCTTTAGTCTGACTTGGAAATATACCTTAGGTGTCACAAACCCACTATTGCGTCAGTCTACTTTCAGTTGTTTTACTTTCAATTGTTTAACTACTGTGTAGAAACATCACAACCAAAGAAATGGCAGAACTCTGTTTAGTGTAGGAATGCCACCCACAGCTCTTTACAGGCACCTAGTTCAGTTGTTTGGTGTAACACTTTTCTTAAAACTAAAAAAATATTCACATTCACAATATAAATGAATGTCACTACTTTGCCATGTAACACCAGTCATGACTGTTGACATACCGATGGAAAGGATATTTAATTGTTGGTGCCAAGTGGCTACACATGGGCAAAATGTGTTGCAATGAAAAATATTCTACATATTGGTGATGATTGGAATTCTGGGCTGTGCAATTTTTGGTATTGTATGGAAAATACTACGACATTATTTTGCCCTTCACAGGTGGATCAGGCTATTCATGAGTACATCAAATGTGTGGCATTCTCTAGAATTGTGTATGGGGCTTCACACTGGAAACAGGCACAAAGTGTCATAAATCTCGGAGAGGCTTATTTGGACCTCAAAGGTATGGATGATTGACAAATGTAATTTTACTCTACTGGCTTTTTAATGTACTTGTAAATCAGAGTTTAAACCTGCTTAAAAGGTACCCACAGTTAGAGTTAAATTTACTGAATATGAAAATGAAATTGTGAAGAGTGAAATACTTCAAGGATATGATTTGCAAAGAAGCAGAGAACACCTTTGCCTTTTCAAAATGCATCGAATTCTACATCACAGCACAAAAGGTTCAGTGATCTTCTTCTTTGGGGTGTGCTAAGTTGACCATGCTGAGGGCTTAGTCCAGCTTGGCTTGCAAATAAGATGGTGCAGAGGAGGTCATAGCAGAACCATATAGTGTGCTGTTCGGCAGGGCTTCATTAAGCCAGACCTCCAAACTCTGCCTGGTGTAGGTTGGACGGACCTGCAGAATGTGTACATTGAGCATCAGTATGCTCAATTTAGTGAACAGGAGAAGAAGTTTGTGATTCTGTTCATTATTTGCCTGTGATTTTCAAAGTCTTACTTAAAACTTCACTTAATTGAACATTCATTTGTAACATTCTTATTCATAAGCTCCCCATTCTCGAATACCCGCTTGTATTTTTAAGTACCCATAATGGTCCCTGTAACCCTTCACAGTTTTAAACAACTACCATAATAATGAGTAAGCCTTTATTCATGAAAAAAGTATATTTATTTCTTAAGAGATATTCATTATTAAAATTCCACCTGAGGGATAAAATAGTATGATAATAATAGTGATAATAAATCCATGTATATAAAATTAATAATTTACAATGAGGTATATTTATTATTTGTAATAAGATATCAAGGTTATATTGTATCACTTCTAAGGAAGACACTGTGTTGCCCATCTTATGAAGGGAAAATGTGACATTTGTTAGTTTTTAGGAGAGCATTTTAATGTTTCAGTGAGATTTAGAATTGATTAGATATGCCCAGTCAGTAAATATTTAATATCTCTGAACTGATTGGAATTATTGCATCAGTAGCCACTTCATGAGAATGCAGATTTTGCCTTGGGCTTTCGGAAAGTAATCTCAGCTGAAAAAACCCAAAATATTGTATGTCCCTTTTTGAGATGGGAGATGACTATAATTATTTTAAAAGCAATACTTTTAAAGAAGCCTTGCAGTGGAATAGGAAACCTACATAAGAAACACTAGCTTTTTCTCCACAGTTGGATACCACAATTTTGACTATGCCACAACATTCCTCATTTGTTGGCACTATCACTCTGCAGGGTATCATGTCCAAGCTGAGTATCACGCTGACAACGCTCGCTCCATCATGTTACATGGGAGTCACACAGCAACCTCCATGGAAGAGAAGGCTGACCTTTATGCTGTTCTCATCAAGATTTACAGGGTGATGGGACAAGCAACAACAGCCTTGAAAAAGTATCCTTAACACTATGTCCAGCCTTTGCATTGCGTTGCTGAAATTATTAACAAAGCTGTAATTGTTATAAAATAAATTATCATTGATTTGTCTTGGCTCACTTCATTCATAGTTTAATACAGTGATTCCAGAACTCTCTCTATTCAATCAGAGAGGCTCTTCTCAATCGCTGTTTATAAATTCAATGGCAACAATTATTTATATAATAATTTTTTTTTTTATGTTCTTACCTTTTAAAAGACATAACTGCCTGCAACAGGTACAAATGCCAGCTCAAGATAATTTCTTTCTGATGTGAGGAATGTGATTAAGGTTGTTTCATGAAACTATGCATGCAGCTGGCATACAATCAAGGCCACAACACCCAAAAGTCACATATTATTTGTCAGCTTTCATCTCATTCATTTACTTGTTTGTTTCCAGGCATTAAATGCATATTATTCATATGCATTTGACCTGGCTTTGGTGCTGCCAGTGATTATAATAACAGTCAGGGCAGATCTCAGAGAAATGGAGCAAAAAATTTCTCTTTAATCAATAATTAGATATTTTGGCTCTGTTATGAATTTGGAACACACTGTGGATTCCTATTAATCACAGTTGTCCTGTCACTCATTTGCAAAAGTTTCCACAACACAGATTTGCAACTCAAAGACACATAATGTCTCTCAGTAGCCTCATTTACTTAATGACAGTCTTTATCCATGCTCCCAAGAAGTTTTAAGTAAGTGAAGCTGCCTGCACCTCCTGTTTTAGAGTAGAAGATAGTCAAATTACAGTCATGCCAATATAGACATGTGTCTTGTGTTTTCCTTAATGAAGCGCACAGATACAGTGATGCCGAACAAGCTTTACAAAAAGCTGACAAGATTTCTCAAGAGCGCAGCAAACTGTCATGTGTGACAGACAGAGAATGTGATCTTCTGGACATTTCACTCTTCCAAGCAATGGCTCGGTAAATATATAATGGAACCCATATAAGATGATCAGTTTGTTCCTATGAAAAGTAGTCATGTTAGACAGGTGGGTGCTCTACACAGATTTATTTTCTTTTCTGTCAACTATAAAGAAAACTTTCCTTTCTATGTGTTGAGTTATTATATCTTGTCACAGGCTGAGGGCTGCCGTATAGCATTTTCAAAGGACAAATTGTATATTCCAACTATAGAAAGATACTCTTTTTATCCTATGGTTGGCCGCAGAACCATTGAATACTCTTTACAAGGTCTCACATTAGTCAGTTGGTGGTCGCCTTATACAACATGTTTCCCTATAATTTTGGGAATGGGTGGGCATCGTTGCAGGAGATCACCATTTTGAGGTCAAAGGTGTATACAAAAATTATGAACATCCCTGAAACATGGCAGATGATTGTGATATATATACAGATGATCACCTGGTCAGTTTCAGTTCTCCTAGCACTATTATTATGTACTTAAAAGGTAAGCTCATTTCAACAATATTTAACCCTTCAAAGGCAGTGGGAGTGCCTAATTCTTATGTTTTTGCTGATTGAACCCTAAGATGTAGGTCTAGACTGAATTCAAACAAGTAAAGAGACGTTGTAAGAACTAGAAGCTGAAATGTTGAATATGTTGTGGTTCAAATGAAATAGCTTAAATTTGCACTCCATTGTAACTGTAAGGTTCAGTAGCTGATATTAAGTATTGGTCTTTCAGAATTTATTCATATTCTACCATGAGTCAATACAATCATGTGTGTCCATATTCTTCTTTAATGAAATTTGAAATGAGTCATAGCACATTTTTCATCACTGACCCTTGATAAAGAATCACAACTCGTCCTGTATTTTACCAGAATTCATAAACCCCATCATGTTTGATAGCTGTTAAGGGTTAACAGATCTTATGTCACTTACATTTAGATGGCTGTTCTTGTAAGTTAAGACTTTCTTTTTCTGTCTTCCCTTTCCTGGATATTCCTATACCATTTCTGGATATATAGCTGACTATTGTTTAAAACTCCTCCAAATTTCATTGCATATATTTTCACAATCTCCCAAATCTTTAGGTTGTATGCCAAGCAGAAGAAATATGCCCTAGCCAGTGAAAAGTATGACAAAGTTGTTGACTTGATGGAGAAAGAATATGGAACAGACAGTCCTCAGGTTATGAAAATCTACACAGAATATGGCAAGGTTAGTCAGGATGACATCATGAAGTGATATGTGATACATTCGACTCCAATTAATCACCCTCCGTTTAATCGTCTTTTCTGCTTAATTACCTCGTTTCCCAGGGAACAGAATTTTTTCTATATAAAAGTCACAAGTCACTGGATAATCGCCTTTCACTCCGGATAATCGACCACTCTTCAGCGCCCGTGAATTCAAACATCAGCGGTTGAAAGATTAAAGCTGACAAACAAATATGTACACAAATGGTTTAACTGCACGACTGAGTGACAACTACCACACTGAAATAGGTATGATAAGCCTTTCCTCCCCACCCCCCCCTTCCCTTATCCCCCTTTGTCCCATGCTACGCATCACCGCCGTCGCCCGTCCGATAATGCTAATGCGCCGAAAGCCGTATGATCTCCACTCACCATGCCTTCTGTCTCAGCAAGGCGGAGAATGTAAACATCGTATTTGGTGGATTTCGGCCAGATGAGAGAACATGTCATGTGGATGAACGGTGGATCCCGACTGTGCCATCCTACTCCTTATTGTCTGTTGGGCTACTGCGAGGTGGTCAATGAGAGAAACCGCAGAGATCAAACATTTTGTGCGCTACAATACAGTCAAACTCGAGTCTGTCCTGAGTCTGGCGACGAGAAGGCGTCAATGCACAACATCAAAGAATTTAACCCCATTGCCACAAATATGGCCTAAATTACCTTCTCCGCTTAATCGCCCACTTGTTCCGTGACCCCAAGGAAGGGCGATTAAGCGGAGTCGACTGTATCATATTTTGCTGATGGGCGAAATTTTCTTGTCTGAGCCTTGAGAGCTTTTTATCTCAATTCCAAAAGCATGAGCCCAGCTTCTCAGTTGCCTACAATACCGATCTAAAGACCTACACAAGAATGTTATGAACTTGCAGTTTGTACCACCACCCAGCAATTGTTTGATGCTAAATTTAACTTTTTATTTCTTTTTTTNAAAGCTGTAATTGTGATAAAATAAATTGTCATTGATTTGTCTTGGCTCACTTCATTCATAGTTTAATACAGTGGTTCCAGAACTCTCTCTGTTCAGCCAGAGAGGCTCTTTTCAATCTCTGTTTATAAATTCCATGGCAACAATTATAAATATGTGAGCAGTCGGGAAGTGTCTTTGGGTCACGGGTGAACACTAGGTTCGCACATGGAAGTTAGGGACCGATTCAGGCAGTAGGTATATAAGGATTAAATTGCTGTGAAGTTAGTGTCCCTGTGGTGTAGTGGTAACACGTTCAGACTTGCAAGCTGAGAGACCCTGGTTCGATCCCCGGCAGGGACAGAAATTTTCTAGAGTTGGTTTTTTCGGCCCTTCTTCTCAAAATTCATCATTCACAGTAATTTGGTCAAATCCCTGGTGACACACTTCCTTAAAATAATATGTAACATCTGAAACAAAATTATCAGACTTAGCTCACCTTCCTCCCCCTTAAATATAAGAGAAAGAATACTATACACTATATTGCCTTTCCACTCGGTTACAAATATAATAATGTTTTTTTTTCATGTTCTTACCTTTTAGAAAACATAACTGCATGTAATGGGTACAAATGCCAACTCAAGAGAATTTTTTGCTATTATGAGGAATGTGATTAAGGTTGTATCATGAAACTACGCATGCAGCTGGCATACAATCAAGGCCACAATACAAAAAAGTAATATATTTATCAGCTTTCATCTCATTCGTTTACTTGTTTGTTTCCAGGCAATAAATGCATATTCATATGCATTTGAAATGACTTTGGTGCTGCCAGCGATGATAATAACAGTCAGGACAGATCTCCAAGAAATGGAGCAAAAAATTTCTCTTTAATCAGTAATTAGATATTTTGGCTCTGTTATGAATTCAGAACACACTGTGGATTCCTATTAATCACAGTCCCCTCAGTTGTCCTGTTACTCATTTGCAAAAGATTTCACAACACAGATTTGCAATTCAAAGGCACATAATGTCTCTCAATAGCCTCATCCACTTAATGACAGTCTTTATCCATGCTCCTGAGGAGTTCTAAGTAAGTGAACCTGCCTGCATCTCCAGTTTTAGAGTAGAAGATAGTGAAATTACGGCCATGCCAACATAGATATAGGTCTTGTGTTTTCCTTAATGATGCGCACAGGTACAGTGATGCCGAACAAGCTTTACAAAAAGCTGACAAGATTTCTCAAGAGCGCAGCAAACTGTCATGTGTGACAGACAGAGAATGTGACCTTCTGGACATTTCACTTTTCCAAGCAATGGCTAGGTAAATATATAACTTGTATATGGTGACAGCAGTTTGTTCCTATGAGAAGCAGTCATCTCAGACAGGTGGTTGCTCTGTACAGTTGGGTTTTTTTTGTCCGGTTATACAGAAAACCTTTATCTCTCTATTTGTCAAGTTATTGTATCTTGGCTGCAGGCTCAGGGCTGCCGTAAAGCTCTTTAAAAGGACAAATTGTACAAGCTATCCTTTTCACCCAGTAGTTGGCTGCAGCACCTTTAAATACCCTCTACAAGGTACCAGATTAGTCAGCTGATCAAGTCATGTTCTTATACAGCATGTGTCCATATATTTTGTGAATGGGCGACCATGGTCACATTAGATGGGCGATGGCCATGTTGAGGTCAAAGATTTAGGAAGTAAGACCAGTCATCCCTGAACTATGGCAGATGATTGTGACATACATATAGATGGTTACCAGGTCATTTTGACTGTAGTTTCAGTTCTTCTAGTAGTATCATTCTGCACGTAATAGGTAAGCATCATTTCAACAGGGTTTAGTCCTGCAAACAGAGTGGGAGTGCATGGTTCTCATATTTTTACTGATTGTGCCCTAAGATGTAAATCTAGACTGAATTCAAACAAGCAAAGAGAAGTTTTTAGAACTAGAGACTTCAATAAAATTAAATGAAGATGCTTAAATTTGAATTTCTGTGTGACTTTTACATTCAGTAGCTGATGTTAAGTCTTGATCTCTCTAAATGTATTGATATTTTACCTTAAAATCAGTATGATAATGTGTATCATATTATTCTTTAGGAAAAGTTTAAATGAGTTACATCACTTCTTTATCACTTTATAAGAGTCACAATTAGTCATATCAATTTGTCATAATTCATAAGCCCTTTCTGTAAGACAACTGACAGATGTTAGACAGTTGTAAAGGATTAACACATTTTATATCACTTACATTAAGATGACTTCTCGCGTAAAATAAGACTTTCTTTTTCTGTCTTCCCCTTCTTGGATATTCCAATACCACTTCTGGATATATAACTGACTATTGTTTAAAACTCCTCCAAATTTCATTGCATACATTTTCACAATCTCTCAAATCTTTAGGTTGTATGCCAAGCAGAAGAAATATGCCCTAGCCAGTGAAAAGTATGACAAAGTTGTTGACTTGATGGAGAAAGAATATGGAACAGACAGTCCTCAGGTTATGAAAATCTACACAGAATATGGAAAGGTTAGTCAGGATTAGAATGACGTCATCAACTGATATGAGATACATTTGAGAATTGTGTTGTTTTGTTCCTTTAAGGCAGTGTGGTGCGAGTTCATGTGAAGTGTTACAGTATGTTATGTTTAATTGTAACTCCTCAGGGTAGAGCATATGTTGTAGTTACAGAAGATTGCATTTATCAGTAACATTCATATTCTGAGAATTAGAAATGTAGTGATTAAGCAGATATGGCAATTAAGCAATTACAATTACAGAGAGTTGACTGTAATGTTATATCTGCATGCTCCACACTCCTGCACATTTGGTTCTCTGTCTGACTGTCCATCCATCCATCTATCCGTCCATCTGTCTCTCTCTCTCTTTCTCTCTCTCTTTCTCTGATTCTCTCTCTCTTTCTCTTTCTTCCTCTCTGTTTTCTCACTTTCTCTGTGGGTATTCTTGGACAAGTATACAAGTATGAGATTGATATGAGAAAACTTTATTCTTAATTATATGAGTATTGACAATGCTATTCACTGTGATTTCACAGCTTGAACTGTCTAAAGGTCGACATGCAAATTTTGACAAGGCCATTCAGCTGTTTCTCCAAGCACATTCCATTTCATCCGCCATGTAAGTTTGCAGCTCTTATTATGACTTAATATTAGTTATAATCCAAGCACTGTGTGAATGTTGCTGTATAAATATTAATCTTCAATTGCACAGCCCTGTCGCTGAAATTATATGCTTATGTGAAGTAGCCTTTGAGTTCTTTAAAGTTTACTCTATGTACATAGTAGATTGAGATTGATCATAAATTATGTGTGCGCATAGGAAAACCCGTCGCTTCTCGCTGGATCTAATCTCGAGATATAGCAGTTTTAAGTCAAATTTCGACTACCAGACCCAAAAATGGATTTTTACAGAAAAAGAAAGATTGTTCATTTATTTTTCGTTTGGTGTATCATTCATGTCTCGAAACGGCATTTAAATGCCTGAATTTTGTGTTTTTGTGAGGTACCCTCGATCAATTTTCACTCATTGAATCACCCGCATTTGGCCGAGCCGGGAAGGCAAAATGTCGGAGAATTTTAAAGCCGGTCGCGTAGTTGTGTCGCTTATTTCTCAAACTTCACACTTGCGCACTACGTCATCTTACACATCATAAGAAAGGTCTTTCTCTCTCTTTCGATTGGTAGGAAGGGTGCATCTTTTAAATGACAATGAAATCAATGCGCATCCTGTTTACATAACATAGTTCGTCAACTACGCAAAACTAAAGTGTTCTTACTTAGAGAGCTTGTTTTCTCAAATAAAACGCATTTTGCGTTCAAATATATGATTATATTGATTTATCTTGATGTAGAAAAGTATCATTATGCATGAGAACATATTGCAGATTATTTGGATGGTCATTTCCTCTCAAATATACAGTCCTATAGCCCTCGTAATGTTAAGATAATTGAAAATTTTAGATATCCGAACTTTAAACGCGATTTTCTCCAAACTGTGATTTTTAAGTATGGTTCACAAAATTTGCCATAACTTTGGAACTAATAGAGATATTGGCATCAAATAAACTGCAAAATGTTCAGAAATGAATAGCTTATAACTTGCACTCAAAATCTCATTTTTCATATCTGGTATGAAGTGAAGGCTTTTCCTATGCAGCCACACAATTATTCTGTGAAATGTTAAGCTTTAGAGAAGAAATTTCTGTATACATTAATGAATCATGGATTGACTGTAGGATATTTTCTCTTTAATGTTGCTTTGTTCTAATTGTAATGTAGAGAGAGTGTGGCAACTGGTCCTCCTTGTAATTCTCAGCTGTATTTTCATTCAATGTATGTATCATCATCGTAATACACGTATAATGCAATTAAGTCTCTTATTGAAACAGAATATGCATGGTTTTCCAGCCATCTAAAAATCTGAAGTTTCACCTGAAATTCGCTTAAGGATTGAAAATGTATGTGTTAGATCTTAATTTGTGTTCCATCGGTCTTTGACTTACTTCCCTTTATTACTGTGTATGAATCCAGTCTATGTGGCTGGTTTTCAAATGTTTCTAACCTATGACATTTTACCTACCACATTATGGCTCTCATATGATGAGAATCAGAGAAATATAGGTTTATATAGACAAAGATATAGGTATAGAAAAATACAGGTACAGTTAGGTGTATATTGCACCAGCAACCAACATATATTCTGATAGTTATTATGGTAGCAATGTGCTTGGTCAGACTGCTGTGTATAGTTGTTTGTTTTTTTTTGTGGGGTGGGAGAAGTGGGGAGTTAAAGAAAGCTAGGGGCTGGAGTTTGATAACCTAGATCTGTTTTGAATTTGCACTGTCAGACCAGATGTTGTAGTTTCATTTTAATAAGCTAAGACTTCAAGCTAGCAGTGCTCGGCAGAGTGTCAGTAACTAGTTGTGTTAATGCCTCCCTCAAAAATCACTACCTTTGCATCTTTTCTCCATCCCTTCCCCCAATTTCAGCAAACACACATATCAAGCACCCCATTCTTCATCACTCTTTACTTCCAAATATATTTGGAAACGGCCACTGTATTTTCCATTGTTCTCCTCCCCAGCCACAAGGAGGGTCATCCAGAAGTTATAGATACTGCTCTAAATTTATCTCAAGCATATGCTAGCACAGGCTGGGAGGAGGCAGAGGGTTAGTATGATTATAATATTGCCATTGTCATTGTCATTGACATCCATCCATCCATCCATCCATCCATCCATCCATCCATCCATCCATCCATCCATCCACTTATCCACACATCCATCCATCCATCCATTCTAGTAAATCCATCTACTAATCATTTGACAAAATTTCTGACAGGATCAGCCCTTAGTTACTTGGAGGAATGCTTGAGCACATGTACCACAATTCATGGACCAAACCACGCAAAGACATTAGAAGTTCAGGACCATTTGGCTAAAATGATGATCCGTGCAGATAAATCCAGTGTAAGTGGTATTATCACTTTTCTTGATGATGAATCTCAGATGCTTATCCATATCCTGCACATTCTCCTCTTCATTATCCATCTCCTTAGTCCTTACTAGCCATCCATCCATCCATCCATCCATCCATCCATCCATCCATCCATCCATCCACCCACCCATCCATCCATGATCCATGATTTTTCCTCCATCCATCGGATCAGATCTGTGAGCAAACCTAAAAATACAATATAAAATGTTAAACTATGTAGAATAGCAGAAGCTTTTGGTGTGTAATAACAGTGAAAACAATCTTAACCTCATTATATATATTTTGTTGTCATTTTGTGTTTTCATGATTACATGCAAACAGGAAGCCATGCAGATCTTGAGATCAAGCCTACCAGGCAAGTGTGAGGCATTTGGTGATTACTCTGAGCCTGTGTCAGACACCTATAAACTCATGGGAAGCATTCACCTGTCGGAGGGGAGTATTGAGAAAGCTCTCCGGTCATATAAAAAGGTAAGAATGAGAGTCTCTTTAGCCAGCTTGCATTGTAACAAGGCCAAGGAGAACGTTGTTAATCCTCTAGGATAACAGAAGTAATGATTGCAACAAATTGTCACAATACATGTCACCCCATCCACATGATTCAATCATTTAATAATAATGAGGTTGATGAGTTTTGTTTCTTGGCTTGTGCTTGATCGTGTGATTTCACACTATCATTTGTTCAATAGGCCAGATCACTTAATAACCATCTCAAACCCCTGAGATAAACACACATATATAACTGTTATTTGGTTTTCCACAGTGCTACACTATTGAGTCTGTGCTGCTTGGCAAGAATCACAGAAAGTCTAAGGATACCCAGCGCACTATGGAAATGTTAATGGCGTAAGTATGGTGCGTCAGACACCACCCTTCTACCCCTGCACCATCTCATGTCTCCTCTCCTCTCACACCCAAACCACCCATGCTAGGAGAATGTACAACCAGCAGAAAGCAAAAAACCAAAATATCAGTAATAAAGACTGGATAATGATGAGTATGTAGGCATGGGGACATCTTTGTGATAACGAGAAGAATGGGCATCTTGCTAGTTATTTTCATTCAATTATTCAGAATGTGAATTTATTATCTTGTATTAATTGTATCTCATGACAGAAATACATTCATTGCATATGTTACGGTTAAGCAATGTTTAAACATTGACTAGCATAATAAAAGTTATGGTGTACAGCTGTGTGACATACAGTCTATGGAATACAGTAGACTCCTGTTAACATGAAATTGAAGGGACCAACATGTTATATTATATAATATCGGCAGTTTAAGCAAGTTTTGTGTTTTGCATTTACAGCATAATACAAAGGGAAATGATAGTCTTTCACAACAGTTACAAGCATCAAATTTTCTATCTTTTACTTTTGAACTGCATGTTGTAGGGGATTACAGTACATTGTCATCACCTTTAATTGAAGCAATATTGAACATAATCTCCGGGCATCAGATCACTAATGGACGAAGAGAAGGAAAATGTTTCTTCTCTGTCACTTTTTCCTCTCTGAGTGGCACAGTTCATCATGCCTTTAAAGGTTCCCTGAAATTCGTTATTGGATTGCTGAAAGTGTTTTATTATGAATAAATAAGGTTTTTGATGGAGATGTTAATTTTATTTGGGTTAACTCAGATTTGGGGTAAAGTGATGTCATATTAAGTGAACTCTACTGTATGTAAAATAATCCCAGTAAAAATCAGTAGCTATGAAATGAAAGTGAGCTTGAGCTGGCCTTTGCAGTAAGCTGATCTTGATCTTGTGCTTGTTCTTGATTTCTTTTTGACACAGGAGTCCTGGTGTTTCCCACAAGTTTGTTCTGAACAAGGAGGATGAGTTGCAAAAGAGACCCAAGTTCAACAGTGTTGTGGGGAGATCAAAATGATGATAGATCTGTTTTCTTAATTGAAATAATGAAGTGGAAATAAATAAAAACTCTTTTGTGCAATGACAAAGCACTCTTTAAACAAACTATATTATAGTCCAATACTGCCAGACAAATTGAGTTTTGGTTGATCACAGTAATTCTTCCACCCTCCAAATTCTTGCTGGATGGCTGAAAGCAGAGCATATGCGTTGCAATTTAGGAAGAGAATTCATCCATTTCATATATTAACCACAAAAAGAAATCAACCCATTGAATGATATTTCAGCTCTGGCCCAGGTTGCCTAATTACAAACACAACACTCAGTTAGCTTATCACCTCCTTGTGTCTCATAGTTCAACCTTTTACAATGTTTTGTCATTGCATATAAGAACTTAAATGAATTAGTTCAGGATTCACAACTTTAGTGATCTGTGGCATCTCCAGCTGATTTTTTTAATAATCAGCACTCATCTCCTTTCCACCTCCTCCACACCCTGCCTTTGTTTTTCTTTAATCCAACAGAACTCTTGTATTTACACTTGGTCAATTAATGCTACATTTTTTTCATCTTACTTCTGTGCCTTGGAAGGCAGCTAGGTACACTTAGGGTATGTATCCGGATGTGCGAATCATTCAATGTGATATTTTGATCAGAACAGATTCTTTATTTATCCAAATAATCTAGCATTTCATGATAACTTTAGGAATCTCTGAGCTTAAGCTTGATGGCTGTGAAACAAATGGCACAAATCTTGGCATGGCCATAAGTACACAGTCATTCACCAGTTTTCCCCTCATTTATAATAATCTACTGTATGTCTATGCATGTGTGGGTATGTGCTTATAATGTTGTGCTCTGCAAGTGACTCATTTTGAATGTGAATGTTCGAAGGAGTAAACAAAATAATGTATGACACCTCGAGTATTTTGATTTCATTTGCTTAAATTCAACGCATTAACTCTTTCATTCCCATTTTTTGCATTGTGCACCACATTTTCTTTACTTTTTACCCAAGAGCTGCAAAGTGTGTTATGATATATATCTTGTGCAGCTTTACTTTCTGATAGTATAGCTGACAAATTTCATGAGGCAGCTCTTGGGTACAAGTGAAATAAATGTGGTGCATTGTGCAGCCCATGGGAAAGCATGGGCTATCCTAAAATGTTCTTTCTTTCTGTTTGGAAAATGATGTACCCTAGATAATTGGCAAAAAACTCCTGGAGGAGAGAGGGTTAATCAAAGGCTATTGTGAATGAAAAAGTCCAGAAATTCATAAAGTACTTCTTAAAAGCATAGGGAGCCTAGACTGAAACTGCCATCTCCTCCCCCAAACACTGAAAGTGTTAGTGCTGATGCTAATGATAATATTGTGATGATATGCTCTTCACTGATAGTATATTTCAATTGTTTGAAAGAGTGTATGAATGGGGCAATGGGTTGCAGAGGACTTTTCTTACTTTATATCATTATTGCTTATTGAGTATTGTAGTTAACATACAGAAAGTTTAGAACTTGAAACAAGAGCAAGGAGACTTCAAAAATAAAGGAACAGGGACCACAGCATACGATCAGTATCCCGCTAATTTATATCTTATAACAGTTGTAATTAGTATTCTCTGTGTAGCTGTTCTTTTATGTAGTACAATCCGTCCATTAAAATGTAACTTTCCATTAAAATGTGTTATGTTGTTCATTTTATGAGGAGCCTTACTGTGTTCATAGCTTTATCTTCGTGTGTTGTTTGTGTGATTGCAGACTCTCTCTTCTTTCTGCTGCTTGTCTTTAATGATGTCATCTGTCATGCAATAACTATATTAAATGACAGTACATTAAAATAAATTTTTATTACATTGCTTTACATAATATTATGTTATAACATGTTATGTTATATTACATTGCCAAACACTAAGCCTTATAATTGATATGCTTCACAAACTAGTTCTGAGCTAAAAAAAAAACAAAAAAACAAACAAATCAATACCTGGCTGTAGACAGTGAAGACTATTGTGGAATGCTTATGACCCACACCTAAAAAATGGCAGCATCACTGTATACTTGCTTGAGGTAGGGCCTGCTCGAGGCAATAGTGTTGGGTAGCAGAGTGAACAGGCACTGACCCTATACAAGATTTGCAACAGGGCACACTTTACCCCTTGGTAGAAAGAGAAGCTGAGGATTCTGAAACTAGCCACACAAATAGACAAATGAGATAAAATATTATGTAAAACTGATTGCGTTCTTTTATTAATGAAAAGGAACCGACATGAAAGTCAATACAGACATGCAGGTTAAAAGAGGTGAATATTTAATGAGGGTCTCTGAGACAATTTCAAATTTCATCTCTCGTTTCCTGTGTCGCCCTGTTCTTTCTTTCTTTCTTTCTTTCTTTCTTTCTTTCTTTCTTTCTTTCTTTCTTTCTTTCTTTATTTTGGTCTCCCTCTTTCCTTCTTCATAGTCTGGTAAGTCACCTTCAGTTTTCCTTCTTTGAATTTTCCTCTACTGCTATCCCTTTTTGCCATCTTGTGTCATTTCTGTCCCCATCATTTTCTTTGTCGATATCTTTCAACCCCTCCTTTCTTTCTGCCTTGCCTTTTCTAGTTCCCACTATACTATGTACCGCACATACTGCCTTATGAAATAGTGATTGAGTAAGTAATTTTTTTTATTTGTCTTTTCTGACCTCAGTATCTTCCTCGTCGATATCTGTATTTCAACTTGATTGTTCCATTTCGTATCTCTTTCCCCTTATTCCGTTTTGCCTTGCCTTTTCTAGTTCCCATCATATGTTGTAGCACATGGGGTGACTGAGCTCACCAGTGGCCGTATGTTATACATAATCCGTACGTTAGTTAACGCACTGCGATTACCACGGGAAACTCCCAAAACATAAGTAGTGTTCACGGCAGTTAATGTAATACATTAACTAACGTATGGATTATGCATACGGCCACAGGTCTGTACCGGTAGGTTATTTGAGAACACGATCTTAGACAGGATTACCCCTAGTTATGCACAAACACCTAATCCACTTAGGCATCCAAATGCATAAGATAACGAAAACAGGTCCTTAGAGAATAAGCCACGTTATCTGTGTCACTGGCGGTGTTTTACTTACAGATATCAGAAGCAGATTTTGGGAATTTAGGGGAACCTTATAAGCCCATAAATTCATATTATTGTGCCCACAGGGTGTCATAGGCCGCACTTACGGCAATAAATTGGAAGCATGGGGACAGTTGCGTTTAAAGAAACTGATTATTCAATCATTTGTGTAGAAAATACAGTACATATACGTTCGCGTCACTGAGAAGTCGCCTCTACTGGACAGGAACGTCTTCTTCAACTGCATATCCCTCCGCCCCCCCCCCCCCCCCCCCCCNCCGACGCTGTATTATTACTGGCATAAGCTTAGACGTCCTGTCACTATATTAGTGTAGTTTGCTTATATTGCGTAGACGATCCCACTTCTCACTGTAAACTTGTTCTTCTGCTTTTTCTGTTGATATTAATGCTATCCTTCATGGTGATCTTTCCCATCTTGCCCAACCCTTTGATGTCTCTTGACATGTCCAAGATATTGAAATGCGTGCCTCCAACAAGGCATTCAACAGGTTCCCCTCACCCCTGATGGCGATATGTATACTCCTTATATTAATTAACGCCTCGCATTAACCACAGGAAACCCCCAAAACCGTCAATAGTGTTCACTCATGCGGTCATGGTTCCTGACACTTAAAGAATTTAATATATTTGAGGTATAGGCTAGTGCAAGAGATTTTTACGATTTTAGGTAACATTTGGATTTAGTTCCTTGATAATTTTAAAGATTATTTCATGAATGTGTCTATCTCGCATCAGTATGTCATTGTTGGAAACTACACTTATCTTTGTGCGTTTAGGCGTTGTCCATTCCACGTTAAACTGATTTAATTCCACTAAAGCTGCTCCTGGCTGATGCCTTCCTTCTCTTGGTTTCACTTGTTCCACCTTCTTCGTCTTTTTTAATCGATGCTTCAAGATTTCTAGTGCCTCACTGTTCACATGGATTACTGATATTATATTCGACGCATCCTGGGCATCTCCTGACAGGATAAAGTGACCAACGGCAAGGTCTTATCTCATGCTGGTCTCCCCAGTATGTACACCTTGCTTAGACAACGCAGACTGCACTGGCTGGGCCAGGTCGGCCGGATGGAGGATGGCCGCATTCCAAAAGACATCCTCTATGGAGAACTGGCATCTGGAAGGAGATCCACTGGCTGTCCTTAGCTGTGATACGAGGATGTCGTGAAGAGAGACATGAAGGCTCTGGACATCGACATCAAGTCCTCGGAAGGCCTTGCGCAGCTGATTGTGCAATATGGAGAGGCACCCTGACACAACACCTCAAGTCAGGTGAGAAAAAGCTGACGAACGAAGCAGCAGATAAACGAACGCGGAGGAAGGAACACAATAATGCCAAAAGATTAGAGACCATACACGGATGTGACCACTGCAACAGAGCATGTCACTCCCGCACTGGTCTCAGCAGTCACAAGAAAAGCTGCCCTACTGGAACAGACAACCAGAACAGCTACGATGCAAACCCATGGTCAGTTTAGACCAACGCAGGCCTCCAATCCAATGGTTGCTCTAACTGGTTTGGACGACTCTGCCCTGAGATGGAATTCTACATTCACTGGAATATTTACCGAGTCTATCAAAAGGAATTAACAGAATTAGGCCTAATTAGTCTCAACCGAATTAAACCTCAGCATTTCTGATGAGCACTCTATGTTCATTCGGTTATTCTTTCTTTTCAGCCCAGGCTCTGAAGCCAGAATATGATTACCCGAATAGAAAGCTTGTCGTGCACTTTACAGTGATGGACAGAAAGACATTGGGCGGCGAGGAATTATGGGCTGCAGAATTCAGGTTTTGCCTCTAAATAACCCAAATAGGTCCAGCAATTTCAACAATGACTTTTACTGTCAAAGAGTCGTCTTCCCCCTTGCCCTGACATTTGTTGCCTCATCACACACCAACACCATTTGTTTGCCACAAAGATTGATCTTACTAGTCTGCAATTTGGCCTGTTGCACACCGGTTTGTTACTACTTAGCATCTGCTGCACCACCATAGGACTAACATCACCACGTACCCATAACGCCAGTCTTTCCACTCATTATTGTCATTAATTAAGATTATTGAGTCATAATTCGGAGTCGGGGATTTGGAAGTTTAGACTAGATTCTGTAGGTCTAATAACTGATGTGGTTTATAGTTCTTGCTCATTCATTTGTCAATGGCAATGTGAGGAAGTAAGGAATAGCTCAATGAACTTTCTATACGATTAAACTTTTATTGTCGACACCGGTTGAGAGAGTTTCCTGTGACGTCATGGATTTCCGCTGTGTAAGTCGAAAACGAGGGTGTGTCAGGGAAAGGAAACTAGGTCTCCGGTCGATTGGGAACTTTTGGTGAGTTTTTATAATCTTTTGTCGGTTAAACACACATTTTTGCATGGCCTCCCATGATGCTTTTGTTTGAAACCGAACTGCCTATGTGAGAACTGAGAAGACTGCATGATGAGAGCTTTGAAATGAAAGCAAAGTGTTGCAGGTGCCTTGTTGGTTTCCGCAACCGCCGGAGTTATGCACCTTTGCTCCGATACAGAAGTTTACGCTGGCTGCCCCCGTTTCCTGTTATGGTCATGAAAGCTGTCTAGGATTTAGGATAATGCATACAGCCTGCTAATCACTCCTCGTAAGCCTAATTTGTCTTGTTTCGCTATGTTTCAAAGCACATGATTTGTTTGGTAGGAAGGGGTAAAGAGGGTGAAGGAAGTAGCCGACGAGAATCGTCTGCTGGAGTGGAAAGGAAGTCCTGAAAGGGGAGGTCAAAATTGCAGACGAAACTGAGTCATTCAATTTTGTTTATAATGTTAGCCTAAAACTGATTAAACTAAACCTAGACTAGAGGTAGATCTAGATTTTAGATATAGCCTAGATGAGCTGGGAAGGAATCAGAGATGTTGATCTTTAGTCTACATTTGGTAAATCTTGGTTTAGATTTGGACTAATCTGCATTTAGCAATGATGGAAACAACCACTCCTAAATATAGGGAGAGCACTGGACCTGGTAGTTCTGCCAGAAAGCGAAGGGCAGAGTTTGTCTAGATCTACTTTCTGTTGGTGGGTTCCCTCAATCTCCTTTCCAGCTACTAATGTTAGGTAGAATGCTCCACCTTTCCCCTTAAACTGCCCCCTCCAACCATTCCCAAAGTAATTTTTTGGTTTATGACAAGCCAAAAGAGTCATTGCTAAATTAGCCTTAAATACTTTGTGACAATCTTCTGCTTAGACTCTATAGCATTTGTCCACTAGGAACTTCAGTCCCATGGGCTCATAACTGTATTGGTTACTAAATTGTGATGTGGGGATAGTCCAGATTGTGCACTTGCCAATTGATGCGAGTTGATAAGGCTAACCTCATTAATGAAGCTTGATGTAATGGGTAAACAGGCCTCTCACACATTGATTCTTTCTTTGCCTGTCATGTCACTGAAAAACCAATACATAACAAGGGATGATGACTGTCTTAATGCCTTCAGAAGACATTGAGATAGCACTGCTGAAGAAATATGGTCAACTTGAAGACACATAGCAATATTAGCATTTCACAAGTAATTTAAGATGTTAATAATTATATTAACACATTGATACTCACACCTCCATTTTCACCCCCTTCTCAATGCCGAATTTATGAATTTTAAAACTTCAGACTTCACCTGAATGAATTTGGAACGGTTCATATTGAACTAATATTTCATCTCATCTAAACAAAAAAAAAAAAAATCAAGGTTTGTTCTACTTAAGTGCTTGATTATTTAAAGTATAATATATCAAGGGTTGCCTGTGCAAAAGCCGTATTTCTCACATATAATTCATATAATGATACAGTCTTTGCACAGGCACCTCTCGATATAAGCTCTTATTATCTTAAGTAAGGTACTTGAATTTGAATGTTTCAATTCCTGCCAACATATAGATGCTCGGAATTTATATTTGTTCTTGGCTACAAGTTTACATGCACAAAGTATAGCCATACACAGACAGAACTACACCTCTTCATTTTTGCAAGCAAGACAATGATGTGAATTGGCTGTGCATACATCTTTTTTTCCCATTATTGATAAGCGTTGGGGTGGGAGACGGTAAGCAGATTTTTATGTGTTTTTAAATTATTTGCAATTCTGCAGACCAGATGCACAATAGCCACTTAATCATTATACCTGTTTAATTTTAAAAATCAGGCCACTAGGCTAGTAAGAAGATTGTAAAAAAGTAATAAATAGCAAAACATTGTTGGTCTTTTCGCATTAGCTCATGCAGGATGGGCATATCCAGTGTGACTGTGACTACTGTGAGGACTGTTCTCTTTCTATGACAATATTTTGACAGACTGTGAAAAAATGATGATGTGTGTTATTACATGTAGCAAAAGTTTTATCTCTGTAGATGTAGTCTACACATCCTTTTTAAGTATGGTAACATCAGAGGGTCCATGACTTACAAATATGTGCATGGTATTTCCCTATTACTCGTTATGCAATACACTTGAACCTGGTTTGGCGACCACATGTATATCATGACCATCTGGGAAGGCAACTGATTCAGGGATGATTGTTTGTTTCCTGTGTAATCTTCATATTATGACCACTTGTTTAACACAACCACAACCGCCTATTTTCATTACCTAGTGTATATATGTAAAAACACTGTAAAAGATGGTCACCAGTTGGCTTGTATGAAACCTCAGTCAGAATAGCTGTTCAGGGGTTTCGCAGCTCATCATTTAAGTTTTCTTTTTAATTTGAACTAACCTTTTATATTTTTAAGCTGTCAAACTAAGATATAGAATTTATTGCCTGAACACCAGAAGGGAAAGGCTTTCTTTATATCATGATTCTCAGAATCAAACTGTGCAAAGCTACCTACTGTCTAGGACGGCCATTTTGCTAGGGATTGAATGGTGGTCGCCATTAGAAGGTCTTATGTGATCTGTATAGCGGTTGAAATTTTAATAACAGGCAGAAATCCTGTGAAGAAACTCTTCAAAATACATGCATGAAAATCTTCACATCTATTGGGTGATATGCCTTTTACTGTTGCCGTTGTTGGCCTTCTTTACTCTGTATTTAGTATCTTCAGGATGTAAACCATCATGAGTAGCCTTGTGTCATACCAGTAGTCAAATGTAATGTAATGAATTTTCAGCATGTAGACTCGGTTACCATTACCGCTGTGCCAAAAGAAAATTCAATCCTCATGTCGATGATGTTGTAACTGTAAAAAGGAAATGCATGTGAACTGACTGATTTGGACCAGGAACAATGGGAAGTGTGATGACTTTATGGTGTGTGACATTTTATTTGTTTCATTTTGTGCACATCTGTTTACATTGCCCCATGTGTAGATTTGTCTGCCATGAAATGGCTAAATGAAGCAAGTCCAGAAGACCCACGTTTTGAGAAATCAGCAAAACACAGTCATGATCTTCACTGATTTATAATATGGCCTCAGCTCAGTTTTGATAAAAACTGGATGCTTAGTTCCTTTTGTCATTCCAAAGCAGATTCCTCATGGCAGTGCAAATTTAGAATGGATTTTGTAAAGGAGATGGGATGGGATGGGGGAGAGGTGGAGTTGGCATGAAAGAATGGAGTAAAAAAATTGCCTCAGGCAGACTGTATTGTCATCAGAAGGTTTTCAGATGGTCCTGGCTTCTGTAATACCCTGTTAAAGGATCTGTTATGATTCTTGCCTCCCTTATTGCTAAAGACGAGCATGGGACATAGAGCAGGTGTGAAAGGGAGTGAAAGGTGCATGCATGTATGTGCAATAAGGCAGTGATGTTGCCTTTTATTATCAGTTCTGGACAATCAGTTTGTGAGAGATTTTTCAGTTCCATTTTCAAAGCATTCAGGCTCACTGTACAGTGTATCTGTATGTTTTGTTTCAATGAAGTATTAAACCCATTAAGTGGACTATTGTTAAGAAGCGGAGTTAGTTATTTGGAATAGGAGTAGATATGTGGCACATATTTAGGTAATTTAGGGAATCACAGAATTTTGATACTGAAAGAAGTGTTTACTGTTAGTTTGTACTTTCGGAAATCGACACTAATAATTCTAGCATGATTTATGTCCATGTATCCATAACTTTATATCACACTGAGAGAGATACAAAGTGTAGCTGGTAAGTCATGGCATGAAGCTCATTCGATGGAAAGTGCTAGGGATTTGAGTCTGAGCCATATTTAAACAATCTCCCTTAATCTTCTTGCTACATCTCTGTATATTTTGTAAAATTTCACCTGGAATGCCTATGCTATGTACATATCTTGAATGTCCATGGATATTGCTGTAATTTGATTAGTTTAGTGGGACATTCTACCAATAAATGAGAAACAAGGAATGCAAAGGAAAAAAAACCCACATATGGATGTTCTGTGTGTTGAAAAACGTAACCTCGTCATCAGAAAAATATATCTTTCCCATAGCGGGAAAGATGGGTTGGTTGGGTACACTGGCAGGCATATCATCATTCGCACAGGATGTGGGCTATTTGGACAGATTAGGGGAAATAGCTCTGGGCTGCAGTGCCAGCGCCTGTCGGTCCGGAGCTTGTAATCAGTGCTGATGTAGCACCATCAAATTTTTATTTACCAGGGATTGAGGTGTCATGAGAAAATGGCGTAAACTATGATCTGGGCTCTTCATACAGCGCCCCCCATCTCGCCGCCCCCCCCNCCCTTCCCATACTCTTCATATCTGAAACAAGTCTTGAAAATGTAGACAGGATTGAAGATACACTGGTGACTTTTCTCTTCATTACAATCTACTTTTCAAGGTGTGGCATGTAAACTAGATATTGCTTGTTTGAGTCACTATGAAATGTCCAATAGTATAAAAGTGAGATCCGTGGAATGTATAGTTGGAATTGTGGGGCGTAGTTATGACATTCTTTTGTCACTTGTTTTGAGGAACGATGATGCCTATTTAGTCATACATATTTCAACTCAGGCTTATAATATAATCCAGTTTCTGTTAAAGCTAAACCAGCTGAAGCCTCAGTATGGTTAAAGTAGGTAGCGCCATCCACATTTTACTTTTCTGTTTTTCACTGACAGTGCTACGCGTCAATTCCTTTTTTTTGTTGTTGTTTTTGTTTTTGTTTTGTCCAGACTGGCTGATTTAGAAAGGTGAATTCAGGAGAGACTTTAAGCTGTTTCCAATCATTAATTATACTCTGCAAGTAAATTGGCTTAGAATGGATCAACCCTAAGCTTTGGAACTTGTTAAGTGCTTAGAATACCACTAGTTTAAGCAGGGTTTTTGTTGGAATGTAAACTGAAAAGGAACCTTCTATAATCATTTGGCTATGCTAATTTATCAATGAAGTAAGCATGGGGAAGATTCTAACAGAAAATCAAAGATAATTTCATCCTGGTTCAGTATGTAACTTGAAATCATGGCTTGTTTTGGGAAGCGAATTTATTTATTGCTGAGTAGCCAGGCATGAAATTCATATTCTTCCTTTGCACAAAAAGTGTGAGAAGACATGATTATAAGCTTGTTTCAGTCATGCACTAAAAATATGATTTATTATTAGTTCACGTGTGCTTTTGACATTGCATTAAAAACGTTAGGGAAGCTGGAGGGTTGTTGTATAAAAGATGTGATTTAATGGGACCTTTTCTTTTTTTGGGGGTACCATTTGAGTTGGGAAGTCGTGTTCTGCAGTCTGAAAGCTGTTGCCATAAAACGAAAAGTGTGATCAAGATCAAGGTATTTAGATTTACTGGAGTCCTCCATAGAATGAGTAAACATTAATTAAAATAAATTATTTTGAGGTGGACTTTATTTAATCACAATTCTCTTAATAGCTGTTTCGGGCTGGCTGTAGCTGCAAAATAAGAAAGATCACAGCGTTTAAGGTTTAAAAATCTGCTGAATAGTTGTAGTACTATCATATTATTAACTCTTAATTCCTAGTGAATCTGAGCAGCAGCAACAGCGATCAACATGCTGCACCCGTTTAGGTATGCGATGTATTCCTCAGATTAGGTCAGGTGCACTTTTGGTATCATTTTATTGAGAATTTAAGGTCAGTCCTGGTGACGTTATCGGAATACAGGAGTGAACTCAAAAACTTAAGGTCCCCAAAACATTTTGAGGAGGAGGGATTTTACTCTTTTGCAGTGCCTCCTGCACGTCATATGAGTTGAGGGAGATATTTCCACCTCGTCATACATTTGAGGGTTCGGGGTGGGGCAGGGGGATTTGCAAATTTCTAAATGGATTTTAAGTTTTTCTCAAGTAATGCAAATTTTGGAGTGCCGGAAAGAAGGAGAGATCGGTAGGCTTTTTTACGAAATATTTAGGTTTGGGGGGTGGGNGGGGGGGGGGGGGGGTGATTTTGATATTTAAGGGACGAATAGCGTGATCTCGCGGTCTGGAGAAAACGTTGAATTTATACTAACAAAACAATCCCATTTTTCTCCAAATCGCATATGGATGTTATAAAGCCTATGTCAACGTGGACTACTAGCAACAACATATTTGTTAGTCTAATTGGGATCTGAAACTGGAAAATCCATCATGTTTTGTGTTTGCTCATTACAAATACATAGATCTTTAATGTAATGTAGTGGGTCACATTTCACAAACAACTGCGGGACCAGTCATGGGAGGAAAATTGACCAATCACACTGTAGAATTACAGACCATAATTCCCATCAATTTTGTCCAATTTTCTACCATTACCCGCCAATTTTGCCGGTGTTTAGGCTGATTTGCCCCACTTGAAATAATTGCCGATTAAGTTTGGCAAACGGGTTTTGCTTTTCATGTCCATTGCGTCTGCCATCCAGAAATGCCATGGGTCTCTGGCGGTGACATTTCCAGACCATGCGGGCAAAATGCCGAAATTTTCGTGGGGGAAACAGAAATGTCGACGGAATTTCATACTTATGGTCCCTCTGGGAAAGGGCCGATGTGGGCAGTGATAATTGTAATTTGCATTGTGAGTGCATGCAGCGCGTGAGAGAGCCCCACCATGAATCATGCTGGCGGCTCACGGGGAAGGGTATGATTTTTGATGGGTGGGGTATAGGACTTGACAAGGAAACGAGGAAACGAGGCTGGGGTGGAGGGACGGCAAGAAGGGGTCTGACACAGCTCTAGAGATTTCTGGGTCCATTTTGTCGCCATTTTGTTTTTGTATCTTTTTCCCATCTTTCTGTCTGTCATCGTCAGTTGTTATACTAATTCCAGATCCGCTCTCTCCGCAACCCCGAATAGGACAACTGAATTAGGACACACTTCGTAACAACAAAACACGTCCTCCCTCTCCCCAAATTCTCCCCTTCCTCACGCCACTGACAAATAAGTGTACGATACCGTAATACCGAATAGAATGGTGAACCATTAAAATAATTATTCTGTTGCCCAGCCGAAGGCTTTTAAGCGCAAACTGAAGTTATTTAGCTGAAATATGCCTTCCCATGATTATGTATTCAGTTTAAACCCGTATAACGAACATCCTTTAATCAGATTGGACATAAACAATA
>JAWQUT010000224.1:197299-219661 GCA_033807755.1 Ellobium chinense
GGGGGGGGGGGGGAGGGGGCGGGGGATGGGAGTGAGAGAGAATCAAAGTCATTTTGTGGAAATATAGAAATAGAAGTCTTTTTAAAGGCCTTTACATACAGTACAGTATTGCAGCAGTATGTATAAATATGTAAATGCGGTGATTAGATTGTTATTAGTATCCCAGTGAGCACCGAGCCGTGTTTATGTTGCGGGCAAAGAGTGGTGCCGTTCACGATGGCATTTTGATGTTCGCGATAGGGCAGCGGTGTCGAGCATGCCGATGCGTTTTGAACGTGAAAAAATAAAGGAGGGATGGGTGAGCAAAAAGCGTGCGTGAAAGGGCTCACGATTTTAGAAAAAGAAATGGCGCATACATTCCTGAACAGGAGGAGTGGGTTGGGAGGGGGGTGGGGTGGCGGGAGAGGGATAAGAGGACCCGTATTTTTTGCTTGTTCGTTCGTCACTGTATTTCTCATAATGATAGGGGGGAGCAAGCATTATCGAGTCACAGATCATGAAGTCAAAGCTGGCTAGTGCCTGCTCTGTTCTCAGCTTCTCTGATTTCATTACCGCTCTCTGTATCATAATTGCTTGAGCGCTAGCGGGAACCGCCGTGGTTGGCAGAACTGAACAAGGCTGGCTTGGTTGGCTGATGTATAATGCGTGCATCTACATCGGCGGTTCTCGTGCCAGTGCAACACGGTTCTCGTGCCAGGACACCATCCCTCAGTCTGCTATCAGGCCCACTAGCCATTATTTACCTCTGTGCTTGAGGTTCCACGTGAAGTATATGCTGCGCGCAGTCATGTTTGAATATTTTTTGTGTGTCCAGTGGGGGTTTATGCGTTCCAGAAATTCAGCTTAATAATAGTTTAGGGGTTAAAAACTTCAGATATTGCCCTCTTGAGTTGCAGTGGAATCTGAATGGAAGTTATGACCGGACTGCTGTAAATTTCAGACGATTCAAATTTTTATTTTTTTTTAAAGCTGGAATATAGACATGATTGTTTTCGAGAAATTCTCGTATAGTTCTGACATTCTGGCTTCCTTTCAAGCCTGTGCTGCCACCCCCATTTGCCAAATCGTTTACTTACGCTCAGTGATCGATTCACTTGAAGCCAGATGTTTATGATGCACTCTGGGACTTACTTCATCATTTGCAAAGACGGTTCGACGTTATACTGAATGCTACCGTTACCAGTACTGAACACTTTGCCTCTTCAATTCGTGGACTTCGTAACCTTTAAAGTTCAGTTGGCATATGGAAATCGGCGACAGCTTGGCGAGGTAGAATGGCAGTGCTGATGCAGCATCGGATTTACCATTTCCATCATGTCACCGTAAAACGCCATCACATCGTTTCGGGAAGGCCCATGCAGATTGAGGTTGCCCTCGTGGGCATCATTCCACCGGTATAAGTATGGCGATGTCCTGAAGTTTAGGATACCGCCCCCCTCACAATTTGAGGAGCACTGCCACCGTGCAGTCACATCGAGCTGGCAGAGTATTTGCCGCCCCTTTTGTGAACAGAATGTGAGCAGTGTCAGAACGCTCCGTAAACGCGTGCAAACTCGGTTAGGCTCGGCTTAGCTTACTTTAACATCTACTCGGGGAAGTCCTAGCCCAGCTTAAAGTTTAGGCGGGTTTCTGGACGTTTTCTCTCCATCTGTGACAACGCTGCAAAAGTTAATCGTTATTTTTTTCCCCCAGTATAATTCGCTTTCTAGGACAACGTATTCACGCAGGTGGCTGCATTTGTGTACTTTAAGTTGCACGCCAGCAGTGTGACTATTCGTCGTCTTTGCCACGTGTTGTTGTTGAGAATGTCATAGAACGCGTTTTGATTTTCTTCCTGCACTCGGAAAACAGTTGCATAAGTAGACATGCACTTTGTAATCTTAAAAGAAACATTTCTAAATACTCTGATCGCCAAAGGCTCTGCTTGTCTTTTCAAGTTGCATAAGATGTAACCTGGACACCTTCAGGCAAATGTGACAACTCTACTGGATGTGGAAAACTGCTTTTGTTTATCTGTCAGTTTCTTGATACAATACTCAGGAGTGCTTTGTTGGCCAATGGAACTGTTTCCAAGGACATGGAAATTTTGTTAATATGTTTTTGATAGCAGACTGCGCTGTAGAGAGCTTATCTGCTGAAGTCGTACGTTTCGAGTGAATAGTGTAGAAAAATTATGTCAGTGTCGTGTGAAGTCACCGTTTGTTCTAGATATAAAGGGCAGGCAAATTCCATGACTTTTGTTGACATGGTTTTGAAAACCAGTGTTTGAGTAGACGCGGAGAAAATATTATGCAACAACTGCCACATTAAAATGAAAAAAAACAACAACAACTTTCTTTTGTTGAAATCAGGAACTCAAAATATCTAAATTTAGCTAGAAAGCTATCTCATAGCGGGGAAATGTTGCAACATTCCGTGACACTACATTTGCGCTTGCTGTAAAATTGTCTCTCATCTCAGATACTTTCTAGAATTTTGACTGTGAGCATATGAATTTCCAGTGACGCATGTGCCTATTGAGTGTTTACAAGGAATTCAGGGCCATCATCACGCTGGGCAAACAACATAGCAACAGAACACTGGTAGCAGTATACGTGTTTTGCAGAAACAACAGAGGACAATAAATACATTCGTAAGATCGCTCGTCACTGATGAAGAAACTGCAGCGTGCTGCAGAATTTGATAGGGCGCTGATGATGTACTTAAAGATGACAGCAGCAGTGATGAATGAGAAGACACTGCGCCTATCATAATTAATGTTGAAGCTGATAGTGATAGAAGGCCCGCGGCTGTCGTTGCTTATCTCGCTGTAACAGATGTACACCTGTCTCGGGCGTCCTCGTTACACGCCGTGATGAATAGCTGACCATTCAGTGGACCGCGGAAGTGACGAACGAGAATAAAGTAGCTAGTCGCCGATGATGACCCTGACGATGGGAATGATGATCCTGAGGGTGATGACGGTGACGACAGATGCTTTTGTCGCTGTGGAGGGGTGGAAGCAATGCTGTGAAATTGCATACGAACTCTGTGAGTTGGTTTAGTATTCCTTTCTTTGTTTTGCTTTGCATTTTTAGGGGTCGCCATCTGTTTGTAATCATGTCTTTTGCTTTCGTCCACATATGTTTGAAAGAAGTTTTCCTACAACATATGTAGTTGGCAATGTTAGTTAAATCGCGAAATTGTGAATGAAAGCACTGCCATGGGGAAGTTTAGATAATTCTTATTTTATTTTGGAGGTTTTTATACCATGATATTGCATGGCGTCTCTTTCGTTCTTGGAGATACCGATGGTGCTGCCTTCCAATACGGGACATATAAATAGCTGCCGATTATTATGTGTATTGCAATTGTGTTTACAACTCTACTCTTCCATTGCGTAGGCTGTAAAACACCGACATCTGTAGATTGAACAAGCACCGTTCCTATCTAGGTTTTAAGGAGCTAAAGCCCGAAAAAAGTTATATTAATCATTAAAAAAAAAAACAACAACACCACTTATACAGTATCTTTGTTGATCGTTATAAATGCTTGTAGGATTCTCATCGGCAATGCATTTTGATTGATGTGCGGGTTGAAAACATTTTTTTTTTCTTTTTTCTTATCAAACCTACGCAGTCATTCTGACCTGAATTACAGTTTGCTGCTCAAGAGTGGCAGTCCCTTCCTAGAATTGGCAATGGGTGTAATCTCATCATATTAAATCTTTTTTTCCTTCCATTACGTTTCTCCGGTTATTTTTCATCTGCCCCGCCTTCTCGCGTTTCGACCATAAGTGTATACTTTCCCCAGACCTCACTAATAGGTACTGATAAGTCCGCCACAGGAATGGCATAAGTCATGTGAGGTCAGGCAGAAGGGGGCGTGAATTGGAATGGTCGCAGTCAGCGCTTTCGCTCTCATACCATGCGATTAGGTTAGGCTCCCTGCCTAACTAGAGAAAAGAAGAGAGAGGGGGGGGGACTTAGCTTTTTCTGCCTAGACAATCATTCCAAGAGCTCTGGACAGTACTTTCACTGTTGGTAACATCCTCAGAAGGTTTGATGAGGTGTAAAATGGGCTTTGTAGAGAATGCGAATTAACTAAGACTCGTTGTTTTGTCGTTCTCCGAACATAAAGGTACACTAAATGGGTGATATATTATAGAATGGAATCAGAGTTTCGAAAGACCTTATTTATCTATACGGAAACATTTTCTCCGCAGCTTTGAAAACATATAAAAGCACAGATATAGTATTTTTTTTGGGTATGTTTTAACCCCAACAGTACAGCCGAATCGTCAAACAAGCTTATGACATAAAATTGACTCAACTCACCCAGTTTCAGAGGAAGATAAAGCCATCCTGATGCATCTAAGTGAATGGATGCGTACGGTGCCATCGCTGGGGTTCCGGAATCCCTTCTGTAAGCTTAAAATACATACAGTAGTATACTTGTTTGCTGTAAACTGTAGCAGCTCGGGGAACGTCCTTACAGTGCACCTCCATCTTCATGGGTTTTGGGAAGCCTCAAACTGCAAATTGTCATTGAAATATGCCTTGCCCGATCTCTGACCATTTTGGATCTATAATCTTTCTTACGCTATAATTAAGCCAGTCTCGCATTGATCTCTGAACCATTTAATAAAGCATTCGGGACGTACCTGAAGACAGCCAGTGTTTGAATTTTGTAGAAAATTGAGCTGACAGTTGAGCGTTATGGAGATTCGGGACATTCCTGTAGAACGACTTCAGTCCGAGTTCTGGAGAAACTGAAGTTTATGATTGATCATTGTGAGGATTCAGGGCATCTCTGTAGGCCGTCCATTGTCTGAAATGTGTAGACATTTGAGTTGTATACAGTGTCTGAATTTTGTAGAAATTGGAATGAACGATTGAGCATTATGACGATTTAGGGCATCCGCGTAGAGCGACCAGGCCTTGGGTTTCTAGAAATCTAGGGGACGAATTGAGCGTCTGGTCTGTGCTTTAATTAAATTAGGTCGAGCTTTACGTGAAGCCAGAAATAGTCAAGAGGGAGAACATATTGTGATTTCATTGCGAATCTTTATAATGTACATACTGATATATGCATAATCAAAATACATTATGCATGACCCGTATTGATCAAAGGTCTTGGTTGCTACAAATGTCTAATTGATTTTGTTTTTCTTGGCTTGGTTAGGGGAGGGAGAGGTAAGGAGAGCCAAACACCGGACAGTTACTTTCAGCTTTAACTCGATATCATTGCCCTTATGGTTGGTTGGTTGATATACCCATTTTTTCCCTCTTCTTTTCTGTACGTCTAGCCGTCTATACAATTCATGGAAGGCTGTCTTCTTATGTGCGTTTCTGAATCGATTGGAGAAGTCGGGGCTGTAGAAATAAGCCGAAACCATATCCATGCGCATCATCGTGCTGGACAGGTGTTTATACAGTAAACGGCCGGTGAAATGCGGTAACCGAACAGAGAGTGCAAACTGTATTGTGCCCACCAGTGATTTTCCCATGACTAGAGTACTGTATGGTAGTTTCGACTTGCGGTCATTGCCAGCCTGCGAAATAAGCCCTTGGCCCGCTGCCGAAGGCCAGGGAATATGAGCTGCAGATTAGAAAATCCAGAAGCCCGTGTAATCAGTGCTGAGAATCTCCTGTAGATTTGCCCTTTCTGCATAGCAGACATACGGGAAGAAATCTTCACACAGCTCGTGGGTGGTAGATATAAGATCCCACTCTCTTCCTCAGGAAGAAAAAAAATGTTGCAATTTGATGCAGGCAACGGTATAATTATCATTCCAGATACAAATTAATTTTTGGTGGCAGATCTTCATTCCNTCCTTTTGATCCGTCTATCTTTTCACCAGTTTCATTCAGGAAGACCCGCCCCTCCATGTTTTCTTCGATGAAAAATATATATTAAAAAAAGTGAAATTTGATACGAAGAACGGTAAAGTTGTCATTGAGATACAAATGACTTTTTGTAGCAAATTTTCATTCCGTAAAAAAAACCTCCCCGGGAGGGGAGAGCTCAGATCCTTGCCAGTTACTCTTCTCATCCTTCCATCCTACCACCATTTCCGTTCAGGAAGATCTCTCCTCCCCCTTCCCCCTCCCCCGCAAAAAAAGTTGAAACTTAATGATAGTAATAGTAGTATATCATGTTTAGATGCAAATTAAAATTCGGTCGCAAATCTTCATTCTGTAAACACCATGCCTGAGATCTCAGATGCCCGCCAGACCCCCTCTCTTCCCTTTATACCTCCATCCCTCCACTATTCCTGTTCAGACTGTTCATATAAAAGAGTATCGATCAAAATATGGGGGATGTTATCTGTCTGCCCACGGCATTAACTCTGTGGTTTTTGGTGTGCGCTGTTTCTTTTTGGTTTGCAGTGTTTCATGTAAATGGGAGATGTTGACGAAGCCACTGAAATATTAAAAACAAAAATTCTTGTTCTAGGAATGTCTTTTCGTGGGTTTGAATTCCAAAATTTATTTAGGTTTCTTTTGTGTATGTGTATGCTTTTAAACTTTTAACAGAAACTATTATGGCCCATTCAAGATTAGACATAAAACTTCTCTTCATGTCTTCATGATAGAATTTTCTTTTCTTTTCTTTTTTCTTAATTGTGAAAAATGCTTGTAATAATCTGCATATTGTGGTTCCAGATCCTCTGTGAGAAAGATGTGGTACTTGCTATTCTTTTAAGGATGCTGACTTCTTAGATTAATTTGCCTTCCTGAAAAGGTTGTTTTGAATTTTGATGCCATGGCACTGCCATTCTCATGCTGTCTTTGGAGGTGATATCCATCGCAAAGTCCTCAGCAAAAAAAAAATCTATATTTATCAAGAGTAATTTTCTTGCTTTTTATTTTTTGGGTTGTACTGTAGCATAACTCTCACATGTGCCAACTTTTGTCCGATTATCAACAAAAGTGCTCCCTCATTTTTTTTTAAAAGCCGATGGTTAAGGATCTACAGTATCATCTTGATATGGCTATAAACTTATGGTCCATCCTCAATCCTGAGCACGTATACAGGACATCTTGTCATGGGACTTAAGCAAACTTTCACTTTTTAAAGCTTCATTAAGATGTATGTATGTATGATTTTATTTTTTTACCCCAATTTTTCATGGTGACAGACTATTTACTTATGTACAGTGCCATGGATAATATTTTACATTTGTTACGACGGTAACTGTTTTCCAGTCAAGAAAAACAAACCTGGGGGTGCCAGCATTAATCTAGAAACCGTCATACGCCATCCCGACGTCCATGTTGCTCTTAGATGTGTGCTGGATGTAGATAACCCATTTTTTGTAATCTTCTTTCCTCCGTTCCCACAACCGAGTCCGCTGTGTCATTCCCGCGCATACCTTCAGGGGAAGGGAAATTCTAAAACGGCGCCTTGACTTTGGCCACGTTTTTATTCTTCTCTCGTTCCATACAAATGGCGGACTGAGAAGCATGGGTTTGTCTCTCTCAAGAAAATTTGGTGAATGATATAGGAAGATGATATTATGACTATGAAACATTCTGCCTTTTCCGGCATTCTCTTTCCAAAAGATTTCTTTCACTTCACAGTAAGATGCGATTGCAGTAGAATCAAGGATACGACTGGTTTTGAAGACATTGGTCAGTTTGAACCTTGTAAATTTCAACTCGGATAACTTTACAACCGAGCCTCCATGGCCCTATCCATAAACCTTGCCCGAATTAAATCACTGTGACAACCACAGGAAACGCCCAAAACATCAGTTATGTTGACCGCGCTCAATGCATATTTTCAAATTAACTCAAGGATTATGCATACGGCCTCTGGTCTCTTTCTTTTCTGCCCATTTTCGCCGTTACAGTTATTCTGCTGACCACCCTTTTCTTTTTTGTTTGGTCCTGAATGGTGTCATGTTCTACAGATCTCAAAAGAAAATTATGAACCCCCCCCCCCCCNCCCCCCCCCATCTTCTTTGTCCATACCGCCTCCTTTCAGAATACTCATGTTAGGGATTGGCAGAAGATTTGTTAATCTTAAAAAAGATTACCATACTTCCTGATAATTTCTACATTAGGCAAGCAGTTTGGCTGCAGGAGAAGATGGCAAGGCTTTCTTTCCCATCAGTGTGAGTTCAGGTCATCTAGACAAGTTTTTCATTGATGAGCAACCGTGCATAATTTTGTATAATTTCCGAAAAGCCAGCAGCATTTAACGTTGAAATAATGGCCGTAACATTATAGTCATCAGAATTCATGGCCTGTCGAAGGAGCTGTCTAAATATCATCCCGTTGTTAACATTGGAATTCAGGAGTCTTAACAGGGGGAAAAAAAAAGAAAGATAATTTCTATTTTTTTTTTCCCACGGCGGTCGACAAAATTTCTTTAGCGTAGATTCAGTCAGACCAATCCAGTCGTTGAACGTTAAGAGATCGTGCCATCTTTGTATATTAACCCAACACAAAGACCTGAAATCAGCTCTCAGCACCGCCGCAAGGGTATATAATCCAGTCTGCTTAGCTGTGTGTTTTACTTACACTATCTTGCACGTGACCACGTTATCCACAATACGACATATATTTGTGGGTGTCCGTTCTGATTTCAGATGAAATCAGGAATGAAAGCTTTTATCTTATCCGAGGGAGATCCGCTGATATTTTTTTCCCCCAGTCTTGGATGATTTCTCAGTCTCGTTCCTTTGTTCTGTGCCTTCACCCCCGCATGTTCCCATCATAATATTCTCTTTGACATACTTTACTCACTATCGCCCTCTCTTATGGCTATGTTTCGCTCCATTCATTCGCTGGCCCCAGTTTCTCTGATTTTCAAGGAATGCATTGTAACCTTGAAGATATTCTCCCATTCCACAGTGGCGTAGCCGATTTTCCTTTTTCTTGGGAGAGGGGGAGGGGGGCAGGGAAAGGAGGCACGATGGGGGGGTGGGGGCACTAATATATTGCAGATGCATTGTTTCAGTTAGGAAGACATTGGGGAGGGGGGGTATCGGAGGGGAAACATTTTGGGAGCAAATACTTTATGACTACATACGCCCCCCAGCCTCTCCCATAATCTACGCTGCTGCTCTCCAGTCGGTTCTTAGCGTTTGCTTTTAACGCTGAAGAGGACAA
This sequence comes from Ellobium chinense, assembly GCA_033807755.1. Taxonomy (NCBI): domain Eukaryota; kingdom Metazoa; phylum Mollusca; class Gastropoda; order Ellobiida; family Ellobiidae; genus Ellobium; species Ellobium chinense. The sequence continues at coordinate 206,401 of JAWQUT010000224.1, forward strand.
TTGCTACAATGTTCTTCCTTCCTACTGTGCTCCAACCTTTCCTAACGTTCTTTACCCATACCATTCATTCCTGTGCACCTAACATTTACTTATTTCCTTTTTATGTTTTATATGCGCGTGAGTTGCCTTGTTCCACAACATTCTCACGGGTGTGCATGTTTCGCAACAACCAGGTCGGTGTGGCATTGTTCCTCATTTCTTGACCCCGCGGCCAAGTGCTGCGGCCAGTTTCGCAAAGCTCTTTAGTTTTAGCCTTTTAACTCGTACGTAAAACGCTGGGAAACTTGCAGCGCAGCTTCGTAGCACCGGTGAATTTCCTGTGCATGCTTTAAATTTTGTCTCGCTCTAGGTTGTCGTTAGAACCACATGTTATCAACAAAGACCAGTTTAAAGAAAATATTTTATTTAGTCTTTGTATGAAATGGAAGGCGGCATGCTGCTATCGGCGATATGCCTGACGACCAGATGTCGGTAGATTTCTAACCCCGGTTTTGAAAAGTTCATATCGCGTCCTTTAATGTAACGTATACGGTCTTGTGTGCTGTGCATGACGGTCTAACATGAGTAGTAACTTGCATTTCTAGGCTTGGTCCTGAGTAGATATTTTCATTCATCTATTCAGATAAGTACTCACATCCTGAGTACAGTATTAAAGGGGGCTTCTGTCTATATCTTGGCATAATTTGATGAGTGAGAGGCACAACTTCTGGATATGAACGTCTGAAAACGGAAGATTATGACAACCAAAGGAGGAAACTAAAACAAAATGTGTCAATACAGTTCGTGAGGGATTCAAATTTATTATTTTTCATTCATCTCTTGAGATGGGAACCCACGATCAGTATATTGAAGTTACATGTGTTGCTGTCAATATCGTGGCATTATGTTGGTGTTGATGAGTGAGGGACCCATCCTCTAGATAAGGATGTCTGAAAATGGGGAAAAAATGAATGAGATGATGAAAGGAGAAAAGTAAGAAAATAAATGCCTCGTTACAGTTTGCGAGGGAATTTTTTGGTTTGGGAGGTGGGGGGTGGGGTGGGGATGAGGGATGAGGAAGTAGGATGGAGGGAAAAAAGAGGAGATCCTGATTTCTATTTTTTTTTGTTGTCCGTTTTGGATATCAACTGCGAACAGACCTGGCAACAGATATGTGCTGCCGCAATCATCGTGACAAGACAAGCCATGGATGTGCTAGAACTAATACTCAAAGCCAGAGAAGATTTCCATAACAGGCTAGATTATAGAGGGAAATATTATGTCTGACTGCGTTAAATCAAAACGATGTTCTAGAACGATGTTCAGGGTAAAATTTCAATTCCACAAATACTAGGCTCCATTCAAGTTTTTACGTGAACCAAGTGCCTGAAGGAGGGGTATTTAGTATGTTCTTACTATCTCAATTGTGTTGCAGCCTGTCTGTACTACAGTGTGTAAATACGCAAGTAATATTACATGAACCCATGCACGTTTCAAATAGTTTTCTACGTTGCTTGCAAACATATGGCGCGCAAAGAGCACGGTCCCTGTTGTCGGGCATTTTTTTTCCCATCACGTGCTTGCCGGATACACGCGCAAGAGCCACAGCCCCCTCCCAGCCCCTTCCTTTTTTTTTTCTTTTCGCTTTCCCCTGCCGCATGGCGTCCTTCTGATCTTATAAAAATGAATCGTTTGTGCTTGAGAGTCGTGTTCTGGCAACCTGCACACATATGCATGTGTTAAACATGGGGATTTAAGTGCACAACTGTAAGATTTGTGTGTATCACTGACGCAACCTGGCATTACTAAACTGGCGAAAGTACTCGTAAGCTTGTGAACTGACAAAGGCACCAACATCAGACAAGGTTTATTGTAATGGATATTATAAGTCCGAGATAGTTAGGGCTGTATAATAATAATAATAATAATAATAATAATAATAATAATAATAATAATAATAATGCGGTTTACAAGACAAGTCTTATATCCGCTCACGCGACTTCACACTATAAGGGCGCTACAAAAGACCATAGCAATGAGCAGTTAAAAATATAGCACATACTTTTATAACAATAGATATTCTCTCAATTTTGTTATGCATATGACCCGTCTAATGCCTTTTTCTGTGTCTTTTGCAGCCTTTTTGTTTTTCGATCCCAATCATCTGCATGTATGACCGTCTCCCTTTGACTGTTAATTTTATGGAGAATTACATCCAGTGTCAAGTTTATGACTCACAGTCTATCACATCTATATATCTAGTATGTATTATTAGATTATATAAATTTACAGCTTCTTGCTTCTGTCCTGCTCTTTCAATTTCATTTACATTATCACACTGGAGGAAAAAAATTTCGCTGTTATATTATTAATTTTAAACTACAAGTCGCTGTTTTGTTGAGTGCGACATGGCGTTTTATATATGTGAGTTGGAACACACGTACAAACAGAAGAGATGATTCTGTAACGTGCACAACAGGAAGTGTGTAGTGTGTAAGCACGTGTTTATCTTAGTGAATGGGTTGGGACAACAGTAATGTGGTTTCAAGTTGCACGCGTTAGGGCGTTACGAGAAGGTCGATATAATGGGCTGTAATGGTTTGGCGGCCGGCATTTACATAGCAGCAACAGCTTGCTGACTCCAGGCTCATGCTCTGTCGGGTTTCATTAGCGGAGTCCTAATCAATCAGGTACAAGTGGAGCAGTGGATACGGCCTCATCACACGCCCGCTTCCCTACCGCCTCCGTCGGTCTCTCTCCAACCCTTACTGCCTCCCTCGGCCTCTCTCCCACCCCCTTTCATCCATTCGTAGGGCATTGTTTTACCTCTGAGGCTCTACCATGATTTGGTAGGGACAAAAATTATGCTGATAACGATGGTGGGAAGGGATGTATATTAACAGTGTTTGTTTTCCCTGAACAAAATAGTAACAACATTTATTGTGATAAATACTGTACATCGCATATTTTTATACGGGTCTTTGAATAGAAACAAAGGCAAAACGGAGGGCAGAGTTTGGTAGCGTTTTCCCCCGTTAATCATTGGACAGTATGCCGAGTATCCTATAGGTATGAAGATGCCAATGTTTTTTTCACTGTTGGCTATGTATAAGGTTTTACATCTCTCATTAACTTATCCAGGGGTCCAATGCCAAAATACTTTCCAAATATGTTGTTTAGCTCTGCCTCCAAATTTTGACACCAAGCAAAATGTCTCTAAACCAATTAGATTTTGAGAACTTCGGCAATGAAGCAGGCCTTTTCACTCAATAAACAGGGTAACCTTACCCACCTTGCAGCAACCACAAATTTTATACTTGAGTGGCTAAACCTCACCTATTCTGAGTCTACAAATGTATTTGCACCTATCTAAGCCTTTGAAATTCAAATCCATCCCCTTTAACCCCTTCCCCATGGCCAGTTTCCTGATTTTATAGGGACTATTTAAAATTGCATATTTTTATGCCATGTGCTATTGGCACTTTCATACCTATTATTGCCTCGTCCAACAAATAACGTCCTGACTCTTCTTTGCTGTTCCGAAATATTTTGTTAGATTGTTTTTTGATGTGACTCTTCCGGGTCTCTCTCCCTATCGGGTCCAGTTGCTCGTCGTGTTCATTACTTCTCTCCCCTTTTCCTTCTTCTCTTTCTTATTAGCAGTGAAACATACATGCATTATTTATGCACGTGGAAAAATCTCCATACGAACTTCCCGAGTTTCTTGTCACTTTCCTCTCCCTCACGCCATCCTCCTGTTCCCCGTCTCTTCTTTCGTTCCATTCCTCATTCTTTCCTCTCCCTTACGCCATCCTCCTGTTCTTCGTCTCTTCTTTCGTTCCATTCCTCCTTCTTTCCTCTCTCTCACGAGATCCTCCTGTTCCCCGTCTCTTCTTTCGTTCCATTCCTCATTCTTTCCTCTCCTTTACGCCATCCTCCTGTTCTTCGTCTCTTCTTTCGTTCCATTCCTCCTTCTTTCCTCTCTCTCACGAGATCCTCCTGTTCCCCGTCTCTTCGTTCGTTCCATTCCTCCTTCTTTCCTCTCCCTCACGCCATCCTCCTGTTCCTCGTCTCTTCTTTCGTTCCATTCCTCCTTGTTTCCTCTCTCTCATGCCATCCTCCTGTTCCCCGTCTCTTCTTTCGCTCCATTCCTCCTTGTTTCCTCTCCCTCACGTCATCCTCCTGTTCCTCGTCTCTTCTTTCGTTCCATTCCTCCTTGTTTCCTCTCTCTCACGCCATCCTCTTGTTCTCCGTCTCTTCTTTCGTTCCATTCCTCCTTCTTTCCTCTCCCTCACGCCATCCTCCTGTTCCTCGTCTCTTCTTTCGTTCCATTCCTCCTTCTTTTCTCTCTCTCACGCCATCCTCCTGTTCCCCGTCTCTTCTTTCGTTCCATTCCTCCTTCTTTACTCTCCCTCACGCCATCCTCCTGTTCCTCGTCTCTTCTTTCGTTCCATTCCTTTCCTCTCTCTCACGCCATCCTCCTGTTCCCCTTCTCTTCTTCCGTTCCATTCCTCCTTCTTTCCCCTTCCCCTTCTTTCCACTCCCCTCCCTCCCTTGACCATCCTCCCTGACAGAATAACAGCAGCAGTGCAGCAGCAACAATAATCAAAATACAATTAAGAGAAGATCTAAAATTAACCTCGGTGCTATTTGGAAGATCACAGGGACACTCAGATGATGCTCATTACCGATTTCTATACAGCTTAAAACGCAGCAGCTCTCCAAAGGCTGTCATACCCATCTCTTATTATGTGCAACGGNNGCTAAAAAAAAAACAAACCAACAAAATGAGGACAGTGTCTAATCTTGCTGTCATCTTTGCTTGGTTTGTTGGTCTGTCAGTTAATATCGCACGACAGTGTTACGACCTCGTGACCTACTTTAAGTGCCAGCCTGAGCGTAACAACAACAATAAGGCAGGCCCGTTCGGATTGTCGTAATTATTACTGTAATAAGGACATCAACAACACTGCAACCCAGATAAATGAAAACGATTCTCATTACTTTTTCGCAGTAAATACCCGGCTTCGGTTTAGCACTGTATTCTCACCATCGTTGGAAACCCTTTGTTTTACAATCACCGCCATCGTTATGTGACGCAAACACTGTTTTTGACTGCGTTCCGACAGTGTCACTACTGTCACCACCACCTGGATGAAGATTCCATTGTTTTACCCTGAACATATACAGACATTATTACAATATAATGCAGCATACACCCGTTAGAAAATGAAATAACAGTAGAACAACGTTGCCTGCCCTTACATGTTGGTCATCAAATTGCAGTTACACGTCTTAATTAATTAGTTGTTTACATTATCACATAAGCATCTTTCCAGCCTTCCAGCGTATCGTTTATATGGCCTCCATTAAGAACATAATATCATAAGTAGCACATACACAGTAGAAACTTTAGGATTATATTGTCATGGTGTGCGCATATTTCTTACTAGAGTCAGAGTCTGCCATGTAATTTACATAGGTTGTCTCTGCTTTCTTATGATGGTGTCCGTTACCGTCCGTAATCTCGTTCCAAAGTAGCAAACTACACTCCTCGCGGCGTTCACTTTACAAACACTCCTTATTTGGCTACATTTTACGCTGGGTGTAACGATCCGTGGTTGGCTGCCGAGGCATTCATTCATTCATTGGGCACACTCTGAAGAAAGAACGTACGGTGTGTTTTCTGTATAATACAGTACTGTACTATTTCTCTTGTTGTAACCACTATGAATTGGAACACCGTTCTGTTATAAGATTATCGCTGCTAATGCATACGGTAATAAAGAAGGGGAGGGTGAGTGTGGGGAACAATGTGCTGTGTGTTTGGCAGTTGTTGACTTGTTGAATTTTCTTCCATTTTTGGGGAAAAAAAAATTATGGAAGAAAATTCAACAAGTCAAGAACTGAGAGAAAAAAAAATGTGATGGACTATGCAGGTCTATGCAGGACTATGCTGCCCTTTTCCCCACCCAAAACTGAGTTTGGGGGGTTTTATATGATTTCTTATCGACCGGAAAAGGAGGAATTCATTCATTTACAAGTCTCCATAATTGTTTGCTTGATCTCCGAATTTATTGCCTTTCCAGTCTAGACACTAGGTAATAATGTCCATGTTTATGCGTCATGCACGTTCGCCCCTTTTGATGATGATAAGATCATGAGATGATGCCCGCCATTTTGTCAGAGGAGAAAGTGAGTAAGAAGATTCATGGGAAGATCCAGCCAGGATGACATCACTAAAGTGTGTGCAGAAGTCTGAGAGAGAGAGAGAGAGAGAGAGAGAGAGAGAGAGAGAGAGAGAGAGAGAGAGAGATCGTCCGATAAATGGTTTGTATTATAAATGAGCTGCGCATGCTTGTCGGACAGATTACATTTTTGTCTGTTCTCAAAACGTCGCGCATAGATCTAGACAGGAGACCATGTAGTTACTGGTTACCCCGTTTTATCGAAGTGTGTTTGAAGCACGGGTAAATGGAGTGAAAGAGCTCAATGTAAGGAAAGAATGCATGGCGTAGGCTTAAGATTTTAAACTCTCTGGCTTATTTGTGTTTTGCTCCTTAGATGTGCATGGATGTGTAATGTTTATTTTTTGTGTTGTGTAGGGTATCTTATAGGTAGGTGTAGGTTTAGAGAAACTTGAACAGTGGGCTATTTTCTGGCAGTACCTCGATGTATTTGTGTATTATGAATCACTTTTTTTTTAGTAGCATGTTACTTCTCTTTTTGGTTCCTACGTGTATTTGTTATTATAAGTTCTGAATTTTCTGTCATGTGAACTAGTGGGTCATAGGTGGATTACAGTGAGAAGCAGAGTGGTCCGTTGTGTTGATACTGTGTCATTAGGTTTATTGGATAAACTGAAATTCATTGTGTTGTTGTTCTTAATCGTGCATGGATGTACTTATCCATTGTTACAATTTATCGGTCTTGTGCAGAACAATAGTACATAGGTAAGTGGTGAATTACTATATGATATTATTATGAGGAGTTACTCATGTGTTTTAACTGTATGGATGCGTTTAATCTTTAGTCTGGTGAATAGTAACTGGGTTTCAGAAAGTGATGATTAGTAATGTTTTGATGAATGTAGCATCATTATGATTCACTTTCTAGACATGCACATGACAGTGTATTGTGGCAAACTAAAGCGTAAGATGAAAAAAAAGAAGAGAAATGGACGAGAGGGTAGTGTGATTAAAACAACCAAAAAATATCTTTATGTGGTGTTAGAATTGAAAAATATCACACTGTTTATTAGAAATGAGCATTTATTGCACGGGTCGACCTGCTATTTTAGTCATGTGGATAATTTTTTGAATCTAGATTGGAGGCGAACTAGAACAGAAATCCGTGCCTTTGTAGCCCAAAGCTTCGACACAATCAGTTTAATCCAAGGACCAAGAAACAGTCATGCACTGAGGAAGCTGTAAAGCTAGACATTATGGTCATCGGGATGGGAAATGGGTGCAAACGAAAATAAAAAAAACAAAGATACAATTCAGGAGTGTGGCTTTTCACCCTTTTCCTCCGCACCCCGCAGCGGCCCCCCCCCCCCCCNCCCCCCCCGCTGAAAAAGAGAAGAAATTCAGGAGTGTATTAAGTAAGGATACAATTCAGGAGTGTGCACATGTATTTGAAATGACAAATGCTTAAAACCAACAAACTGTGTAGGCTCAGTGTAAACAAATGACGGCTTCGAAGATAAAGCTGGTTTGTACAGATGTTTATCTTTGGAAACACGTTCTGCATTCGGGTAAAAGCTACGATTTTACAAAACAACACAAGCTAGGGGCTTCTTTTAAATTGGAAGGCGATCAAGGTGGAGCGGGGAATAGAATGTTTTATTCATCATTCTATGACAAGTCATAAATTCATCAGATTTGAATGATGGAGAGATTTTAGACCCAGTTTTCTTAACCTTATGACCTCATGTTAAATCTTACCGATCATTACGGAGCGACACTCAGACGATCTAGAGTGAAACGAAATTCTTCCAAGTGCTGAAAACAGATACTCACTTGACTCAGAATAGTGTGGACGCTCTCGGGGATAAAGCACGCGTCAGACCTGTTATGGAAAATTTGCTTTCATTTTTTCAACCTGTGATCATAAAAAATCGTTGGCTTGTTTCAGTCATGACGGCAGACAGTATTTAGAATTCACGCTGTGACTCAGTTGCCACAGAAAGAGAAAGCGGGTCGTAACCAATTATGGATGCCGCTGCCGAGTCATCAAGGCTAGACTAGAAGTGTCCCATAAGGTTCCCGATAAGCTATTTATGGGCAGAGTGATTTTGAGAGCTAACCACCCTTGCATAGGTCTACTCATCGGAAAATTAAAGACACTCAAGGGAATTAAGTAAGTTCGAAGGTTTTATTAGGCCATCGGCCATCATCATTCGAGAATATAATACAATATCACATGAATACAGTACACTGCAAAGATGCATGTGTGTTCCACATGCACACTACCTCTTTCTCATATGGATGACACCCGGATTTTCGAGAACTATCACACAAATAATGACCTTACTACTGTTATCACTCAGCCACTCTCATATCACACTTCCTACCCCTCTGCCTCTTCCCTCCTCCTCCCCCCCCCAAAACAACAACAACAACAACAACAACAACAAAAAACAACAACAACAACAACAACAACAACAANACTCTCATATCACACTTCCTACCCCTCTGCCCCTTCCCTCATCCTCCCCCCAAAAACAACAACAACAACAACAACAACAACAACAACAACAACAACAACAACAAAACACCTTTTTTCAGTTCCTTGCCAGAGGGCGCTCATTTCAGCTCAAATTTCTGAATTGTATTTTTTTTTTCAAAATTCCGAAACATAAATTACTAAGTCCTCGTACGTCTTTATCCCATTCACTCCATTTTAAGAGGTAATTCGTCAATGCACATGACTCTAAGATGTTTCTAATAGGAAATTTGGGGATCAATATATTATATAAACGAAGGCTGAAGATTGACGTGGGTGATCCAAAAAATCGGAAGTCGCACCCTTTAAATTGTCCATTGTAAATCTAACCCAAGTACTTTTGAACGGCTCACAATACTCAAAGGCACTAGAATCGACAGCTAGTGGTAGAACGATAAGCATTACGCCACAGTAAAGTCCCTTGATCCTACTGTACACAGACTGCTGACGGGCGGAACTCCAAAAGGTCGATAGGCTTCTCTAAGGAGCATTTATAGTCCGGTCCGAATGTGCAAAAATAGTTCATTTTCTATTACCAACATGCCACTTGACACATAGGTTCCCTATCTGATGTAAATCAAAATTTGAAGGGGCTCCAGGTTGTACCATGTCTGGTTATGATTTTATGACGTCATCAATTTTAATAAATTGCTATATAAAGCTTTGTAATGTTCAGGACATAATAAATGCCCGTAAGATTATCTAGAGGGTGGAATTTGAATTTGGAAATGTTGGTTCAGGAAGAAAACAATGCAGGCTAACTGAAAAACTCAGTCAGAATGTATTTAATTGTTTACAAAGACGTGTTTTATTCATATTACGTAATACCTTATAATTTTCAAGAAACACAATTCAAAACAAACTCAAACTTAGCGAATCTCAAGTTTGCCGATGCATGTCCTGACATTTCTGATGCATTAAAATCTTTAGTGAGATTAAAAGAAGTTTATNATACCATATAATTTTCAAGAAACACAATTCAAAACAAACTCAAACTTAGCGAATCTCAAGTTTGCCGATGCATTTTCTGACATTTCTGATGCATTAAAATCTTTAGTGAGATTAAAAGAAGTTTATAATAATTAATGGCATTTATCAGTTCGGTAAAGTAACGGATTTTTTAAAAGGCTAAAAAGAAGAAAAAACTACAGTAAGTTGAAAGTGGAAACAAATGCTGGATATACTGTTATCATTTAAGAGATTGAATTAATGGGAGCATTATGTGTACTGAGACAGTGCTAGTCATGGTAGCGGTCAGATAAAGGCTGTTTCAACGAATGCCAAAAAAAAGATGGAAAAGCGTTTTGTGAAATAATGATTGTAAATAGCGTTATCTTTTCCAAAGAATTCAAGTACAGTTCACTTACTAGAACCAGTGAAAGCTGCTCACTTCATTTACCACAAACATTAAAACCAACCGTTCTGTCGTACAAGATGGCAGAAATACCGACTTTGTACTGTTCCTGAAAGTTATGGTGTAGAACATGCAAAAGTCCAATGCCATATTCTGAGTTTAAGAATTCTATTTCAGAGTCAAACATGAAGTTATTGCCAATGTGAAGAAACAGACATAATTAGAGAGATGAACATAATGATTTTGTAGAATATTCGAAATGAATCAGCAGAAAGCATCAACTTAATAAAGTATGCGTGACATGAAAAGGATTTAGCAAACGTATAGAAATAGAATGGATCAGATTTGATTATCTCTCGAGCACTGACTGTCACAACTGCATAAATATGTGCATGGCAATGCAGCTTTCACGCAATGGCAGAACATATTTTTTTCTGCAAGTGCATTTTATGACAACCCGGTTGGTCTTTTGCCATATCAGGAAGCAGTGACCAAATCGGTTGCATGAAACTATCTGACACACAGCCCGTCTCCGACTGTCTGCGGTTGAAATGTCTCTGCCACTTTTATGTTCACTTAGCTCAACGATGTTGTCCAAGGTATGTTCTTTCAGACGTATTCTGTGCAGAAAACTACGTGGATTGTCAACTCCAGTTCTCTAGGTGTGCCGGTATAAACTGATAATATCGATATGTCTTATTCATTTTGAAAACTGGCTTTGTGTCTCGTGATGTCTGTAGTGATTCGGTGATAAAATCAATCAAATCTCCAAGGCAGCTCCAAAAAGTAGATAAAGTAGTTTGAAATGTTCCTCACGTTGACTGGAGATACATGTCCTTTGCTGAACTTCCCTATTTTTTTTTGTTTCTGGTAGGACGATGCGAAGCACTGCTTGTGATAAATATTATACTTGTTACTACCATGTCTCCATTGCTTAAACTGGCTAGAATCTTTTGGTTTTGCAGTGTAGCTGCTATCTGGTTAACCCCCTCACTCAGGCCAAAGGGTCGAACATCTACAAGGTGAGGGTGGCTGTTGTCACTGGAAAAAAAAAGTCTGCCTATGATTGACACATCATGAAGGGCGTATAGGTCTCCTTTCACCAGCAGCGTCCTCACTTGCAATAGCAGTCAGGGGCATGCGAGGACATACATGTAATGCCTCTCAGGCCTCTCAGACTTAGAGGGACGAAATCTTTGAGGACAGGATTTGTGGAATACCGATTTAATGGCTGCTAGCACTTTCTTCAAAACGTCAGGATCTTGATTGCAATGTATCTTCGTGGAGCATGGCAAAGCGTCCGCATCCGCGAACTGTCTCAGATCCACTGCAACTGAATTATATGTAACCTCACGGTTGTTGCATCCTTGCTCTTTAAAGGATAGGTCAGTTTCTCTTGTTTTTGCTTTTGGCAAATGAAACAGAGAGACCAGTTCGTGACTGGGTCATTTTCCTTCCTTCTTTATGTCTAATGGCGATGCTGTGTAATGTTACTTTCGCTTAGCCGAAACACAATAATTATTAAAGGTGATAATGACGATAACGATGGTACGATGACATTAATGATATTTTAGCCCGAAGAAAGGTAATATCTGACCTGAAAATTCGCATAAAATTACTGATTTTATGGCTGTAATTTCAAATTATCATATGAAAGTGTATTTTAATGCTATTTTGAAATTCTTCACTGGCACTGGTGTGACGGAAATGAATAGTTTTTAAAATTTTATTTTTGTTCCGAATGATGGTGATGATTATGTAAAGCAATCACAACTCTTTCTATTTCACTGCCTGGCCAAAATAATGCGAGAATGGTCGTGCGGAACGCCATACTTCTTAAATGCATCATCCGAACGGACTACCGTCTCAGTAACCCCCCAGAGGTCTCATGGTCAACAATCAAAGTATTGTTAGATGTAACTGTTTCACCTCTCCCAACCAGAACCGGAGCTGAACTGTGGAAAGGATGATCATTAGCTTGCAATAACACTCACAGAATGGGCGTTTTGTGCAAGACGAAAGAAACATTTCGAGCTGGGATTGTAACGGTACGGAATATATTTTTAAATTGTAAGTTAATTAAATAAAAATAATATTTAAAAAAAACCCACCGCTGTTTAGTTTCTTGTCTCTATGTTTACACACAGATCCTAAGCACTTGTTCTTTTCAGCTTAAATCAATATGAATAATTCCCATACTGGCACCTTTTCGCAGTTCGAAGAATCCCAGATTTTGGTGAAGTTTTAAATATTCCCGACTTAGCAACCATGTTGTTTTACATGTGTTACGGTGAGACAATACAGAGACTAGAGTTTGCGTGTCTCCTCTGGCCTTCCAAGGAAAAAGACCAGCAATGCACATTATAAAGCACACAAATGCCATGTTAATTTTAAAGCCCGATGGATATGTTACAAAAGAAGGTACAATAAATTAGCACCTACCTTTGGCTGAATTAAAAATGACTTGATGCTGATGAACTTAAAACAAATATCTGTATCAATCTCTTAAAAACACTCGACAGATAGTGCAGAACAAATTCTCACCACTTCAAAAGTCAATTTGAAGTTTAAGACAGTATGCCATTATATTTGCCCTTTTAACCATTTGAGGAAGGTTGGGGGGGGGGGGGGGAGCGCAGGTGGGGGCGGCGATGGATGCGAAATCGCCGTTAATTGGAGTTATCAGCATTCCCATAGGGGTGCAATGCTAACTGCCCCTGTGACTGGGGAACATGGTCCGGTGTGATGCCATAAATCAGTGTAAAGAGCGCACATTCTGATCTGAGCGTTACAGGTATTAGATTCTATGGAACACCATTTTGCTCCCCCGCTTGACTACAAAATTTAATTTTTGAACCTCTATATCTTCTTTCAAAGTCAGAATTGAACATGGAGCCCCTTCAATTCTGATTCAGAAAAATTTGCTCTATAATCTGTGCAAATTGCATGTTGGTAATAGAAAATGAACTATTCGACTCTTTTTTGTTACATTCGGACCGGACTATTAGAGGGTTTTTCAGTTGGAGAGAGTGACGCTTTCTCAATCCCTAGGATGCAGCTGAACAAATGGAGTGGGTTATAAGTTAGGTTGTCAGGTGATTTGAAGTGATTTGTGTTCTACGGTTTTCAGTTCTGTTTTGATGGAGAGAGAGAGAGAGAGAGAGAGAGAGAGAGAGAGAGAGAGAGAGAGAGAGAGAGAGA
>JAWQUT010000224.1:219686-239039 GCA_033807755.1 Ellobium chinense
GAGAGAGAGAGAGAGAGAGAGAGAGAGAGAGAGAGGGGGGGGGATTTGGGTCACGCTATATTTGACGTCACATGATGTTACGACATGAGAGCTGCAGATTTAGGCATTTGGACTATTAGCCATAGGCATCACTATCCAGGTACTAAATTTGCTGCTTTCCAGAATGGAACCTGCTGACCGAATATATTTGTATTGCTTATAAACAGCAGCACGTTGAATTGGATGTAAGGAAATCTTTTTTGTATTGGGGACGTTCCGTGGATTCAGATTGTGTTTAAAGCAAATCGAAAACACAGTTTCGGAAACTGACCGCGCTCAGATCTGGCTGTCGCCCGGTCAAGGTTTGCACCGGGTCTGCTCAGTCTGCTTGAGCATGCGCAATGGCAGTCTAAAAAATAAAGTCGCGCAGCGCACAAGAATTTTTACGTAAGCATGTTTTGGAAAACAAGAAATAAAAGTAAAACCCATGCAGGTCAAACAGAATAGAAACTAAGACTGTGAATGAAAAAAAAACCATACTATTGTTTGAGTTGACTTTTTGGTTCCTGACTCTCCACTACCGCAGTAGTGACCAGTGCATATTATCCTCAAAGTATTTGAATATTATGTACACTACTATAATACTATACTGCTATACTATACTATATACTAGGTTCAGTGAATATAATGATAGCCTGTCTTTGGAAAGCAGGTACTATTCTGCAGACGCCAATGCATGGCTTTTCAAAAACTGCGTAGAGGCAAAATAAAAATGCGTATATATACACTTATTTTCTGTGTGAGTGCGAACCCTTCCGATAGTCCCATTCATCTTGAGAATAACGTGATGCATGTGTCGTGACATTATGTACAATTAAGACGGTCTGACCCACGTAGAAAAGAGCATTACAGAAGTAAACACAGTAATTGAAGTGCCGAGTCAAACAAACAAAACTCGTTAAGCAGGCTTGTCGTGATCCTAAACATGGAGTGATAAAACGCACGAGACATATGGGCGGCCATTCCCCTCTTGGTCCTGCCATCTTCTCTCTCTGATTATCTTGATTTTTTTGTTTACTCCAGTCTTTGCCTTTTCGCACTTTTATCTTCTCTCTGTCCCCCCCCCCCCNNCCCCCCCCCCTTTTCCCTTTTTTTTTTCATCATCTTCTTTCACATCATTTATCGTTATCGGTTTTCTAATCAGGGAGCATCAGAGGTAATTAGAGGTTGTGGCGTCACAGAGGGGTGCGGAGTTGAGGGTGGGCGCACTTTGGGGGCCCAGTGGTTGCTGGGGAAGGGTGTTCTTATACTTGGATACTTACAATGTATTCATTTACTTATATGAATGCCATGATGAAACCTCGAAGCAAAACCAGCTGGGGTTCAGTGCAACAAGGGTGAGAAGGCGTAGGGAGGATAGGGGAACTGGGAGCATAGCGACTGTTGTGTGTATCTTATTTTTTGAAGGGTGAAAAGGGGGGGGGGAANGGGGGGAGACAGAAGAGGGAGGTATAGATCCCGAGGCCCACTTTCATCCACGCCACTGATAAAGAGCTGGACTAATCGCAGTCTCTGGAACTGTAATCAAGGCATACTGATGTGGCGTCCAGGAAGATAACGTGGCTCGAGGAAATAGTTCGCGAGGTGGTTTGTTTTTTTTTGTGTGCAAGCTCAGCACTAATAATGTTACAAACTAATGATGGATAATAGCCGTGATGCGATGCTGTGATTCTGTCACGACGATGTTGTAGCAGCGTGGCGACAGTAATGTACCTGTGACATAGTACTTGGCTGTTATGAGCAAACGGTTCCGCTGTGAGACAAAACGTGAACGTTGTTAAAAGTTTTGAGTGCAAAACGAGACAATTCCAGGAAATACACTGGTTTAGTCGGAAAACGCCGCCCAGTAAGATCTCGAAAAAAAACACCCAAAAAACAACAAATCGCATGGTTCTATGTAATGTTTGGTGTGGCATAGAATGGTTATTTTGAAGTGTCGGTGTAACACGTAAAGATATTTTTTTGAGTAATCATATGCAGGATTTCAGTGAATGACGAAGTCTATATGTGGCAGGTGCTGATGAATCCACTAAATAGGCTGTTTAAATCAGTTGTTTGTTTGTTTGCTTGTTTGTTAGTTTGTATTTGTGTGAGAGTGGATATAATGTTGTAAAGTGTGAATATTGCATTTATCGGCAAGTCCATTTAACATGGTGTAGCTACTAGTACCTCCATGAGGATCAGAACCAGACTAATCTACATGTAAGTCTATTGCCAGAGATGTTATACTGTACACTACTCTTTTTGTGTATTAAGAGAAGACACCATCACGATTCTGTCATGAATTCTCATGTTAGGATGCCCTTATCATTCCTTCATTTAGCGTTTCCTTTTTTTATATTCTTGATCCTTCTCTCTTTCCCCCCGTAGCGAGGAATTGATAGATGTACATTGCTTATCTTTCTGTGACCTTCCACGCCCCCCTTTGCCTGACCTAATATATCATCTGCTCTACATTCTGTGTGAGTAATACGGACTTGCTTTGCTCCCCTCATTCATTCATCCAGCCAGCCAGAAACTCACCTTCATTGAAAAAAAAAACAACAGCAATATAATTATATATAGATCTGCTGTGTGCATGTGCGCTGCTCCACATGACCCCCATCCCCCCTTTCCGTCTTGAGAATATATTTGAAAGAATATTTATTACATGTAATTTTGGGCTTGTATCAGTTTTTGTTACCACTGAGCAGCTAGACTTCCCATTACCCTAGTCTCTCTCTACGCCATGCTTTCTGTTGTCTTCATTCTAGTAGTCTAGTTCGCTGTTTTCTTCTGCCTACTCATTTTTTTTTTGTTTTGTTAATCGTGACCATTTGTTTGTATTCTTTATTTAGTACCTAGTGCGACTGCGGTCCCTCTTCTTATTGTTTGCCAACGCGTTTGTATGTCAATCGGGCTGTCTTACTCTGTGCCACCTTCACTCAATACATGTTTATATGGAAGCTGGTGGTTTAGCCTGACCTGACCTCACGCGACCCCTCCCCTGTCGACCTCGTAAAGAACATTTAGATTTCTCACAGCTTCTCTCTCTCTCTCTCTTTCTCTCTCTCTCTCTCTCCCCCTCCCTCCCTGTTCCTGTATCTCTCTCCCGCGTACTTTTAAGTTTATTCGTTCTCGCTTCCTTCGTTTTTCGACATTCTCGCTCCGTTCCACGTCTCAGTCTCAGTGGCGTGGTTAAGAGGTGTGTGGAGAAAAGTGGGCATGTGAGCAGCCTTACTTACTGGTGGTTGTTTATACTGGTGGTTGTTCAAGAGGACACTCATGTTGTTAAGATGCATCTGTTACGGCAATCAGTTCAGCCGAGGCAGGCAGTAAGGGGCACATGCCAGCATCCCTCCCTCTCAAAATCAACGCTACCGTGCGTCCTGATTATATAGTCGATTTTATGCTCTAACACTAACAGTCTATATTTTGCACTTTCTCAGCCTTTTATTCACATTCACTTCCTGACTGTCGCTTGCTGTGCCCAGTAACAATTCATTTTCTGTGTTGATCCATTGTATTTCATTCGCCCTTTCGACGTTTCCTCCTACTCTCATTGCATTGGCCCCATTTCTCACTCACGCTTGTGTTGGCCCACCAAAGTAACATCAGAAGGTCCTCTCGCCCCCAATACAATAGGATCAAGGAACCATTGATTCCTTTTGCTTCTTGACGCAGCTCTTCATCTTTTTTTCCCCCTTACCGCCCCCACACCCTCAGCGGCAGATCCAGACATCGCTTAGGGAGGGGGGAGGGAGTCAGTGTTAGGAAGCTGGAAGCTGGAATTAGAGTGAAGTCACTTTTCCAACAGCTTAGCTAGCCTAATTGATTTCAAATATTGTTTTTTTCAAATCATGGCAGAATAGTCTCAGAAAGCATGACTTAACGGCTCGTCAGAGGTACAAAAGGTGAGGGGTAGCATGATCGGACATGTCACTTATTTGAAGTCAGTCACGAGCATTCTGCATAGAAACTCTGGATATTGCTAGTTATGTATCACAAAACGTTGGGTTAAAAGGAAATTAATACAAAAGCGTCTGGTAATATATCTGAAATATGGAAGTAAATCCATCAGACTGAGGCAGTCTCTATATCCATTTGTAGGTAGGGCTTGCCGCTCACGGTAACGATAGGATGACACAGCCTTAAGATCGTGAAGTTGCTCTTCTTCCTTGTCATTCGTTTGGAGGTCATTTTTTAGGAGGTGGACTGTCTCCCTTAGCTGATCAACCGCACTTCACATCATTCCATTTTTCTTTTAGTCTCACATCCAACAAGTTTTGTTTTGTCTCAGATCTCATGTCTCTGTTACTCCTACCCGTCCTTAGCTGCAAATATCCCTCCCATCTATCCTCTTCACCCCTCACTTCTTATTCACTCTTCAGGTTTGTTTAGACCATGCCCTTCTCTCCCTTTTCCCGAGCAAATCAGTCCTCCCCTACATCATCCCATCCGACGCTTTGGCAGTCAGTTTCTTACATTTTTCCCTCCGGAAGCGATTCCGTTGGTGTCAGCAAAGCTAAAGTAGTAATAGTAAAAGCTCTGCGAAGATAGTACGGATACCAGTAACTGTTAACTCGTTAAGTAGGGTCAAAGTACCACAGTGTTGATAAGAGAGCATCCTGCCATTTTATTAGTTAAACTATTTTTAACGACTTTTCAGTGCTATTTTAGTGCACGAGTCTGCGCCATAATAATCTATGCTACACAGGTCAGGTGATAAAACGGCTTAAAAGGTAACGTTAAACTGGGAATTAAAATTCTTTAGAATTTAATCACCTTATCGAGCCGAGCTCGTGAATGAATCAAAAGGATGTTTTTGGTGTTAGAGCAGCAGCTATACATATCAGATTACTATGCAGACGAATGGAGGGCTGGTCGAAGGGCTGGTTCAGTTGAGCTCCGCGATCTTATGTATAAGGTTTTACACCTTTCATTAACTTATCCAGGAGTTCCATGCCTGAATACTTTTTCAAACATGTTGTTTAGCTCTTCCTTCAAATTTTGACACAAAGAAAAATGCTCCTAAACCAATTAGATTTTGAGAATTTGGGCAGTGAAGCAGGCTACTAATATTTTAGGCCTTTTCACTCTGTAAACAGGGTAACCTTAGCAATGATCACAAAGTTTATGCTTGAGTGGCTAAACCTCACCAATTCTGAGTCTACAGATGTATTTGCACCTGTCTCAGCCTTTGAAATTCAAATCCAACCCTTTTCCCCCCTCCCCATGGCCAGTTTTCTGATTTTATAAGGATTTTTTAAAAATTGCATATTTTTATTCCAGGTGCTATTAGCATCTTCATACCTTAATAGTGTTGATGTAGTAATACATTAAATATGAACACTTCAAGTGATGGTTTGTATATTAGACTTCATAGCTTGTGTCTGCAAAGGTGATTCCTGAACTTCAGAAGCAAAAGTCTGTACGTTCTCTTATCAGGAATTCCAAACTGTGCTGATAAATCCCCCTATGGTTATTGTTATGAATTTAGGCTGTTGTTTAGTATTCATTATTTTGTAATCCTTATTGGATGCTCATATGTCGTTGTGACACGAACTTAATGACGTTTCTTGAATTTTGAATCTTGATCGCGAAGCGGCTTAACAATGCAGATTTGATTGCAGAGACCCTGCACATGATGAAACATGTCTGTACATGTGATAAATGACCTCCTTCACTTTCCCAAGGGGGCTGACGACTTTGCAGTCTTAATTTGTACCATAGAATGAGACCAAAGAGCGAAATGCAAGTAGAGAACACAACTGAAACACAAGGGAAAACTCGCAAACATGAGTAATAAGTAACATCTGTCAACCGTATGACTGACTGTATCACCGGCA
The DNA here is from genome assembly GCA_033807755.1 of Ellobium chinense. Lineage (NCBI taxonomy): Eukaryota > Metazoa > Mollusca > Gastropoda > Ellobiida > Ellobiidae > Ellobium > Ellobium chinense. The sequence continues at coordinate 225,554 of JAWQUT010000224.1, forward strand.
TCGCAGCAAAAAGGATAGAAGAATAGTGAAATATGCAGGATGCACAAATAACTTTTTGTGGTAACGGCCCTAGTAACGGGGCAGAAAAGTAGGTCTAGGGCATGGCCTTTTTTTTCTGGTATGTGTAGCGCATACCTCATCCCTCTTGCATTCTTGTGAGGGGTAGGCTGCCTACCATACCTACAAAGCTTGGGTCGTTGGTTGCAGTTAGGTAGTTTTGTTGATGCGAAGTAATAATATAACTTTTTAGTCACCTACCGAGCTCCTTATTGTGGTCTCTGGTTTGTAAAATTCAGAACACTATTTTTATTCGGGGCGGGGCGGGGCGGGGCGGAGCGGAGGAAAATCATGAATTCTTAACACTGTAGTTAAAGCAGTTTTCCTAATGACAATTTTGATTGTTGTTTATTCCTATCTTATGGATCTTCTTTCCATCACCTATCCTTCTCACACTCACAACAACAATACTTATATATCTCACTTTGATCTTTTAGTGCATTCATCTGGGCCTAGTCATTGGTGTGTGAGCGCTGAAAGGATGTGGAGTTGAGCTCTGTGTTGTTGTGTAGAGCGGGATAGTATGATGGAAATGGATGCAGGAAGTATCGAACTGTTGCTTTTGTTGTTTAATCTGAGGCCCAGTCAGACTGTTCAAGCCAAACCTGTGTTTTTAAAAACCCATTTCTCTTCTGTTCCCATCTCTTCTCATTTAAATTTTACTTTTTTTCGTCACATGCAATAGGACCATAGGACCACAGGACCACACAACCCAAACAACCCAAACTCTTGTGTACTCGGGGAAAAAAAACAACAACCTCGCCTTTTCAGTGGTCTGACCCCGAGTCTGTTTTTCTGCCTGTTTTACCATGAATTTGATCACCTCGCACCTCGAAATTACGATCTGGTCCTGTGGAATTCCAGTCTGTAAATAGCAGTAGTATTCAGTTTTCCTTCCTGTCCCAATTCTCAATTCAATATTTGGTATTCCCCAGCATCCCGAACCCTTCTGATTTTTTTTTACTGACACCACGACAGAACATTTCCTCCATCTGAAAACCTGACAGCTCTGGTAATAAATACCACCTGTACATTTTCTTAAGGCTAGGACGATAGGTAGGTCTGTTTACATGCGCTGATGTCAGGTGTTTTTGTTGATCTCGTGTATACACCTAGATGCCGTGTATCCTTTGTGTGTTTCAGTACTTTTAGGCCTGTCACTTTCTTGTGTATTGTTTCTCTCACGCCATTTTGTGTTGCTGGCCTGTTGACCTTTTCTTTCTTTCTTTCTTTCTTTCTTTCTTTCTTTCTTTCTTTCTTTCTTTCTTTTTCCTCTCCCTTCCTTCCTTCTTTTCTTCCTTCCTTCCTTCCTTCCCCCCTTCCTTCCTTCCTTTCTTTCTTTCTTTCTTTCTTTCTTTCTTTCTTTCTTTCTTTCTTTCTTTCTTTCCAGGCACAAACCTGATAGACACCCAGTTGTATGAGCTGGTGAATAATAGGATAGACGATAATGTGAGATAATAATAGCTAATTACAGTAGACTCTGTTAAATTGCAGCTCTTCAGGTACAGTTGAACGACTAAGAGTCGTCGCGATTATTTGGTGACTTTTCCAAATAAATATTTTTCCATAGCAAATACAGTGTTCTGTTGTCTGGAAAAATGTTTCATTAGGCGAGCTGTAACTAAGCGGGTTGCGGAGAAGTGGAATAATCTGTTCTATCGTTGTCTCATTTACCTCGTAATATTACTGGCAGTAGTGATTTGACCCATTTTCTTGGGGTAACACTGCGAGATGTTCCTGACTGGTCTAGACCACAACATGTTATTATCATACATCATACATAATCGTCTTAGTGTAGACAACAGCCAATTCTGATGTTCAGAACATTCCACTCACTCTTTCTCCCTCTCTCTCTTTCTTCCTCCTTCCCTCCCTCTCTCTCTCTCTTGCTCTTTCTCTCTCTCTTGTGTAAAGCTCCTGTCTTACCCTTCCCGACGGGGCGGGATAACCAAGGGGTAGAGCCTCTCTAGGACAGGATTTTAACACAGGCATTGGTCTTTGAGAGCAGTGGGGGCACCTTGAATATTTGAAATACGAGGGGCTGTGGGGCATTTGCTCCATGGTTCATCCGGACCTGCTCTGATATCATGGACATGTTCCTGATTCCTAGGGCAATACTGCCATCATTAACTCCTTGCCTAGGCCTAAGTTTCAGCCTGACTCCGGCACACTATAATTTATCACACAACACACACAACGCATGTCCTGTTACAGTTTAACACATAACAATACATGGTTCACCTTGCCACAAACCCCATCCCTCAGTGCATAATAAATGAAAGGCACTAGACCAAAGAATGTATACATTAGATCTAATAATACACATTCTTTGACTAGACTAGTGGAGGCTTGTAGATCTATTTTCCGTCATAGCATGTCAAATGGTGTATACGTGAAGATGCTGAAATCTTCAAAACATTATACAATATATTAATATTATTATGCATCAATGCCAGCCAGCATGGGTCTAATGTGTGGTTTTTTTTTTTTGCTTTCACAGGCTGTCCCAAGGGTTCCCGGACAAGTTGTAAAGGTAAGTGAAACGGATACATGTCACTGCCGAGCGAGGTGTGGGAAAGGGTGTGTGAGACAGTTGTGTAAATGTGAGAACCCATGGTCTTTGGGTAAATGTGTTGCCAGAATGAATTGCGGTGTTATGAAAAGCAGAGATCTATTACTTAATTCTAGTTGTTTGTCATAGCAACCGATGCAGGATGCCCCGATATCATTAACAGTATAATAGAACCGCGATACTAAACACCGTTCAGTAATAATTTTACGTCGCTAGTTAAAAAAAAAAAGTGTATGATATGGACCTTGATAATGATTCTGCCGTCTCTAAAATGATAACAACAATAATAATACTGACGATGATGATTGTAATAATAATAATAATGCGGTTTATAAGTCTCGTATCCCGGCTAATGCCCGCTCTCGCGACTCGGCACTGTTATAAGTATACTTTCCGCTGACACACCGACATACTTATCGAGGTATGCATTATTAATTTGCTGAAACATCAAAATACATAATACTGAACAGACACGCTGATTCCTCGCATACAGCACTTTAAAGTAGAGATGAATATGAACTACAGCCGAGAGAAAGTAATTTTAAGAAGGTACGCGTTCGCTTTGGAACCATGCCCTTCCTGCTAATGTTGTGATTCTGATAAGCATCCTTTTTGTAAGGATGCTATGCAGTAATTGTGATAATAGCTTGAACACGCCACTGCACTTGTGGTTCTGTTGATTCCAGAAAGAGCATGCACTACTGAGGAGATCTAGTCTAAGTGTTGCTTCTGCCTTTGTGTGAGATAGTGTGCATTTCCTGGCATTCAGACATGCACCTTTGACGTTTTGAATATGAAGCCAGACCTGTGAAAGACATGTGCCGTATAGACGGGTGGAGTTGAAGAACACATAACAAACCCTCCATTAATTCTAGCCTATGCTGCCAGTCTGGGGGCAATGCCAAATGTTTTGAAAATAGGATTAAGCATCGTAAACTTAAGTTTTTATAGACACCCTGGACGGGGGCGGGAATTTATTAGCGGGTCCACATTATGCCGTTACTGTAGTGTCGGTAGACCTCTGGAATCTAATAAAAATAATATCGCAGTAGCTTTAAGAATAGACATAAAAAGCAGTTGTTTTTTTTTTCTCTTGGAGTTCAGAAAAGAGAAAGAAAAAAAAAAGAACCCACTTATCTGACTATGGCCGTGTGCAAGGTATATCAAAGGATCAAACAACGCAGTTTTTAGCAGTTCTAATACGCGCGCGATCCATTCAGCCGTAACAAGTACGCGGCGTCTACTCATATATCAAAATCAGGACAAAGATGAAGGAATGGCTTTTTACTTTGTCAAGAGTTTCGATGATCTTAGTGTGTACTCGAGTGCCAGAAGTTACTGCTGCTGTGGTTCAGGCTAAGGTGCATGTATGTTAAGTTGAGGTATGAGGATGGCGATATCGTGATTCACACATTATATAAGTATTTTGAAAGTCATGATGTTTATTATCCATATTGTACATATATTTTGTGAACGATAACACCACGATGGCTTTTATTGTGCGCTTTCATCACTCATGGTGACTCCATACAACCGTGTTAACTTTAGGAAGTAGTTTTAGTGACGGGTGTCTCTTCATTTGACGCAAGATTTATATTTTTTTTCTGTATTGTTTATACTGTATATATAAATTGCCTTCGACTACTTTGTCGAAGATGTGGGTCAAAAATGTTTCATACCATAGATGACTATCTGCGGCTCAGCGATTAAAAAAAAAAAAAGGAAATCGTTATCAGCGATTATCGGACATGCCAAGGTGCATTCTCAAGAGTGTACTACTCAGGTGTCAGTATACCGAACCAACAACTTCCTGCATATGCGAAAAGACGGTGACACGTTAACGTTATTACTGTAGTCACTTGTTGTACGACATATTGGTCCATTGACTTTTAAAACAGCCAGGAGTGGCTTTCCGGTGATTTTTCATGCTTTTTCCCCTCTGTTTAATAATAGCAATAATAAAGCTAAGTTTTATGACGCCGAATCTCCACTCCATGGGCCCTAGGCCTTTACTACACCATTCATTCTCTATGTGTCCCTTACTACGCACCTCACCAACAGGAGGAAAGATTCATTCGTAGCATTTGGGTGGTATACCCCACCCGAGTTATTTTAATATAACCCAAGGCGGGCCCCCCTACACATATGACAAATCGATCACCAAGTACAGCCGCATATTCAGAAAACGCTGACCCGGTTTGCATAATGTTCTATACATCGAAGTTCATGCATACTTACATTTACATACATACACTATCACGCTCGATCCACCAGCATGTGCATCGTAGAAGTGTGCTAGTTCAGTATTATTAGTGTGCAGATTCTAAGAACATTCTTAATCTTAGCAAGCAAGATTGCGGTGAGTGCAGTCGTCTCCGTTTAATCGCAGCATTTTACAGACAAAAGAATACTGCAACGTCTATGAAAATTGAAAATGATTTTTCAAAATGCCATATCAATATCACTGGATAAACACATCTCTTTGTAATGGCTAATATTTATCCATGCTGTTTAGAAATTGCGAGTAAGCGAGTCGGACTGTATCTGAAGTTTATATAAAGAAGAGAGGTGTGTCATGAGATAGTCAAGTTATTAATAACATTGTACCTGGCAGCAGGAATGTTGGAAATTCTTTAATCCTTTATTCGTTATTCTTTTCTTAAATCTTCCGTGAATCGCTGTCTCCTAGACGGTGTCTCACAAGACACTATTCTAGCCGAACCTTTATAAGGCAGTTGTGAAGGACAGGCCTTGGATCTATGTAGACTAGGTCTAGTCCATATAAATCAACACAAAAACTGCAGAAGCGTGTCGTTTAGACCGCATTATGGCTGCGCATTCCAACGCAATGAGAACAGAACTAGGTCGGGTTCTATTTAGGTTACTTGCATACTGTCAAGAACCAAGGTTTAGCAGGAAACTTACTACTAGTAGCAGTATAGTATTTACATTTGAATGTAGTCTAGCCACCACTTGTGTACAGCTGCTGCCTGGGTATCCGGTAGTGGCTTTAAAATCATAAAACAGATTAGTTGACCTGCTGTTCCCTTCAGTGTCCATTATATACAGGTTCCAGATGGTTTTATTGTTCTTAGCGGCATGGTCGAAAGGTCGCGACGCTATACTCGGATTAGAAGTGTCGAAGTTTTGATATCGACAGTGGGCATGCTGTAAATTCAATATGAAAATACCTCATTTACTTTTTTCCTCAATCCACCCGTCTCCATAATGGATATTGGTCAAGAGCAGTAAACGTTTTTATCAGATTGCTAGTGAATAATGGTGATCATCGCTGTAAACTGGCAACGATATTTTATGCTCCCCTGGGTATTTAAAAAAAGTTAATTGATATCTAGCATACTAGGAGTGTAAAAGAGTGTGCACTACCGAGATAATAACTTCATTATTATATATTTTGACTATATGTATATGTATGTCATATCATAGAAGCACTTCCTTCTTATTTTATTCATATGTACCTGCGCGTGTGTGCGTTCCCTCTCGGTATATGATAGTATTATTGATGGGCCTGACAAAGACACAGTTCGGAAACAGCGTTGTCACTTTGACAGAAGAAGTCGACTAGTTCTGTATGAGATGATGAGAGGGATAAAACTGCTCACACACAATACGACTATTGTTCATGGGTTTTCTAGCGATCTGAGCTTCCTTATTATTATGTCTTTGAATTTTTGCTAGGATGTCAGAAGTAATAACAGTATCGCTGACATGTCAGGGGTAGTGATTTGTATAATGGAACCCCAAAATAGATAAATAGACCATGATTGTTCTTTCTTTCCCTTCGTGTTCTGGGTCGATTGCCTCGTCACGGACTGAAGCTCGAAAGTGCTTCAGCATGAGAAGTACACTATAAGGTTTCAGTTCAGCTGTGATAATTACGTAGGCGATGACAGCAACAGTGTAATGATAATAGTGGGTTGTTGTATCTTTAAAGAGGCATAGACTGTGTAGACTGTCCTCATGAGCCTGAACATTATGTTGATTTGATATGGTTGTGATGTTGGAGCAGTCCATTGTTCACACATATTATGATCATATCACATCAGGAAACTAGAGCAATGTTAATTAGCTTCCTCTACCTTGTGAGCCAACCCATCCCTGAATCATGATCAAATATAATAGCCCCACGCTGCGCTGTACTAAGTCTACTTAAACGTTTTTGAGATAAAAATTTACTTGAAGCCTGCATTGAGGGAGATCGTCATGAATAATATTCTGGCTATGTCAGCAAAAGGGCAATACATAAAGTATTAAATTACATGAAGAAGTAAGGATGTAGGTCAGCTCTTGTCTTCTGTTCCCACTCGTGACATTTTTGTAACTTAATACCGCCAACTTCCTGCCATGAAGTTACTGAAGATATTTGAAATTAGAATGACATGCGCAATGAAAGTCTGGTTACTAGCAGGAGAGTAAACTGGTGTCATGGTTTGTATGAGGCCATTAAGATGGTGATCAAGAGTAATGGCCTATATATTTCTTTAAAATTTTATTTGACATAATATGTTGTCCTTTATTGACCAGCAGTCTTTCGTTCAACCTACAAAACACATTGTAGGATTCCAATAGCTGTGCAGTTATTCTCATGCACATATAGATCAGGAGTTGGATGCATTGTTCCAGGTCTAGCTCAGTTGTACTGAAACTAACTCTTGTTTTAGGCCAGCAAACGGTGGTATTTTGAAGCATGGGTGTGGCTCATTTCGAGAACGGCAGAGCTTTCTGTTCTGTGTGCGATCCCACATACATTTAGTTGTGCGATCCCACATACATTTAATGGTTCATTTTTAAGCGCCTGTATTGAGACGACAGTTGATTTTGTTGCATCTGTATTCTCTTCTCCTTCCCTCTACCGAAGTTACTGTATGGACTTAATTTCTACTGTGCTGGTAAAAACTGTTTACACGAAAGTTGTTTACCCGAAATTGCAGAGGGATCTGGTGAGCCTCTCCTGCCCTTCTTCCACCCAACACTATGCAACTCAAAGTAAGCTTCATTTCTGAAATTCTTTCGATCAATACATTAGTGCAGTAAGAGGTAGGTAGGTATACATTACCGCCAGAATGTTAATGAACAGAATGGCGGCTGCCGAATGATCGAGGACGGTGCCTATAGGCCTGGTTTTGTTCTCCCAAAATCGATCTCTTCTTCCTCCCCCAATCCTCCCAGCACCTGAAAAAATGTAACGAGGCTCAGGGTGTAATTATAGAACATGCATAACCATGACTCTTTCTGTCATACGATTCCACGTTGAGTTTACCATTCGCGATATTCATCTCATTCCACAGGATGCTCGTTTATATAGCATGATTAAAATAGTTCTCGTGTCTCGATGGTAGAACAGAGTAATGCATTCTGTAACATAGTGAAGGCCATGTCTACCGTCTGACTGATCCTGTTCGTTCATATTTGTGATGCCTCAGCTGTCTGCTGCCCTGTGAACTCATTTCTCAGCAGTTTTTTGTTGTTGTTGGTTTTTTTTTTGTTCGTTTGTTTGTTTGCCAAAAGATGAGAGAAGTGAAAAGGGAGTAGATCTACAGCATCAAAACAAAACATAAAGGGAGAGAAATCAGCCAAGCTTATGGCTGCCGGTATGACGTCACGTCTGGGTTAAGGGAGCTGTAAGTGGTTTGGTTAACATTGGAAGCGAAACGGAGTGTGACATTGCTGGCATGTTCTAGATCTACGCCCATTGGCAGGTCAAACTGTACTTTTATGTATGCTCAGTAACTTTACAGTCTGGATTCGTTACTTGCTACTGTAATTGTTATTTCAGGAAATATTTCTTAAACATGCATGCACATTTTCATGATTTGCAAAACAACAACAACAACAACAACAACAACAACAACAACAACAACAACAACAACAACAACTGATGAGACATGTACTCTCGTGGATTGCGCAGGATCTTCTGTTCTTTCGTAGAATGCACAGTATCTGTTTCGATCATGTCTGCCGTCTTCCTTGGTCAGGCGAGATTTTAGTAATGATTCACACTTCGGTCATACAAGATTTCACTGTCTTGAAAGCTAGGTCTTCAGGCTAGCAACCTTTAGTATTTTGCATATGATTTCGTGTTCAACCCACCACGACTGGACGAGATTCTGCGACTGTTATATTAACAGTTCTTAGAAGATTATTAAATAGCATGATTTATATTTGGATACATTTTACCCTCTTAGTATTCTGAGAGAAAGAAAATCCCAGCAATTTTCATGGGGAATGATTGAGACAGACTTGATCGCTGCGGGCATGATCTCTTTAAATCTAGGATAGTTACATTTCCCTCCATGCCATAAGGTCATTGGATTTTCCATGTATACCCAGACAGGAATGCAACGATAGCGCCCGGATCGCATTTACTGGATTGATTATGCAGCGGGTCAGGTATCGGACTGTGCCGCATTACCGAGACATTGGGTTCATTAGTAACAGATTGGACCATTATCGGCAAGAGTTACCGTTCTTTCTGTAGAATGGCATGACTATCAGCTGAGGTTTCCAGACCTTTGAAAGTTCCATATCTCTGCTATTGGATCTAGACTAATTGACTTTTTGGGGCTAACCAGTGTTTGTTCAGACTGCGATTCATCCCTAACTGTTTAACTCCCCTCCCCCATTAAGAAATTAAAAGCACAAAAAAATGCGTCCATCTCCCCTTCGTTCCTGCACTTCAACGTTTGCTTTCGTTGAGAAAAACATAAAATCCCTAAGTGTACAAATCCCCCTCCTCCCAATTCACATGACCGGAGAAGAACTCTAACCAACCTGTTGTTTTCTTAAGTGTCACAGAATTTTTGCAATGTACCAGCAGTAATTCTGAAAATCGTTCTTGGAGACTAGACTAGCAACAGTTTTGAATAATATAAGGGTGTGTTTCACCGTCAAGCTTTCGCAACACGCAATACTGCGACTTGCCACTGTTTTGAGTAGAACGAGCATAAGACATAGTTTCGTGGGGCGGGGTGGGATTGAAAGAGATCTGAAAGGGGTACAGAGCAACAGATGTTGAAGGAATCGGTGTCAGAGAGAGAGAGAGAGAGAGAGAGAGAGAGAGAGAGAGAGAGAGAGAGAGAGAGAGAGAGAGAGAGANATATAAGAATTTTTGCAGTGTACCAGCAGTAATTCTGAGAATCGTTCTTGGAGACTAGACTAGTATCAGTGTTGAATAATATAAGGGTGTGTTTCACCGTCATGCTTTCGCAACACGCAATACTGCGACTTGCGACTGTTTTGAGTAGAACGAGCATAAGACATTGTTTCGTGGGGCGGGGTGGGATTGAAAGAGATCTGAAAGGGGTACAGAGCAACAGATGTTGAAGGAATCGGTGTCAGAGAGAGAGAGAGAGAGAGAGAGAGAGAGAGAGAGAGAGAGAGAGAGAGAGAGAAGCATTATCTGTGAAAGTGCAGGAACGAAGGATCTGAAAGATAGTTTCGTGTCTTTGGTAATAATAACAGCGCTTGAAGCACAGAATATTGTAGAATCCGTAGACCAGTGTGTGAGAGAGCAACAAAGTGACACTTTGTATGCACTGCAATGTACTTGAACGAGTAAATAGAAGACGGATTTGAGGGAGGAAGGAAATGTTTTTTTTATTTAATTTTATTAAAGAGATAGGCATACACAAAAAATGATAGCTTTATATGAAATTGTGGACACTGGATACATTGTTCTGTCACGAAATCCCATGAACAACATATTTGATATAAGGATTATTTGACAGCTGTCGGGGTCAGTTGAGGAGGAGGAAGAATGTGAAGGAAGGGAAGGGCGGTGGACTTTTATCTTACTGCTGACTTGCAATGTTAGAGGAATAGCTGATAGTTTCATGGATGGATGGATGGATGGATGGATGGATGGGCAAGTAACATTCCCTGTTCTCTCTCTCGCTGTGTCTCTCCCCCTCCCTCCTCCCCCCCGAAAAACTAATAAGAAAACACCGTTTGCACTAATATACACAAAACTCAGTAAGTGTAGGCCGATAAAGACGGTGTTAATCTTCCTTCCCTTCAGCGCGAGGCGAGTCTAAAAATAGCCGTGCATGTGTGTTATGTGTGAGTAAGCCGTAAAACCTACGTGCATCTTGGGTGAGGGTCTTCGAAGGCATGTGGGCGTTGGAAGGGGAGCGAACAGCTATGAAGGAGATCTAGGCTAGAACACAGTCACCGGTACACTTAACCGGTGCATCAGCAGTACCGGGCAAGCATTAAGGAAAATATTATGTTTGAAGAAACTTGTCTTTTTGGGGATTGTGAGTTTCAGGATATGATGTTTCTTTAAAACGAAAAGGTGTGTTGCTGATTTTGGAATTACCAGTGTTTCCAGCCTGTTGGTGTACCTTACATGTATTGTAACTTACAATTCATCTGAACTTTGATACTTACAAGAAAGTTGTGATTCTGTAGAATTCATGTTGAATGTCTTGAGGTCGAAGTTTTATAACTAGATATGTTTCGTAAGTTGATTTACAACCCCGTGCGCTCAGTCCACACAGAGGATTTACATATGCAGATACTGTATTAGAACTAAGCTTAGTAGTTATGACATTTCTGTACTCTTCCGTTTAACAACGATCAGTCTTGTTGCTCATTTCTCTGAAAAGCGTTTGATACCTACGTAAATGAATTTGAAATTCAGTAATGTTTTATGTAACATAAATTTTGTGTGTTGTCAGTTTGATCAGCAATTTCAAGAGAAAGAAGTCTAGCTCAAAGTACCAGTTTGTCACAGTTAATATTAAGCACTGTTAATACTTCGGACATATCGCGAGGCTGACTTCAGAAGTCTGTCCCTCATTTTCGCCTACGGATGTTTAAACTGCATGTATTTCTCCTCCATAATATTGAATTCTATTATTATACTTGAAATGTGTGCGTTGCGGGGATGCCGGTAGACAGTGAGAAACTTAATGCAAAGGCTTTTGACGCTAGCAATGTTTGTTTAAAGAATGTTTAGACGTGTTCTTTCAATCTGTGAAATGCCGAAGTATAGGTCTAAATGGCTGACACGCAACTGGCGTTATACAAATCTATGTATTTGTATGCACACGAATATTCTTTGTGTCACGTCACCATCAAACCCACACAGCACATAGTATAAATTAGAGCACAGTCGTTGCTTGTTATCCTTTTTTATTGTCAGTGCACATCCTGGTTCTGTGCATAGTCTACTCCGTACTGTTCAGACATTGAAAAGAAAGAGTTGACAAGGGGTATGGAAGTTGTTTAGAACATGCCATACCTGCTGTAGATTAACTCAACTATGCTTATTTTTCTGATTAAATTGCTTCACGTTTTGAGAGGAGAAAAGCTCTGTGCAGGAAATGCACGGAAAAAAGTGAGCATTTTTTATTCCTGTAAAATGGCTTCACTATGAAAAGCTCAAGTTTGAGATCATAGATACCGCACCCTGGCAAGGTTTTCAAAAAAAAAAGGGCTATAATGGTATACAGTGTTATAATATTGAAAATATGTGGTATCTGCGCATAAATTGGCATTGATATATTTATGGCTCTTGTTACCTACACAATGAGTCCATCTGACTTCTCACTTAATACAGTGTGTATACAGTATGTGTGGATACATACACAGATCTTATTTAACAGCTGTCACATTCCAGGGAATTTTTTTTTTTGTATTTGTGCAACACACACATTTTATATGCGTTGTTTTATCCGTGTCTGTGATTTACTGTAGGCCTTCCTTTTTTCGCGCATGGAATTCATCACATCTGCAAGTAGTGCTATAGTGAGCATAATAAAATATTTAACAAACTGTTAACTACAGTAACACAAATTCAGTCTGACGTTGACAGTATCACAGACAACGCAATCTGGTGTATCTACTTTTGCCGTGTACAATGCAGCCCTTTTTGATTTATAGGTGGCATCTGTTTGGAACATACCGAGCTCGTGGTGCGTGAAAACTCCTGCTAACGTGAGCATCGTAATTGACTCCTAAGTTTCGTGCAGTTATCACATACTTATTAACTGAGACTGTAATAACAGTGTAATGTTGTTCTGTGTTGAGTTTCCGCTGGTGAATTGCGAACGTACTAATATCTTAATAGTTCTGCAGTACATAAGAGCGAAATGTGTTTCTTACGAAAAACCGTCAAGCTGTATTGGACTGCTAGAAAATCCTTGTTAAAAAGTGAGCGTCACAACTGACTCCCTAAGTTTAGCGCAGGTATCACATAGCTGTAAACTGAAAGCATAATGACAGTGTAATGTATGTTTGTAGTATAGGGTCTTTGCTGATAAATCACCAACGTTACTAATATCTGAAAAATTCTGCTGTACAGTAGAGGGAAATGTGTTTCATAGGAAAAACTGCCAGGCTGTATTGGAACAGTTCGTTACTTTACAATCATCAGTTTCTTCTAAATTGTCTTGGTTTATGGTAATGAAACTTAGTCGGTATCTTATCTTAACTGTAGCGTGTAATTTTGTATGTTTCCAGTGCTTTCTCCAGGTTGAATTAGTTAAAAGAGACATTCATCCCCTTTTCATAAATTTGAGGGGGAAATTATTATTTTGTAGAGGGATTGTGGATTTTTATCAAGTAATGTTTAAACTTTGGAGTGCAGGAAAGAAGAGTAGCTCGACGTGCGCTCCATGTATTTTTAAGGGTATTTTGAAATTTACAGAACGGATCAAGCTAACGCGTTCTCTGGAGAAAGCACTGTTTCCGGCATTGTTAAAAACAGCGCACTGATTCATTGTAAATATATGCATGACAAATTCTGAGTCAGTCGTTTTTGTTTTCTTCCAATTTTCCAAGAATTTAAACTCTCCCCATTTTCCTGCTCCCCCCCCCCACCCCCTTACAACC
>JAWQUT010000224.1:239046-256049 GCA_033807755.1 Ellobium chinense
AAAAAAAAACCAACCAAAAAACAAACAACAAACAAACAACAACAAAAAACAACTGTGGATCGTATTAGACACTAACCATTGCCCCACGTCTACTCTAATTATGGCACAGCTGTACAGCTGTCGTATTCTGTAAAGATAACGGGTCTATTCTCGAATTAAAAGAAACCAAATAGACAACAGCAACAAAAAAAAAAACCAAAACAACAAAGTAACTACGGCTTGCGAATAAATATTATACATGATTTGAATACTTGCACACTAGTCTAGGTGAATGTTCACTGTTCAGCATTCTTGTTAAAATCATGCATTATTTTAAGAAATACATTGATTCCTCAGCTTCGTTCACAATTTGTGATGTATTAAGGTGTAAGTATATTGCCTTTGTGTTCATAGAAGTAGTAAACAAGGAACAAGCGTACTAAGTGAGCTTACTCATCGCTGGCACAAGCCCTGATATGACTTAACCGCAGTGTTCTCCAGTGTGTAGGCCAAGTGTTTTTAGTTCTCCACTGTGTGGGCAAAATGTTTTGAACTAGCCTGGCACTTAACTCATATCATAACCAACCTATGAACCTCAGGAGTAAAGGGTTTAGCCTATAATATAATAGCACAGCTGTCGCATTGCCTAGCTAGTCTTAAGTGAAATAATTACGTGTGTAGTGCATTTTTGCCTGACTGTGTAGCGACGGAAGTAGGATCTTCACAGCTGAGATGCTTTGTGATGTAAGCTTATGGTTATAGTGGTTAGTGAACTTGGCGAACTTTTTGTAATCACAGCAGTAGTAGCAGAAGCATTAGGAGCAAGATCAACTGTTATCAAAGGAACAGTAAAGTCAACAACAAAAGAAGCAGCAACAGTAATAACACAGTCAGCCGTCTGTTCATAGACGCAACCATTACTACAGTAGAGTAACAGTATCTCATGCTTGTCATGATATAGGCTAGTTTTTATCAGAGATAAAAGCTCACTTGATGAGATGGCGCGCAAGAGAGAGAGAGAGAGAGAGAGAGAGAGAGAGAGAGAGAGAGAGAGAAATAACATTAAATGTTGGACCATAGGATCATAGGAGCTGCGCATTTGGTATATTGTTTTGCATAGACAAGCGTAGATGACAGTAAAATAAAAGAGAAGAGATGAGTGTACGAAGGAAAGAGCAGTTCAACTCGTGTCGTAGTCACTACTGTTTCAATACGCTTGCTGCATAATTGTTTACCTTTAGTCACTGGTACGCCGAAGTAATTCAACAGATTAGTCAGCAGCCCACCAAGGTATTTCTTAGACACCGTGTTTAAATATACTGAGTAAATCTGCATAGTCTACATTGATTTTAAGTCTCTGAATACAAGTTCATCTGTGTGTACATTAGGACTAAAAGTACTATCAGCTCTTCATGCTCATGTACCCTTACATTGTTAGCAAATAGGCAGAACTGTGCGTAACTTTACCCTGCGTGGTACTTTTCGCCCTTGCTATGGAAAGCCGGAAGTAAGATGTTATAATCTTCGACCTTTTTAGCCGAACCCAGTCTTCCAACGGTGAATAGAAGTACCGCACGGTTGGTGTTTTGGCTTTGTTATTTGAATTTGTTATTCTGTATCTAGTCAGTTTGTTACGATTTTGTTAACAAAAAAAAAAAAAGGGGGGGGGGGNGGGGGGGGGAGAAAGAGAGAGAGAGAGAGAGAGAGAGATAGAGGAAAAAAAATAAGATTCACTTAGTTGGTAATAAAGATTTATTGTTTTGTGTTGAGCTTATAAGCTGGAGTTTCTGGGCTGAATGTTATGAATGTTAGTTTTATCAGGAAGTGAGGTTTGAAATCATCGCACTCAAGCTACTTTCGATTATGATTAAACCTCTTGCACTTAGTTTCATAATGAATGAACAATGGATTTTGACAATCTTTGTTTTTTCGAGAACCCAGTTGCGTGTGATATATTCACAAAAAGACCGTTATAGACTTACGAGGTTTTAGAGGCGTTTTGCTTGTTTTCAGAGAGAGAGAGATTGTGAACTTCAAGTGCCCCTACTTAATCTTAGGCGCGAGCTCATCCCATACTCAACGCGCGCAGCGCATTTTATAACGCGTGGTGCTCAGTGATCTTAAACGTCTTTTTTATGTGTTGGAGAGAATCAAGTCCTTTAATTTTGACAGGTTGATCAACAAATATGAAGTGCAGAGGGACCTGAATTAGTGTGCCCAGAGAATTTCAGTAGAGCTTTTGTGTTCACTTAATGATCAGTAACATCAGGGTTTGTGTTTAATGTTTAAATCGGTCTCCAAATACGTGTACATGCGCACTGTATTTGTGCTGGAAATTTCCAGTCATCAGGAAGTTTATAAATATTTTGACCATTGAGAATGTTTTTATGTTTAGAATTTTTTTTTTAACCCCGTTGACTTGGATTTTCACCTGTTGAGGTGGGATCTTTCGAATTCCTATGTCATGTCACATGCAGCAGCGAAACAGGACGGTCCGTATATTACAGTGTGCGATAGTCAGTAATCAGATTCTGATGTACTTTATTTATCATGTCGTCGAGTTTTGAAGTGCGCAAAACCAAGAAAAAACAAAGAAGAATGTGGCGCATATTACCAATGAAACTTGAATTTAAATGAGTCCTTTTTTTAAATTTTGTTATTCTTCCAGTAGTGAGTTGAAAGTCAGCACAGTTTTTCTTTCTGTCAAAACAGTATGCTGTGGTATCAGATTTATTTATTTTTTTTTGCATACCAGGATCTGCAGTACTTCACTGGCTCTTGTGAGACATGTTGCATTTGAGCGGCGCTCCCTCTGAATCATGTAATGATAGAACCGGTATTACATGTGGCATCCTGCCCTCCGAATTAATAATAATAACTTAAAAACAAAAAACAAAAAATGTGACCGCCATACTTCGCCCCACATGTTGGCAGTGTCTGTCCTGGGTTCAGCTTTCGAAACCTTTTTACATTGATCAATCATGTCCACCAGGATAATTGAGTAGCCTGCCTCTTCATCGGTTATTGTTGGGCATGTTGCAATTGATGCGGCTGCAATCCGTCTGTGAGCTACAGAGCTAGAATGAGGAAGGATAATACATGCTATAGACGCACATACTGTGTTTGATTAAAGCCTGAGTCTCGCTTAACATCAGCGTACTTGATACCCAATAAAACATTTTGTTATAGACTTATCTGACTAGTCTAGTTGTTCAGAGACTTGCCTTATTGGAATGGTAGTGTTCTGATACCGTAAATTCAGTTTGCGTGACCAGAGTTTAGTAGTGTGAAATTACAACATAAAAATGTAGTTAATTATAATATCGTACACAACAAGGACGTTGACATGAAAGTAGAATTCTTGTTAAATTATGCTGTTTTGTTCGAACATAGTTTAGCATTCGATTTTTTACTACAGGACGGACTTTGTGACGAAGTTGAATACAATGCAAAAATCTAATGTACTATATTGAATACTTTATAAGCCATTATTTGCCTAAGTTGTCTCATTCAAGGCGGAAAAGGTGACTGTTGAGCTTGAATATGTGGCATAGTCACTACAAAATACCTTCCTTCCTCTTACCACCAAGGCCTCGTAGGGTTGACCAGTTTGAGACTAAGACGTGTTCGCAAAGTTCATGTATTAGGCTTTTATGATAAGATTGAAAATACGCCATTTGATGAAGTCATCGCATCGAAGTCGTGCAACATCATGACTGTAAATACATACTGTTGGAACATTCGGCTGCTGTATGTAAGCTTCCCATTTCTACTTAACCGAGCCATTGCGAAAGTGTCTTGGCTTCCGATCAAGTATACTCATTATTGAAAGTGTTGTAATATGATCGATTTCTATAGCCGAGTTATGAAAGACTTAGTCTAAACTAACATTAATTGCGTCTTAATCTGTCAAGAATTAATGCACTGCATTGTGTTCCTAGGGGCCACTGCTGTCGCTTAATGTACCTCTGCGTCCACGTTTTCCTCATGGTTTCAGAATCCGACCCTGTTTATAGCAAGCTGCATATTAAGTGCTGTATACCGTATCCCTTGTATTTTCATGTCAAAAGTATTGATTTTATTATGAATGAGTTGTGAAACAAAAGCCGAATTACGCTTTGGGACACCGTTGCCATTACCCTGTGTTTCATGACCCGATTGGTTTCCTTCTGTGGATAAAGGTCCCTTGCTGAGAGGCTACACGAACCGGTGCTCTTGAATGAAATGTGCCCTAGAACTGGAATATAATACGCTGACGGTGTAGTCAATTATTGTTGATTTGAACATGAATGTACTTTTCACCTGGACATCCTCCTAGATATTTGAAGTGCTGGCACTGGATATAGCATCAGTAAGAGTAAGTTTCATTCTCTTTCTTTGTTTGTTTGTTGGTTTGTTAGTTTTGTTCGTTCGTTTGTTTGTTTGATTCAGTCTTCTCTCTCTTTTTCTTATCACATCATTTATTTGTAATATCCCAATACGTCCAGTAAAGAATAAACTTACAGCACGTTGCTTGGTTTCAGTTTGTTTATTACTATTATTTTGCTTTGCATTTTATTATCTAAAAAAATGTGTCCTCTGTTCGGAGAAATAGTGGAGAAGGATCAGGAAGAGTCTTAAAAGTAATCTTGACATTGTCGTACTGCCACTCATGTTAAACTGCCTATACCTCAAATGTAACGGATGTAATGTTTACACTGAATTATGATATGATGTGATATGATATGATAAGATATGATATGATATGATATGATATGATATGATATGATATGATATGATATGATATGATGTAGATTCTCCTCTTTCTGGACCGAGACAGTAGCTTCCCTTTCTTAACCGGTCGTTACTTATACATCTATGCGTGTATGTATGCTACCATTTGTATGCTGTTAATCGCTTTCCACTGTCATGATGTTAATCGCTTTCCACTGTCATGAAGATACATTGATACGTCGTAAGGGTCCGTTAAATAATAAAGTTACCCTGCTCATAAAACTTGTTTCAAGTATGTGAATTTTTCGAGTACATGAAGTTTGAGATTGTGAGGTTATTATCTAGCAACAGTTATAGTCAGATGTGCTGACATACAGGTACTTTATCATCCTTGCCGTATTTTTAGTCAGTATCTTCTGTTCCCCGGGGCCCTGTCTTTCTAACCTGATTATGAGTAACCAAAGTACGCGCGTTCCAGTTCCGCTAATGATTTCACGTCAGCACGCGAAAGAAACGTAAATTTTGTGGGTGAGCAAGGTGAGTGAGTGGTTGTGGGCTGACACAGGGTGCGGTTTTGAGTACTCATTTCAGGGATTTACTCAAGAGGACGCTCCCATCTGTTCATGAGCATGGCACGCGCGAATGTGTACTCTTTTTCTTTCTTTCTTTCTTTCTTTCTTTCTTTCTTTCTTTCTTTCTTTCTTTCTTTCTTTCTTTCTTCTGTTGTATTCTCTTTCTTTCAGTGAAGAACACATCCTTTAGAGTTTTTGTTATCGTTTCTTCTCTCCGCGCGACTTTCATCGCCCCTTTAATCATTTCAGGATTCAGAAAGCGCTTTCTGTCGTCTTTCCTCCCTCACTATATCCCTTGAAGGTCCCTCTCACCCACCTTGTTTCGCATTGCCTCAGTATTGGTAAGCAGATCACGTGAATGTTCAGAAACGTTAGTGCGCCTTCCATTCTTCACTTTTACTGACGCTCACGCACACCGTAGAACTATTTTTAAAAAAAAAAAATGACAAAAAAAAACCCCCTCTGTTGAATTACTGGCGCACACGTACACACACCCTTGATTTCCCCGTTACCTCTGAGCATTTTGCTGAGCGAGGAGCATGCTGGCACCTGCGAATTCATTGACGCTTGAAATAGACCAGCGAAATTTCTTGTTGCCGTGCAGGAGTCGGTGGGATAGTTGTTTTTCTTCTCCTGAAGAAACTAATACCGTAGAATATTTTTAGCCTACACCTCCACCTTTCCAAATTTTTCAGGAATTTTATTCTGTTTTTGCAGAGATGTCGTTTACCTGTTGCTTTTACTGTAAGAAAACGCAGTGTAGATATCCCTGTAGTGTAGACAGACTCTGTTGAAAATCTCTGGAGGACAATCTGTGATGCTCGTTTCCTCTGATTGCCAAGATCCTTACGTTCCCCACCACATCCTAGAGTCTATAGGGTGCTATTCTGCTAACAAGTCCTTACTGACTTTCGTGGAAAAAAAGGGAGGGGTGGGGAAGAGAAAAAGGTTCATATTTTATCTTCCTGCTCCTGCACTCGCTATGCTTAAATATTTGATACGCTGACTAGACATAAGTGATAGTATATTTCTCTGTCTATGTCTGATAGGTCTGTGCGTTCCCTATGGGCTGGAATACACATCCTCTTCATGGGATGGAGTGTGCAATCTAAACGACTCAATCCATCGAGCTAGATTTAACAACAGCAGTTTATTTACATCCTTGATAGTTTGAGCAATTTCTTTCGTAATTTCCATCAGTGCCTGGAATAGATCTGAGAAATCTCCCTTTAAAGAAAGCTCATTTCGCCGAATAGAATATTTACGGTAAATCGACTAAATACAAAGGTTAGTATATATTACAACACGTACGTTTTTCGTAGCTGGAGCTGCTCTTTTTATTACTGTATTCATTATTTGAAAGTTAATAGATCCAGGTTTCAAGTATTGCCTCTAATAATTACACGCCGAATAGAGTTCAGAGTCGAAGTGACCAGAGAACTAGATAAAGTTTGATTATAACAACAGCAACATGTAAATGACCCTTTCTAATTGAGATTATTCCTTCTATCAAGATGATTTAAGTTGTTTTGTTTCAGAATATTCTACAATTCTAGTGTAGCAAGAAGGGAAGTCACCAGAGCCATTAAAAAATGCCACTTAAGAAGCAGAAAAAAGAACCCTCTCTTCATCCGTCTTACTCTTTCTGACTGTCTTCACCGCCCGTCCCCAGTGGTTTCATGAACGCAGTTTACGTTACGTTTAATTCTAGCAATCTTTCTCAACCAGCGGTCTTCTCCACAGGCTAAAACAAAAGAAAGAAAAACACACCTGAATAATTCTCTGCTAAGCGGATCTGAAAAAGGCAGGCGCCTACTGTTATTGAGTCTGCCGAGTGCCAGAAATAGGCCCGGGGATTCTCTGCGCGCGTGAGTCACATTGTGTTAAACACGCATATAGGTATAGGTACTCACTCTGATCCAGTACCTGATGTGTAAGAGGTTGTTATGCATGATGTGGTCTAGGGAAACACTTTCTTCTAGTCAGATGAGTGTTCTGTGGTGATGAGCAATTTGTTATGTATATAATGTATCTACCATGCGATTAATAGGTCGTGGCAAGGTATTGTATAATGTATAATATCGATCTGGATTCGTTCAACATGCATAAGGGTATATGTACTCACTGTTATTCAGTACCTGATGTGTTAGAGGTTATTATGTGTGATGTGGTCTAGGGAAGCACTTTCGTTCAGTCAGAGAAAGGTTCTGTGATGATGAGCATGGCAGTCTGTTACGTATAATTTATCTGCCGTGCGATTAATGATAGATCGTGGCAAGGTATTGTATAATGTATAATATCGATCTGGATTCGTTCAACATGCATAAGGGTATAGGTACTCACTGTTATTCAGTACCTGATGTGTTAGAGGTTATTATGTGTGATGTGGTCTAGGAAAACACTTACGTTCAGTCAGAGGAGTCTGTTACGTATAATTTATCTGCCATGCGATTAATAATATATCGTGGCAAGGTATTGTATAATGTATAATATCGATTTTTCACCCAGATTTAGTCTCTGGATCTCCACATGCTGTTGATGCTACCGGTATCTCTCACACCTTCTAGCTCTCTCTATGTCTGTTTTGTATTAGTATTCCCATACTCTGAATTGTAAGCAGGTGCCTTTGGTCTGTTCCTTACTACACTAACCCCTTATCCTCCTCCCCGCCTCTTTTGTCATCCAGAATATTGTATTTGTTACTGCGTCTCTTGTAGATCATCACATTTCACTCTTTGCCTACTTACCCTTACACCCATCCCATGAATTCACTCGACTTTCATCCAGTCATCCGCTGTTTCTTTTTTCTATGTGGTTTTCCATTCCCAGGTCACTCTCCTCACTGTTCCTACCCTTTTCCATTTTGGTCTTCTCTCGCTGTGCCCCATTTGTACTCATGATCGGCAGCATGCCATGTTTACCAACTCACGTAATATCGAGTGCATGTATTTGCTCTCCTAATACTCTCATTCCGTTATCGAAAGCAACAACACACGTGGATGAGGAAGTTGAATAGTGCAGCTAGAGGCGGATAAGCCGTGCGTATGCCCCTTGGGACAACTCTAAACCGCACAGCCATCTCTTGTCTTTTTGACTGACTCCCACTATGGAATATTTATAGGCAATTAATTTATGAACAGACAGATTGTCACAGTTGCAACACTGAAAGAGTATTTAGTGTCATTGGGATGGAACGCTGGCTTCACAAAATATACCACTGCTCAAAGAATTATCTGAAATCAGAAAATCTTGTCTTTCGAAAAAAAGTTATTTCACAATAGACTGAAAAAACTGTTTTGATAGAAATACCATTATCAAGAAAACTTCTTCAATCATTTATGACTTTCATATTAAAGGTGCTGAGACATTATTTTTCTGAATATAGTATCAAATTATGTATTTATGCAGATCACATAATATGTAAGTTTCAACACAGCGATACAACTTGCTTGAAACTGCAGAGAGACTTTTATGAAATGTGACTGGCGCGCCTGATCATAAAGTCTGGGTCTTTATGGACGTATATTCACAAGAAGTACCACTGGGCTAGAGAGGAAATTGATTTCTGTTAAAGAATTTGCAGTAGCTTGGAATGGGATCCAGATTGTATTGAATTGTGTATGAAAGACTTTTAGGCGAGGCTGAGGAGAGGGAGAATCGAGTTTCATTTCATCCTGTTCTTTCTTTTCACTCGATGGAACGAAATGTTCGCTTTGAAAGAGCTCATTCCAATCAGCCCCTATTGAATCAGGCCTAACTTAAAACTGCCTTTCACTGTACTGGGTGGAAAACCAGTTGTTTTTTATTTCATTAAAAAAAAAGATGATAACACTACATATTCCTTGTATAGACAGTTATGGTGGTAGATACTTTTATCTGTCATACGTGATGTCGCCTTTACATTGTCAAGTATTGTTGCATTGCAGAGCAATGCGGAAGTTCAGGGAAGATAATATATGGGTCGGCATTTAATGATGATTTTATCGTTATTTGCATTTCTTCCTGGTTTGCTTGGTTTCCCATTGCCTATCATGCGCTCGTTTGGGCAGTCAGTGTTTACTAGATCAATAGTAGACAGATTTCTCTCTCTTTCTCCCTCACGTCCTCACACCCCTCCCCCCCCCCNGTCAGTCAGTCAGTCAGTCAGTCAGTCAGTCAGCCAGTCAGTCAGTCAGTCAGTCAGCCAGTCAGTCAGTCAGTCAGTCAGCACTCCCACATTCACCCAGCCACCTTCATCCACCCATCTTCTTCCTTTAAACTTTCTCTCCTTCCTTCTCGTTTGCCCCCGTTGCATGATCGTAAATAATAACAATGGAAAATATCAATTTCCTCTGGAACACTTGCCCTCAATCACGTGACTTCTTTATGCAAATAAGTCCAGGGACCTGTGGGACACTCAGACGGATGGATGGACCGGGCAAATTATCTCCCCGTGTCAATGGCCCCTCTTCATTCTTTTAGGTTATTTCTGTCTGTTGTTGGGATGCAGATCTGTTTCTTTTTTTCTTAATTCATCCACAATGTCACAAAGCCTACACGTTATTATATGGTCTACCTCCGGGTGGTTAGATGTCCACCGATTAATGAATGGACCCGCAATATGAACTGCGTATCTGTGGGTCTTGTTTTACTATTTCATTTCTGCCTGTTGCTGACTGCGCCGTGTAGATGTTCTTCGATGAATTTCTCTGCATATATCTGTTGTTTTTTTTTTCATATATGCCGCAGAGTGTAGATTGCCTCTGATGAATGAACGGACCCATAATATGAACTCAGCATATCTGTGGGTATTGTTTTGTTTTTGTCGTTTCTGCATGTTGTTGACCGCTGAGTGTAGATTGCCTCTGATGAATGAATGGACCCAAAATAAGAACTCTGCATATCTGTGGGTATTGTTTTGTTTTTGTCGTTTCTGCATGTTGTTGACCGCAGAGTGTAGATTGCCTCTGATGAATGAACGGATCCATAATATGAACTCTGCATATCTGTGGGTCTTGTTTATTTTTTTTTTTTCAATTATGCCTGTTGTTGACCGCAGTGTGTAGATGTCCTCCGATGAATGAATTGACCCAAAATAAGAACCCTGCACATCTGTGGGCCGTGTTTTATTCTTTCATTTCTGTCTGTTGAGATGTGTTACACTCTCTTTGTTCATTTCACACTCACTTTCGTTATCATACATAATTTCACGCCTCTCTTCCCTCCATTCCACACTCCCCTCATGCTGTGGGTCGCATAGATAAATAAAGGAGATAGGAAGGATTCACTGTTACTTGTCATCTGTTCTCCGTCTCTCACTCTCACTCATGTCAGTATTGTGGATGGGTTTCATTAATTCATTGGTTGATCCTGTTGATTATTTTCGTAATACCATACAGTGATTGTACAGCATTTGTGGATTTGAATCAAAGTGATCGCGCTGGACGAGGATGGCGGCTGTCAGTAGAAGCATTTGGGAAGTTTGTGGAATGGTTTTTTTTCCTTGTTTTTCTTCTTTTTTTCTTCTTTTCAGGGGAAAACAGGGAAAAATGCAGGCGGAAGATCATGCGTTTTCTTTCTTTCTTTCTTTCTTTCTTTCTTTCTTTCTTTCTTTCTCTCTCTCTTTCTTTCTTTCTTTCTTTCTTTCTTGCAAACGGTCATTCGTACCAAGCAGCTTTGCCATTGCTCAGGAGAGGAGAAATGGAATCTGAGCGGAGTGAACTGTACTTTTACAGAATCTTATTTATCGACCATGTCCAAATTGATAGAGCCCGTATCTTGTTAAGTGTAGGGACGTTAGCCCATGACCTCAACAGTGCTGCACTATGTTTGCCCTTTACTCACCATGTGAAAGCACGCGCCTGTGACCGAAGGTCAGCGCTCAACGTGAGGATTTTTGTCAGTGACTGGTGGGCTCAGCGACACGTCCCATCTGCGCTACTGGACCATTGTGTGTTAATAATTTGATTACTTGATTGTCGATGGTGGTGTGTGCGTTGATGCGTGTGGGGGGATTGGTTTAATAGTTTTAACAGTGAATTGTGGGGGCCTGAAGTGGACTAATTGCATGATTATTATTAATGCCTCCGTTTAAATATGAGAAGCGGAAGAAAGAAATAAAAGTGGACAAGGATGGGGCAGAGGCGGACCCGACTACTGAAACGAACCAACCAGGCCACAACAATGTGGCATTGTTGCTCTTCAAGGCATTCATGTATCATCTTGCTTATTGGTATGGAGAACAGTCAGTATGTCGCGTTGGGCCAACCCTTCCTCAGATGTTTCGTTCATTCTATTATAGTTGAAATGGGGGTAGATGGATCAAGGGGATAAAGTCGTATATTTTGTTTTTTGAGAAAGTTAACTGGATTAATACATATTTACATTAAACTTGGCTGTGCATCTTTGTGTATCTAAAGGCTTTCGTCCCATTCTTTGTTCATAAGGTAGAAAGGATTAATACTGTACATTCATAAATACAGTATGAAAGGATATAGAAAGCGACTTCAAATATGTTTCAGTGGCGTAATGGTGTAGCTATCGTATATTAGTACCTCGGAAAAAAGAGAGTCGTGGATGGCTCCGAATAGGGCCACTCTGCCCTAGGGGGACGTAAGATAAAGCCAGACTAGCTGGGATGGAGGAGAATTTGGATTCGGGTGGGAAGAGCCGAAATGTTATTCAGCGCTCGTAGCTTTAACAGTGAATATGATGGCACTTGACTTCTTCATCACTGGAGAAAGTAGAAATTAAAATACTTCGTCAGTGGGTGGGATGCGAGAGAGGAATCGGGCATAGTATAGGGACGATGGAAATTTTGTGTTGTTAAATTAATAGCCTAACAAGTGAATGAAATGAGCGGACTCGTGTATGCTAATAATATAACCAATATGATAATCTCCATAGAGAATAGGTTGAACAGTTTTGGCAGTGAATAAGGATTACAAATCCATTCACCTTTCGTATCGTGCGCACAAAGATGCTAGTGACTCTATGCCATTTTGACTGGAGGCATTTCCAAAGCCTGCAGGCCGGAGGTCAGCAGCTTGCACGTTCCGAATCGCAGTGACCTTTATCACTGTGTTTCAAGCCGCATCTGCAGGCTTCTGTTGAATATAATTGTTTGTAATTTAGCTGAAATGATTGCTGATAATTGTGATGGCTGTATGATGTTACCTTCATATTAGCGCCCCGCTTTAAATACATCAGTTCTGACAGATGCTGATACCAAATTCCAGACTGCTATTTTCTTATTTCAGGGATGTCTATGTACTTTTAGGTGGTTGAAATTTTCCCGAGCTTACCGTATCCCTATCTTTAATGTTTGGTCATGCTGGCGAGTCTTCCAGTAAATTGTCGATCTGCTGTGGACCTTACGATCTGACGGCCATGGCAGATGCCGAAAATTCCAGGGTGCTGTTTTCTGATTTCAGGAATGTCTGTGTACTTTTAGGTACTTGAAATTTTCCTTATCTTGTTACCTTTAATGTTTGGTCATGTTGACGAGGCGTCGAGTAAATTGTGGACCTGCTGTGTCTTACGATCTGACGGCCACGTCATAATAGGACAAACAGAACAGTTTTTGATGGCAGTGCATATCAGTTGTTGACTGCATAAATATACGATCAGCATACCACCAACTGCATTTGTGTTTTTTTTTTTATATAACTGCATAATTTGCCCAGAAAGAGGTAATTAAGTTAATCTTTATGTAACAATAGTGGTAATCACCCTAGTTTGTTATTCAAATTTCTCACGTGCTTGGGTAATGAGGAATGACTGCACAGGTTTCACATTGCGTACGATGAGGTGAATATTTACTGACCAATCTTAGTATGGTTATCTTCTAAATATGTTACATTTTCTCTCCATGGTCCCAAGAAATTAGGACAAAGCTTGTTTAGTCCAAACAGAATTACTTCAATTATGTTAAGTTAAGCACACACCAAGGTAAATTTTACTCGTGTAAAAAAAAAAAAATGCCGTAGCTCATTTTCAGACTTGTTTCTTTAAATGGGAGTAACTGATGCTTAATACAGGTAGCGGGACTCAAGCCTGGCCTTTATAATAACATATTGTATAACAAGGGTCCTCTGCTTTCTTCTATCTGCCCGTACATAATTAGGGGCGTGGCTGTCAGCACGTGTATACAAGGCAGTCATTATTTTGCCCTCTGCCGCAGTCACTCACACGTGTGATTAAAGGCAGCGTTGTTTCAGATGTTGAGGTTAATGGTCTTCAAACTAAGATGTCCCCTGCTGAAATGTCAGAAGTGGTTTTAAGTGCTCTTGACACCAGTCCCTATTGTGGAGCACAGCATGTCCGCTCCTGTCGCACACTCAGCGATGGCGATTATCATACTGTGCAAAGCTGGGCACCATGCGTGTGTAGGTTGGCCACTTGTGTAAATCCGTCAGTTATAAATATGCCACTCACGCTTAAATGATGGCGCGGAATGGTTTGCAATTTGGAGATGAAATTTTGCTGTTAAATTGATCCGTTCTAATAGTATTACTTGATTGCCGTTCTTATGAGGCAGTCCGCCAAAGAATCACTCAGGACATGTGCAGGGGGAGTTAAGGGCAGCTCAAGCCTCACAGCAGGCTGAGGTCAAGGGAGGAGGGCAACATGGGAGAAGAAGAATGTGTGCTCATTTTGAATTTCTAAACCGAATTCTACGCCCATTGCCATGATGCGATTGGACGAATGGGCATCTAATACTGTAATAGGCCCATGAAAAATGTGACTGCTCATGGCGTTTCCTCTCAGCCTGGCTCGCATGACATTTACCCACAATTAACCAGCTGCGTCTTGCCAGTGCCGAATGCTGAGCGTTACTGTTGGCCTTTCTGGCCAAGTGCTTTCGGTCGTCATTGAGTCCCATGATGCGGGAGTTTAGACGTCACGCAAGCCAGCAACCCGCATCGCGTAGTCGTGGTTGTTGGCTTGACCGCCCGGGAGATTTTAGTGGAGCTTGGTAGATAATTGGAAGAGGCTATTTCAGCCGGAATCTATTGTTCTAGTTTTGCTTAAAAAGTTGTGAATTCTGTCGGAGTGGAACATTCTGGCGCTGAAGTGACCAGCAGAGTTGTCTTCGGATGCTCTAAACTGGGATAGCATCCTGGCGTTTTGTTAGAGATCTCTGCCGAGACGGGATTCTCAGTCCTTAGTCCGCCTGACAGTTGTATATTTCTAGCTGACTGGATTATGATGCGAACATTGAGTTTAATTCTTTAATTTCCTCAAGCAGTTCACGTCTTCTCCGTGGAGCTGATTCATCATGGTTGAAGCTCTGGGCCGCTGGCACTGAGCATTGAAATTGGCCGTGTAAATTCATTTGCCTTAGCTGTCGAAAGTCAAAATTGAGGTCACCCAAATACTAACCTCACAGTAAAGTAAACATAAATATGCATTCCTTGCATTGTCATTCCTTTTTAATCAAACGCGGACGTGAACTGGCAAACCGGTTGCGGTGTAGTTTCATTCACCCGTTGGGCAGTTAATTACACCTTGGCTTCGCATTTGATACTCGGCGTCATGAACATTGCGGAAAGTCCACAGTGGTGAATTCAAACTGCCATTCCTGTAATAATGTGTAGTACTTATACCGCCTGACTTGCAAAATATTAGGAAAAGCACTAGTTTTTAAGTGGAAGGCACGTTCCGACCGGCGATAAAATTGTTATGAACTTGTTAGACTTCTATTTTTTGTGATTCCTTTCAAAGCGGAGACAGCAAGTTGTATTTCATGGTACCAATGAAATGCGGAAACTCTCGAATACTGAACTTTGCACCAGCGTGGTGTTGGCCTGGCTGAAGTCCCATTGGAACCTAGCTATCACTTCTGATTTGTAGTGGGAGTGAGCAGCATGGCCGTCGCTGGTCCTATTACAAAGCACGAGGCGAACCTCTCTCCCTCTCGTCCTAGGCTTTCAGTCAATTACAGTATATCACACTGTGTAAATGTAACAGCCAGTCAGTTTCTCTATGCATATTGTGATCCAAGCTGTGGCTGGCTAGTCTACGTTTGACTATCATTATAGGGGAGCACACCGTTTTTGCTCGAATCGCGCCTTGTTAACAGCAACATTTGGCAAATGTGATCTTGCAGCTTTTGTTTTCTCGCGATCATTTGGCCTGCGTCATATTGCAGCTCCACAGTATAAATTTACTCCCAGTAGAACCTGTACGTTCTTCAGTTAAAGTATGGCTGCCGGCAGGGAGCGCATAACCTTATGTTTGACCTATGATATTGAAAGTTACGGATGATTTTGCAGCTGAAGTCTGCACCATGCAACTTGTGCCACATTTTTCTGACAGATGCTGCTTGGACGTTTTGCTGGTCCGAGAAGGTTAATAGAAATTGTGTGAGACAGAAACACTTTATCTAGATAATAACCTTGAGGAGACCGTTAACATAGGACCAGCTTTTATTGGAATTCGGCGTATACTCTAGCATTCATTGACTGTAGACCATAGAGGGTAGTAGCAGCTTTAGACCTTGCTAAAAAGTGTTTGCGACTGTGTTGATGTTGTTGAGAACAAGCTTGCAGAAATTTTCCGGGAAGGGAAGAATGTGTAAGTATACTACAATATTTAACATGTTTGTCAGTCCTCATATTGTGCAGTTCAAACACAAAGAATGCCATTAATACAGCAGGTACAACAGCTTTTCACGATAACCATTACTATCTGTTGTTGGCGTGGCTCAGTCGGCGCAGACATGACTTCGATGCCACATGAAATCGTGAACTCCAGGAGTCTTTGATATAATTCTCACACATAGAATGGGGAATTTGGGGGAATTTTGGACCTTTAAACAAAAACAACAAAACAAAGAGTGATACCCCATGGTGGTCAAAATTGCTAATAAACGGCCCTTGTTTTTGTTTGACCTTCCTTGACCTTTCAATCGAAGTCCCAGTCTTGCGAAAAGTTTTGCAGGATGGAGGATGGCATCTTTGTTAAAATGATAATGAGGCTTGGAGAGTGCATGAAGAAGATTGTTGTTGGAGCATAGGAGATTTGCCGGCATGGGCGTGTGTCGCGTTTAGAGTATTCACTAGAGGTACGCCAGCTGCTCTTTGCTAAAGCATGTGATCTGCTTTTTTCTGCCACTTTTTGAAATCTGCTTGGCATCCTTTCGTCTGTCTGTGCATTCGTTCGCGTGCCCATTTGTTTGTTTCCTTTGCTACAAAGTCCTTAAAATTAAAATCATGCCGCTTCCTCTCCCCCTTCCCCCCTCCCCCTCCTTCTCCGATCCGGACATTTTCCCCCCTGAAACTAAAGGCCCTTAAAAAGTCCTGAATTTTTTGTTTTGTTTTGCATAGTCTATATAGATTTAAAGCCTGTAGTCAATTCATAGTCCATGCGTTACTTTACTTTCTCCCATTTAGGCGTTTATGGTACAGCAGAGCCAAGAAAGTACCGCCCCCTCCCCCATGCACCTCGCTTCACCTACCTCACTGTCTCCCCTCCACGCTCCTTATTCTTTCTATTTCATGTACCCTTCTGCACGCCCTCCTCTCGATCATTTGTTCAGCTGGCTTGCATTGTCCAGCCTCTTTCCTTTCCTCACTTTCCCAGCGCACTGAGACAAGAGAGCTATCGTATTTCCCCATACAATCATTCACCAACCTTCTCCACTTGCTCTCATAGCTCCGCTTCAGTCATACACAATTATCTCTGTATTTTACTGTAATTATGTTTGTGAGTAGATCTGTACGCGTCATGTGTCCAGTCCATTTTTATTTTACACAA
>JAWQUT010000224.1:277140-372233 GCA_033807755.1 Ellobium chinense
TTATTCCACCACCCTATTGCTCCTTGCCTTATCCACCCCCCCCTTTCTCTTCATTCCTGGAATTGTGCCCAGCCAACCCATACTAGGATTTACCTCATTCCCCTCACTGATAGTGAAGACCGATTGACCGATTTAATTTTTCAAAACTACAAAAGTTTTCACGGGTATTCAATAAAAATGCTCCCGTGGTCATCTCTGACCAAAATAAGGTCAAAATAAATTTCACGTCGATGGCCTCTTCTTTGATCTGCTCTTGTAAGCCTTTTGATTGATTTATGACTAGTGCCACTCCTAAGCACAGAAAATTTGACAGTGGCGGCATCTAAATTATCTGAAAGTGCTCCTCAAGCAAATACATGTAATAATTTTATATTGTCAGAATCTTAGGCCAGTGAGAGCTCACTAAACTGCACAGCAGACAACAAAACAGAGGCAGTGCAAGTATAGACTCAAAAAGTGGCCAGACAGATGTTCCTTTTTCTCAAATATTATTTTATCCTCCCTTTTCTAAGGTTACAGCACCGCGATCAAAGTCGGGCACTTGTTTACACAGTTTAACAAAAGACTTTTCTCAACGATAAATGAAAAAAAAAGGCATAACTTTTAGAGCCAACGAAAGTTATTGCATGTGGATAAGTCTCTTTGCATAATGACTACTAGCTTGCCTCTCGCTTTCTGACGTCAAGCCTTATTCCCGCGCTGACCGGATGACCAGTCATGGCCGCCCGCAGGGTGTGAAAATCCCGACTTTCAAGCTACGTTTTCTCGGGAGCGCTTGGGCGAAGGAAATGGGCAAGGGGTTGAACATTTATGAAAAAATACTGTGGGTTTTTTAGGCTGTGAAGCAAATAGCTTCCCCTGTCCCTTTAAGAAAGCTTCGCACTATGATAAGGACCAAATCCATATTAGGGAGATGAAAGATAAATAAAATTTACAAAAGAAAAAAACGAAGGAGGTTTGTTTTTTAGCTTTAAGAAAGCGTTGCACTATGATAAGGACCAAATCCATATTAGGGAGATGAAAGATAAATAAAATTTACAAAAGAAAAAACGAAGGAGGTTTGTTTTTTTAGCTTTAAGAAAGCTTCGCGCTATGATAAGGACCAAATCCATATTAGGGAGATGAAAGATAAATAAAATTTACAAAAGAAAAAAACGAAGGAGGTTTGTTTTTTAGCTTTAAGAAAGCTTCGCGCTATGATAAGGGCCAAATCCAAATTAGGGAGATGAAAGATAAGTAAAATTGACAAAAGATGCCAGATCAGTGATAATTCAGTGCTTTTTCTTTGTGTGAATTTGGCTTGGACGAACAAATTATGCATAGTGAAGTTCACTGCCATGATATCCTGTAATTATGCTTCTGAATGGAAGAATCCTAGTTCTAGCCATATTTCTGTAAAGCCAAGCCAAATCTTTAATAGTTCTCTGAGATATGCAATATCATAAGATGGCTGTTAAGGTTAACTTTGACCTAGAGGTGTATCAGCATTATTTTTTTCACTCACTGAAAATTTTATGCCATATGCTAACAGAATCCTACTGATAATCTTTCAGATTATGAAAACATGGCCACTCACCACTGTAAGAAGATGGGCTGCCTCCCCTAACAGTTTCACCTTGGTAAGTTGTGAATATTGACAGTATTGAGAAATCCAGTAAGCAATTCTTTTTTGTGTAGCTTGATAGTGGGTATCTGTCTTATTGAGTCATCGCTGTCTTGCTTGCTGGTTGTGACAGCTCAGGGCTCGTGTTCACAACACGAACTTTTGTAATGCTACACGTCCAGCATGATGAGGGCACCCGACTGCATCAGCTGTTTATGTCATATTATCTCATTGTGAGTTGTTTCAGTGACTGCTTCGATGCCAACCAAAGTAGGGCTGCCTGAGCTTCCGTTTCGTGGACAAGGAATGAAATCATCGTCCACTTTACTCACAAATGGTAGTGAAAGTGATTAAACCCAGCATTAGGGCTACAAGGGTTAAATTATTAAGCATCATGTGTTGAAGCAGAGAAAGTATTTGATAATGCTTTTGATGACCTCAGTGTTATTCTTGACGACAAATTTTAACTGCTTTTCCGTGTTGAAAACATATTCTTTTAATCTTTCTTTCCTTCTCATCAGGATTTTGGCGACTATTCAGATACCTACTACTCTGTACAGACAACTGAGGGAGAGCAAATTTCACAGCTAATTGCTGGCTACATTGATATTATACTCAGAAAGGTACAGTGAGTTTGTAAATCTCGCAACAGATTTTTATAGTTTGTAATATTTGGAAAGGAAATAATAGATTATCTTGGGCAGAAAGTAGGAGAGAAGAGGAGAAAAGAAAGAGAAGAGAGGAAAGGAGAGAGAGAGAGGAAAAGAGAGATGTGAAGTAGAATTTGAATTTGAACAGCTGAAAACTTTAATATTGAGATGAAGAGGACACAGATATATTTGAAATGGTGGGTTTGAGATGGAAGAGGATATTTGTTTTTCACTTGTGAACAAAAGGTCATGATATGACTTACTCATTTTCTTCTGTTTTAAACAGAAAAAGGCAAAAGACCACCTTGGGATTGAAGGAGACGACAATTCCACAATGTACGAGGAGAATGTACAAGCTGGACAGTAAGTAACTCTGTTAACTGTCATAGATGGTAAAACAGAAAGGCAGCAAGCCTGACATGAAAGACATATCATTGTTGGCAAATCTCTAGCACACTAGTTAAGTTACATCTAGAGACTTCCACAACATCATAATTAGTTACAATCGTAATAGTCTGCCACATTGTAGAGTTATAAGATTTAACCATAATGATATCAATGTTGTTTCTGTCTAGTAGGTGTAACTGTTATTCTTTTCAACTCTCTCAGAGCCACCATCATTCAGCACAACTTAGGCAATGTCAAGCACCCAAGCTCTGGCAATGTCTCTATGCCAGGACTGCTGCGCGATGGCTACCAAGGAGAGAACAAGATTGCAGTGGGCTCCCTACAGCGAGGCCAGGTCTCGTCTCAGTCACACCAAGCACGGAGTGGTTCCTCAGCCCAGCATGTTAGTGCTCTCCCTTTGCTCTAACTTCTTTTTTTTATATTCGAGTGGCTGGTTTTTTATTCCCATCAAGGTGGTTTGTAACTGAAGTTAATTATGCAGGTAGGATAGGGTATTTGAATAGAAGCAATAAACAGATTCCTTACAAATAGCCATAAGAATGGTTAACCAAAAGACATAGTAGCTTAAAAGATATAAGTTACGAAGACTGATTCTTAGATCTTGTTAGGTCTCTTCAGTTTTGTGTTATCAGTGGTTGGAATTGAAGTTTGATAAGAAATATTATGTCTATATTTAAGATGAATCCTATTATAGATTTTATTGATACTGATAAAACACATACCAAGTGCAGTCATTTTTTAATCAATCATGTATACTTTACATGGAAATGAAAAAAAAAACAAACCAACATCATAAAGCTAACTGCCATATTTTGAATTTTTCAAGAGGGTTTAGATACACACAAGTTTGCAACAAGATTTTCTAATGTAAGTTGTTTTGGCTGGTTTTAGTTAGGTGAGAAGGATGAGCAGACATTGCCAATGACCAGAGAGATCTCAAAAAGGCTTAAAACATGTTTCAACCCTGCTTTGCTTTGCTTAAAATTATGTCCTCAAACACCCACAGGCTACACTTTACGTACTGCTTTGCAGAGAAAAGGACTCACACTTTTTATACACTTGCACTTCAATATGCGCAGAGGCAAGGGAAATTAGATTTTGTGATGAAGACTTGGAGGCAAAGTTGATCTATGAGTAGTCTTTTATCTTTGGACAGAGATATCTTATAGACTGCAAGCTTGAGAACAGCTGCAGAGTTTGAAACTTTTATTAGTCGGTATCTAAAACGGAAATTAAATCAGGTGTTAAAGTGTATAATTAAGGAGTTTGTTAATTCTTCAAAGCTGTGATTTTGTAATGAAATGTAAATGTGTGCTTTAGAAGTTTAACAACGATTAAATCTATAATTTGATGGTAAACTATATATCCAAAATAAATCTGTAATGACTATGATTGATGAGGTTAAACAAGTAAAGAGTGAAATTAGAAACAGACATTTTTCAGATACTTGCAGATTAGGCTATCTTATATAACAGCTTTGATAGTGATAAAATTAATATTTGAAAACCGTACTTTTCATGCAGTAGGTTAAAATGGGTGCAGTTCATAAAACTAAACCACCATATCCTATAAATTACATTGGCAAAGAGTTTTAAGCCACGTCTTCTTTCTTCCTTACTGCCTTTGGCTCCCTGTTAGATTCCCTACATTTGCAGTGGAGTGCCTTCTTCTTACTTTCCTTTTGTTGAGTGATTTTTGCGATAGTTTCAGATGTGTGCAGTATGTGTATTTGCATTATTTGATATGCATTCTCAATTCATCCCACCTGTGGCAGTTAGTGATTTCATGTGTGTCAAGAGAGAATGGCTTCTTTTTGATCATTCACCATTTTTGTGGACTTTTGTTCACAAGGGTTCTAGACTGATTACTACATAAGAATAGAACTACATTCTCTTGCTCTTACATTCCTCTTGATTATGTTTTGTGCACAAACCTGTCACCTGTCGTCATAAAAGGTCTCCTGTAGACTTAATGCCTGTTTTTCAGACTTGATGTAGTCTGTTCTATTGTGTTTTTGTGTTCTTCACCATCATCAACTCTTTGGAAGTTACCCATTTTTAGTGCTGTTCAGTATTTTCACCAAATGTTCTTCCCAAATTCAATTTGTTTGATTCAGTCAAACACACAGCACAGGTGACATGGTATGCTTGACTTTCCTCAGATTCAGGTTGATGTTTTGGAACTGAAATATGTTCCCGTTAACATGACAGTTAAAATAAAGCAAAGAGAAAGGCTACTCATGCCTGCCTGAGTCTATGTACCCCTCTTTTGAGGCCATTTACATCAAGGACATGAACATTTGTGTCTGAAATATTTAGTTTGTAAAAGTTTCCGATGGATGTCTACAACTGATTTATGAATTTGCCAAACTTTGAGAAATGGGCAACTTCACACTGTTTAATCTGACCTGTTTTTCTATAATAGATTGTCATTTTTCTTGTATTTTGTTTGTTTGTTTGATGTACCTTGTTTCTCTCTAGCTCTGTATTTGTACTTTGTCTAACAGTTTTATTATCTGTTATGTTAATGTTGTCAAAATCTTGACTTTCATTCTGTTAACAGAATATGTTTGCACACTTTTCTAACCAGTTGAGAATGTAGTTTCTTCTCGAGCATTTTTCTGATATATGTTTGTGCTGGTGATGAAATGATATGCTGTGCATATATTTGAAATAATTATTAGATAATCCAGTGAAGAATAAGTTTTCACATTTCCATCTGTCCTTTTGTAAGGGGAGGGGAAGGGAAGATGGTGTGGCAGAAATAGGGGATCAAAATTTGAGTACCAGTGTATTCAAGAATACTTTTTTATTCCATTAATTTTGGACAAGTATTTGAGCAGAAAATTGCAGTTTTCTTGAAAAGTCTTAACTCATCAGAAGGTAGGAGAAATTCATATTCTGGTCTAGGTTCATTCACAAAAAACTGAAATTTCGGCAACTTCCTGAATGAAAACTTAATTTTACTGAAGGCAGCACTTTTTTTTGTTTTTTTGTTCTTTTCTTCCCCGCTCCATCCTGCTTGTGTTGCATACAATATAATTTGCTATGAAAATAAACAGGAACAAGAAATCTGGTATTTAGGGAACTATAGCAACAAATGTATATTTGATACAAACTTTGACATATTAAAAGGGTTGGGTTTCTTCTTTTAATTGGGTAGTGTGTTTTGATATTTTAGTGTCTGTGCATTTTACCTTCATTCCTTACAGGAGCTCAGCAGCATTTGGGAATGAACATCTTTGAATAACCATTTTTACCATTAACAAAACCTAGCTAATGTCGTTGATTTCTTCATTCTTTGTGTGGCAGTGGCCAAAGTGGAGGTGCTGTTTGATGCTCATAGAAGTCAATAGACTTTGTCACACTGATACGCATGCCATTTGCATTGCTAAATGTTTGTTTTCCCCCCTCCCTCACTCACTTCCCTATCTCATTACCATGGTAACACAGGGAGGTTCAGGTGAGCTAGGGGAGATGAATGGCTCTGCCCGCAGTTCCTCGACTCTTGAAATGGTGGATGGGGCACCTTCTAGTGGAATGCAATCAGGATCGAGTGTATGTGTGGCGCCCTACAAACTGGCTCTTGCTAGCTTTGATTATCCTACCCTCCTCCAGCAAAAGTAAATTCATATAGTATGGGTCTTGTCAGGACAGTCTCAGAAAACAAGTCGTTTCTAGATAACACTTCACTAATAGGTAATAATAAATAATCAGATATGCTGATCCCATATCTTTATCAGAAGGAGATTTTTGTCTCCACTGTTACCAAAATGAGACATGATTTTGCATGATACCTTGTTTTCACTGACAGCATCAGAACAATCAGAAATGACTAACGTTTACAGGATGTATGAATAACCATTATGATATTGTTTTGAATGAAAAAAAATGATCAACTTACTTTTGCTGGTAAATTTTCTCATATATCTTTTGCAAAACTTTGCTTTGCCTACAATTGCATTGCTTCATTTGCCCTCTGCTTAGTCGTTTGCACTGCTTTTTTAATACTTATTTGCTAGAATTGTTGAGCATATTTCAAAAAAAAAAAATTCAAAGCATGTAAATTTTATTGTCATCAGTCAAACTTGTTTTTATTGCCAGTCTTCAATCTGTGATTCTTCCATTTTTTTCCACCAGTTTTTTTTTCACTTCAGTTGAAATAGATCAGTGCACAGCATGATAAAGTTTAAAGTTGTGACCAGTTTTACATTAATTTATGGGATATTTGTTGAGGAGTGATCCTTTAGTAGAAAGTTAGTACTGAAATTTGCTTCTTTACATGTACGTTTCAACTGCAGTTCTTTTCTAAAGTTCCATTTCGATGGTGTCGGGCACAAACCGTCTAAGTCCGAGATCGGGGCCCA
The DNA here is from genome assembly GCA_033807755.1 of Ellobium chinense. Lineage (NCBI taxonomy): Eukaryota > Metazoa > Mollusca > Gastropoda > Ellobiida > Ellobiidae > Ellobium > Ellobium chinense. Next base: position 284,168 of record JAWQUT010000224.1, read on the forward strand.
GACCTTTTTTTTGATAAATAGCTAAAGCATACCATTGCGCATCATGTCTATAAATATTTCTGCAAAAAAATCACAAGAAGTATGAAAATTATTAAAATTATCAAACCGTCTAACTCCGCCAGCTCTCTCTGTTATCGGCTCAAACCATCTAAGTCGGCCGTTTCTTTAGCCGTGTAGTGGAGTCTCGTTCCGTGCAGGAAAAAACTACATTTCTTATGATGCGTCAATGTTTTTGTCCAAACCCTATGCTAATACATTAAAAGATCTAACAGGCTATACGGNATTAATTTATGGGATAATTGTTGAGGAGTGATCCTTTAGTAGAAAGTTTGTACTGAAATTTGCTTCTTTACATGTACGTTTCAACTGCAGTTCTTTTATAAAGTTCCATTTATTCTTTCTCTAGGTGTAGTTTCTGTGCCCTTTGTTCTGTTTTAGGTCTTCACGTTTCTGAATCCAGCAAATTACATACAGTGTGCTTTCACTTTTGTTTGCATCTACATTTATCCCTTTTCACTGCCACAAATCTCATTGTGATTACTGTTCCTACTTTCACTCAGCTAGTTAGTGTGGCTGCCTCACTCTTGCTAATAGCTTTAGTTGATGAATCTTTTTGTATATTTCACAACTTGATAGAATATACGCTTGTCTTCTCACCATTTCAATCTTAGCACATTGTACATTAATTAATTTAATTACCTCTTGTTTTTCTGTCCATGCCAGACACATTTTATAATGCCAGAAATGTGTCACAACTTTGCATCTTTGCATTTCTGTGTTGTGTTCTTAATCACTTGTCATGCTTATATTAATGATGTCTGAAGACCACATTTGAATTTAACCTAGATGTTCCATTGTGTTGTAGAAGTCTACAGTCTACATAATGGCATTTCTTATGGTAATTGAACTTGTTCAGAGAGCAAAAATGGGTGCAAAGTGTTTTGCATGAATGCACTCTCGCAGAATTTTCTGTTAGGGTGGGTTGTATTGATTGTGGAACATATTACACAAGAGTTCATGGAAAACAACAGCGCTTTACCCAGCATCTCGCTTAACCTGCGCTTAAAAAAACTCCTGGCCAAAATCTCTTGTTCGTCGTAGTAAAATACTCTCAATAATCTGGCAATGATTGTCAGGGAATCTTCCATAATGTGACAATGGTTGCACTGCCCAAAGAGGAAATAAATGACAAAGAGAGTATAAAACGCTGCTGCTATCAGTTTTCCTCTTAACTATTGATGGTTGGGTGCGTGGAGATTATGTTAAATATTGTCTGATCAAAGCTCATGAGAAAGTATGGTGATCCCCAGCAATACACAACATGAGAGCTCAATATACTGAACCTGCCACTCACAACGATCATAAAGGAATATTGTTTCCCTGTCTACTCTGTCAGATGGATAATACAGAGCTTGTTTTATCCAACAAGATATGGCTAGTTCCCTAAATTTCATATGAATAAGATTCTACTGTGGGCCTACTTTATTTGAAGATTTCCATATTTAGTTTCCACATGGAACAGTCTGTACTATCTCTATTCTACTACAGTTCATATCATGTTTGCTTTTAACTGTTTGTTGCATACCTTATCTTATTTTAATCAGTTTTGTGCATTGTATTATTAACCTGTTTTTTTTTTGACACAGTCATTGCTTTTTTCATCAAGTGTGCTCTTTTGTGTGTGCTACTGGACTGCATACTATCTGTTCATCTGCACAAGTATCATGGGCATTTCACCTCACATTTCTTGATCATGTTGTGTGTTGTTTTCGATTAACTCAACTTAGATAGATACTTTTACTAGATTTAGACTGTCATCTCTTTTTTAAGAACTGTTGTTCTAATTCACTATTGCATTTAATATTTTATTAATAGTAAGTTTCATGTGGAAGCAGAATTTAATGGTGCACGAGACTCTTACCTTGAATGTATGTACGTAATTAATGTTTGTAATAAAAATCTTTGTATGTTGAATATCTTTCCTATCAAATGTATGGCTGTTTCTTAATTTTCAATCATTTCTCTGCATTTGACAAGTAATTCTAAGTAATACTTAAGGACTTTTTTCTATTTTGATGTGGTCTTTTTCATGTTGTTCCTAGTATTGTTTGATGGGCAGTTGAAGGTCTGTTAAATTAACCTTGCCATTTCTGACTTTATGCCAGTGAAAGAGAGTAGACCTTAACTAGAATCTGTTGCAATTAGACTTTGTTTTGTCAGACACACTAGTCTGATCTAAATTTGATCATTACATTCCAACAACTTCTCCTGTGTGAAAAGTTATGATATCCAAGTCCTTGAACTGCCCATCCCTTATCTTTGTCATTTTCGTATCCATTCCTTTTCTTGTTTTGTGTGGAGCTGTTCTACCTGAGTCAAGAAGTGTTGTTCAGTAGTGAAAACATTGTGGACTTACTGTTTCCCATGTCTCTCTACAACAGGGACAGACCGTTCAAACTCAGGAGCTGACTCAGGCTCAGAGGGCGTTCATTGTGACCATCACCGAGGGGCTGGATGCGATTGACGCTGCCCGGGATGATCTGAACAAGAAGTCTGACCTTCCAACACTGGGAGATGATCCGGTTAGTGATGAGTGTTGAACAGTTTTGATTGTAGGAATACTATAGAACCTTGTGACTTGGAAGCCCGTGTGCTTGAAAAAACTTGTATACATGTACCGCTCTGTTTGGCTTCTTACTTCAGAAAACAAGTTTTACCCATGAACTCCGACTTCTCCGCACAACTCAAAATTATGAACTTTACCTTGAAATTTGAATTTCTGAGGTCCTGCGATGTTTTTTGGTGGTAAAGAATAAATCAGTATTGGGCCCTTTCCATTTTTATCAGCATTTAAAAAATTTCCCACAAGTGAAACTGTAGAAAGATGACTTCAGAGTAGTAACATATTTTGCTGGACAGGAACTCTAGCAGTTTTTAGCTTTTTCCCTTCCTCTGTATGTGGTTGGTGACTATCCCTTGATGCAGTCATTAAAGGCTCTGAAAGCACACCTCTTACTCAACCACACAACATAAGCATGAAAGATGGGATAGCTGTGAACATGAAATGTCCTTTACAGGGAAACATTTTGCAGTTTGATTTTGGAAAGGGGACCAATATCCTTGCCGTTAATATTAGCGAATACTTCTTAGTCTTATTCTCAGGACTGATGCACTAAATATGTGACTAGCTACATAGTCTCAAACGCTAAAAAATTTCTACAAAATAATAAATCTCTATCTTACTTTTCTGTGTTTATTATTTCACCCTATCAGGCGTCCAAGAAATGGAGAGAGAATCAGCTAGACCTGTCCCGCCAGAAGGTTGGCTCCCAGCTGTCTGCCATGAATGCAGCCACAGCCCAGCTGGTGACACTGACATCAGGAGACCAGGATGAGGTGGACTACACCGCTGTGGGTGCTGCCGTTAACCAAATGTGAGTAATTTCATATTATGCACATGTGGACTTGCCATCTGTGCCCAGATATGATAGTTCTTTTATTTTAGGTGCTGCAAGAAAGAACCCATTGAATCATGTTGAAATGAAAATAAGTAAACTTAAGAAAAAACGTAAATGATTACCTGAGGGAAAAAAATACACATGGCAGAACATAGTTTTATTTGCTGGTAATTTTAGTCCTGCATATAATTGTAAGATAGAAGAAGTACTGTAAAATGGAAATGTTTCTTTGGATGGGCACAGCTATCTTTTAATGCCTTTGATTGTGCTTGTGCATTCTCAAATATGTGTTAAAGGAGAAACACAAGATATGTGTTGATTGGAGTCCAGGTCATTTGAAGGGCTTATCCTGTTCCAGAACCAATGAAATTCCTATAGCATCCTGTTCAACAACTTGGATTGCCTCAGTTCTAAGAAGAACAGTAGTGCATGTGCTCCAGGGAGTTAAGAAACTTAGTGAATAATGTGACAGCTGGCTTATGCTGTATGAAGTGCACATAGCAGGCCTGTGTGTAAAGAAGACATATGAACTTTATTGTTATTATTATCTAAAGTTAATAAAATTTTATTTGGATTTTCAATCAAGATGAGCCACATTCTGTTCCAGTTCAGTGGCGGCTGTGACATTATCATGAACCTACCTCACTTGTATTGTATTTCATCTTTCAGCTCATCCAATGTTGGAGACTTCAGCAGAGATGTGAAGATGCTGGCCGCACTTCAAGAGGATGACAATTCAGGCCAGAGATTGCTTGATGCTGCCCGTGGTCTTATTGGAGCCTTCTCTGATTTGCTGCGTGCCGCTGAACCTGGCACCACAGAAGTGAGGAGAACTAGCAGATTATGAAGCACAGGAAGAGAATTTCACTTTCAGTGTTTTTGGCTGCTATTGTCATTTCATTTTTAATATTTCGGCTGGTAATAACAGAACATACCTAATGACAGACATCTTGTAAAAAGAGTGAATGAAATACTTACACAAAGCAAAGACTTGAAGGTTGTCAAACTCCAAATTTTACCAGCCCACTGAGTCGTCTTTTTCTACTGAGTTTGTGTTTCTCATTTTATAAGAAGTGCTTTAAAACTGTGGAGGGATTCTAAATTGGGTATTGATGCTTCTCAGTGGTTTGTTGATTGGACTTACTGAATTTCAGCATGGTCATTATTCTGATACTGATGCATGTAACAAAAAGAAAAGATTATGTATACTGCCCTTTTTAAAAAAATTGTTCTTCTTTTAGGCCTGATTTATCATTAGAAAAAGAATAAACTAACTTTACATTTTACAAGTGCACGCCTTAGCAACTGTTAACGTGCCATGTCACATATTCCAGCTTGTACAAATCTTGGGAAATACACTTTGTAGATGAGCTGGATAGATGGATGTCCTTTTAAATGGCTTCTCCATCATTATTATGCAGTTTTTCATGCACTTGTTTACATAGCACATTCACTTTTACTTTTAAAACCAACCGACTGACTTTTTAGTAAAAGTTTGCAAACCTAAGTATGCACCTAGAGCAGAGAAGAATTGATATTTCAGCAACATCATTGCCATTGTTGAGTATCAGGATTGCACTGCAAGGCAATTGTTGATGCTAACTGTCTACCTTTTTTGTTCTCAGCCTCGTCAGAACCTTCTTGCTGCGGCTGGCAAGATTGGTGAGGCCTCCCAGGAGGTGATGAATGAGATTGGAGAAACAGCTGATGATCTGGACAAGATTTACCAGGTCTGTTATGGAATGTAACTTGCAGTCTTCCCTTATCTTTAATGTTGATGCTTCACTCACTTAAAATATCTTACAAATATACATAAAATATCTTACAAAATCTGATCTACAGTTTCTTCAGTGTCTTCCTATTGTTGTTAAGAAGCTTCAGTTTTATATGTGAGATATCCTGAAGATATTGTATATTCCATTTTAGATTATGGCATTGGTTAATCAAGTGATTAAGTTGTTTTGTTTTTTTTCTTAAGATCCTTTTACAAGGTTAGAATATTCATATCTGCACATTAATTCTTCAGGAAACCCTCTTGGCTCTTGCTAAGGCAGTTGCCAATGCCACGGCTTCTCTTGTACTTAAAGCCAAGACTGTGGCTAACACCACTGATGAACCAATCCACCAGGATCGGGTCATTTCTTCTGCTACTCAGTGTGCTTTGGCAACCTCACAGCTGGTGGCTTGCACAAAGGTAACAACCCTGATAGTAAAACTTCATTCTTCTTGTTCGTATATTTTGCAGTCATTAAGTACAATAGGATCTAAAGGGCTTCAGCCTCAAATACTTGAAAAACATGTTTGTTTATAGTAAAAATCTGGTTTTGGATCCCTTCTTTTTTTCCTCCTGTATCAAAGTTTATGTGGTGACTTCAGTCATCTCACACACTCAAAGTTATGAACTGATCCCCAAGATAGGATGTTGGGAAGTCAAATTCTGTATTACATTATTTACATGTGGTAGTTAAATCAAGATATTCTGTCTTTTGCACCCCCTCTGAGACTTGAGATGGTAGGTTTGAAAGTGGGTTTGATTATGATGTTGATGTTAGTGTCACAGTAGCATATGGCTATAATTGTAGAATTAATTGTATGTTTTTTCACATTCTGAGGTAGCAAGCATATCAAAATTGCTTTGAAGTTAATTTAACCCCTTTACAACGTGATGTTTTTCAAGGTCACCACATAACCGTAAGCTCATTAGCTTGCACAAAAATCTTTTTTAGAAAAGGCGTTAAGGTACTTCAGCAGGATTATGGCAATATAGGCGTTCGTTTGTAGGGATAGTTTATTACAAAGGAAATAAAATACAGGGTCATGTCCAATTTGACACAGACATGCTATATTTTGGATGTACTTACATGTCCATGTGTTGTTTAGACCAGAGGGTTATGGTGTACTTGCACATCACAAGTAGTAGGATTTAAACATATATTTTAGGTACAAGCAAGCGTCATTCATTTCCTCTCTTGTACCATTTCCTCAAACTACAATGATTCCAATTTTATTTTTTATTTACTCAGGTGGTTGCACCTACCATTGGCCACCCATCATGCCAGGAGCAGCTGATTGAAGCTGCCAAGCTGGTGGCCAAGTCTGTGGAAGGAATTGTAGACTCGTCACAGGCAGCCTGCAGGGATGACAACCTCTTGCAAGACTTGGGTGCTGCAGCCACTGCTGTAACCAAAGCTCTCAATGACCTGCTCATGCACATCAAGAAAGCTGCCCACCCTGCACATGTAAGTGTAATGAGTGTCCTATCAGAAAAATATGTTTCATGATCATAGATGATAATGTTCCATTTTGCAATAGAGTACCACTAAGGTGATACTGTGGCATATCAGGTAGTGTGTGTATTGTATTAGATACTGGTGTTTCCTAGAAAATACTTCGTTTTTGCTGGTATTGACAAGAGATATTCTACTTCTCTTGTATTTTTTAGGTCTAATTATGATGTTGTTATAATATGACATATTCACATATAGATGAAAAAGCTTAAATCAGCAAAATGATCCAGTGGATGCCAATTAAAATTTGCAGGGATGAAATAAATCGTTAAGTATGAATAGCTTTTTGGGGTTAACAGTCACAGCAGTTTGACAGTAGAGGGAAGGTAAGTGTTCTATGTGGCTTAATGACCCACGGTATTAAGTACATGGCTAAGTTACATTGATACAACTGGTTCTGTACTTACAAATGCATGAATGAACACTTAGCATTGTTTCATACAGCTGTGATCTATGATGAAGACAAGCGTGTATGTTTACCACAAACCACTAAACACACTCAACACACACTTACATGAAGTAAACTGGCAAGTATTACAGAGGAATTTCAATGGGCATTGGAAATCATTGCCAGAAAACAATTATTTAAATTTAACAGTTCGGACTGAACTGGCTTCCATTGGAAATCTAATTCTAATATATGCCTTTTCTCACTCCAAGGCCTTTAGCAATACAGTGGTACAAGTAATGCCTTCATTCTTTCATGTTCACTTCTCTTCACCAGGCACAAGAGCAGCATGAGGAGGCAGTGGACACAATCATCACTGTTACTGACCGTCTGGTCAGTTCAGAGGGAGATGCTCATGAGATGGTCAGACAAGCCAAACAGCTGGCCCAGGTAAACTTTCACAGAGCATTCTGTCAATAATAAGACATGTTGCACTGTATAGAGGTATTGATGGAATAAAATTACATGAAATTCAGCTTAAATTTGTCATATCTTCCAATCAGTTGCAAGTTAGCTTAATTCCAAGGATCTTTCAGATAGCAAATGATCAGATATTCACAGCTCCCTATAATAGCAATCTTTTCTATGCAGAGTTGGCTTTTTTAATAACAGGATAATCTGAATCATAGAAAATTTCATGTCTGAGTGAATTTAAGATCTAATACTATGTTGTTTATGTCTTCCTCATAACTGGAAAGAGTTTGAAGATGAAAAGCATTAGCATCAAAGTAAAACATTGTCAGTATTGCTGTCATTAGTGTATCAGAGATTTTAGGTATTTTAGATCATTGTGCAACAGTGGTAATGGCATCAAATTAAAGGGTAGAATACAATTAGACTAGGTTAGACCTAAGGAATAGAATGGAGAGGAATGGAATCGAACAGTTAAAACCAGGAAGAATGGGAGTGGATAAAACACTTTAGACGAGGAATTTTGAAGCGTACTTTAACTTATGGCTCAGGTTATAACAATCATACAGAAAAAGATCAAATCCTGTATTTTCAGGATTTTGCCTTGAAAGAAATCCAGATTGTCTCTCTTGGTAATACTATAATTTTGGCTTGGAACAGTATTTAGATATCTGGTTTCATCCTTAGGCCACCTCCACCTTAGTGAGTGCCATAAGAGGACAAGCAGAAGAGCATTCAGACACAGACACCCAGAAGCGTCTTCTGGCAGCTGCCAAACAGTTGGCTGATGCCACTGCCAAACTTGTGGAAGCTGCTAAAGGCTGTGCCTCCAGGTACGACCCAATCTTTTTGAGCAATTAATCTTCTCCTCTGATACAAGACTGTGTAAACTGTTCTAAAGCAAAATTAATTCAGGGATGAAAATACAGAGGGAGACCTGAGATCATTGCCTAGGGATCCGACCCCTTTAAAAAATGTTGGGAAGTAAAGGGTTGCAGCAAGTGTAAGGTTCATTCTCCTAAGTTATTTTGCTCTGCTACACAGAACTTCCTTTCTCCATCTTTGAGAAATAGAAAGCAGCAGTTTGTCAGACAATTAAATAGAGTTGCCTTCCTCAGCAACAGAAAACGTGCCTGAAATTTAGTATGATATTATTTTCTCATTATATCAATCAAACTTTAAACTTGGCTTCAGGTTTTCTGAAGACATGGTTTAAGCCAGATAGGATGCCATTTTTCTCAACCCATGGAATGCTTTCTTCACTTGCTCAGAAAAACAACAGTATCGCAGTATCAGGAAAGAGCAGGAATGTGAATGGAAGAGTGAAGGGGCAGAAACAAAGTCAGAAACTGAAGGGAACAAAAATTGTAGTAAAATTAATTGAACAAAATTTCAGATATGCAAGGTGCAAGATTTGTATCATGGGTACAGAAATATTTTATCAAATAGTATATGAAACATTTTGAGGAAAAATTTTTTTTTTTCATGAACATGAAATCTGGCTAATGTACACTATCATTTTGGGCATTCATTTTTGTTTAAATCTGCAGTCCCAATGACTCCAACCAGCAGCTTATGTTGAGAAGTGCTGCTGAGGAGCTGAGATCGGCCACTAACACTGCTGCCAGCAACGCATTGAAGAGAAGGCTTATGACAAGACTAGAGGTAAGTTAATGGTAGACAAAACCAGAGTTGATTTGTACTTTGTCCATTTATGATGCAGAGCAGACATGCTGTGCATCAAGACAAGATGATTTGTTGGCTTCTGTGTTAGTACAAGGTGAAATGAGTAGAATTTGGCAATTTAGCTGCAGATGCAAGTTAAGGGAATGAAAATTTGATAGTTCTTATTTGCTAGGTAGTTTCTTCAGGATCTGTCTAGGCAGACTGTATGATTTAAAAGAGCCTCACAGACTGCTCAAGATAGGCATGATTATGACTAGCTTGAGGGCAAACTCTTTATGTAGGGTAATTGTGGGCATCAACTTTATTCGGTGTCACCATTTCTGTTGCTGATATATCAAGTTGTTAATTTGCAAATGATGGCTTTAAATTTGAAGACTTGAGCAAAAATTCCAAACTGTTTCAGGCAGGAATTTCCTGATTAAAACTCTCACTGCTCTGCTCATAGGTAATGTTATATTATATGGAAAGCCGTAACAATTTTTTACTTTGTGCATGCAGGGTGCATCCAATCAAGCTGCTGCAGCAGCTACACAGCTGATCAATGCTTCAAACCAAGCCTACAAGACCAACCGCAATCCATCCTCCAACCAACAGATGTCAACTGCTGCCCAGGTAGGTCTTTGTTTTGGTAACCACAGTTAAACATGAATCTCACATTCTGCATTAAGGAGATGATTAGGATATTTACAACAGTAAATAAAATTGTTCAGGATAGCGGACTTTTCTCGTAAAGAATGAAAAGGTGTCTAAATTTTGCAGTATTTTTATCATTTAAATCATTCAAGATTAACGCCTGTTATAATTATAGTTTTCCCTGTGGATAATGTTATTACTGCTATCTTGTTTTTCGTCTGAAACGGTAAATGTAGATATCTCAATGTGGCTGTACGTTTTTGCTTTAATTACTTCTGCCAATCAGTGGAAACCTCATAATATCCATTCATCCACTTTTGCAGGGTCTAGATCAACAGATCCCAGTTCTTATTCAAGCCTTGCGAAATGTCCAACGCCACCCTGACAGTGCCACAGCTCAGCTGGCCCTTATCAATGCCGCCCAGGACTTCATCCAACCAGCCAGCCGTCTGATTGCTGCATCCAATGCCGCTGCACCTACAGTATCTGATCAGGCTGCAGCTCTGAACTTGCACAATGCCGTCAAGTCCATGTCCAACGCTGTGGCTGAGTTGAGATCTGCTGCCAACAAGGTGAGGAAGGCATTAAAGGAAGATTCTATACATTTTTTTGCCTTAGAGAGACTTAATCCCATAACATGTCAGGAAGTAAGAGGAAAAAAAAAATCACTTCCTTAACACAGTGTTTTTAATTGGAGATTTCTCCTTTTTAGGGGGAGGGGGGGAAGAAGAAGGAGAAATGTTCACATTATGGAGCTCCTGCAGGTATTTCTTTATAATTTTCATTGCACATATTAACCCAGGGTTTTTGAAACTGTTTTATAAAGGACACTATCTTGGTAAGTTTGTGTTACTTTCCTCTTGTACAAAAAATAGTTGATTTGTCATTTTGTGGAGCATTTGCTGCCTTTTTATTCCTTTACATTATATTTAGCTTAATTGAGGTTTTCAAAGCATCCCCCTAAGTTAAATATGCTTTGTTGTTTCTGTCAGGCCCAAGAAGCTTGCACTTCCTTGGAGATTGACAGTGCTCTGGATCAACTGGGAGACCTTGACCAAGATCTGGCTGATGTTAAGCAGGCAGCCATGATGGGCAAACTGACTAGGCTTCCAGGAGAAACAGTAAGTCCGTGGAAAAGATTTGATTTGTCAGTATTGAGAATTATGCTTTTGTCTAATTGGATATCTGAAGTAATCTGAGGGATAAGCATATGAAATGGTGTTAGGAATGAAACTTTACTGAAAATGGAGAAGTAGTCATGAATCATTCTGTGTAGTATACACTTAAAACAGTTGAAACAGTGGTAAAAATGTCCATTGAAAAATAAATAAATGGAAAAGAATTTGATCTGAATTTTCGGTTGTCACTTTTGTACAGTAAATAGATAAAAGTGGTCATGAATATCACGGGGATTTATGGATGACGTGTCAGATTGTTTTTGTCTATTGTTACTGTCACCATTTAAAAATTTTATAGCTATTTTGTATGATGAAAGGACTTGAGTGGTTTTTAACAAAAAAGGTAAAAGTGTAATGTTCATGTGAAGTTGTGCATTTTTTAGTCAGCTACTCCATCACTGCAATTTAATGCTGAAACTTGATCACATGGCTCCAAGCATGGACTCAAGTTCCACAGCTCATAGTTCCACAGCTCATAGTAGTATTTTACTCTGAGAAGAGCTATATTTTTTGTGGAATGGCACCTGTTCAATTTTTCATGTTTTTTATTAAATAACTACTAAAGAAACAGGATATCATATTATCTTTCATGAATGTTGTATCATTTCTTTCTTTCTTCTTCCAAAGGCTGAACAATGCGCTACACAGCTTGGAACAACATCTAAGACAGTAGGATCTTCCATGGCACAGCTCCTGACAGCTGCTGCACAGGTGGGCAGACATTTCCACAATTCTTTTACCTGAATTTGGTCCTGGTACTTCGATTTTTTTGTTTAAACAGTAGGTTCTAAGGTACTTCGATTTTTTGTTTAAACAGTAGGTTCTAATGTTGGAAGTTACAGTCATGCAATACATGATGGATTAATGAATGATTAGCAAGTAACCCAAATACTGTTACAGGTTAGTGAGCTTTACTTCCATTTATGCCAAAGTTTACTATTGGTAAAATGTAGTTTCAGTCAATACAGTTGTCATGAAAATTACTAAATGTAATAACCAGCACTATACTGAAGTACTTTGCAAGTCATAAATACATGATTATGATAATTACGATTGATCAGGCCTTTAAATGTTGTAAAATACACTTGTGAAGAGATAGTTTAGAGCATCATGTGAATTTTTTAATAACTTTTTTAAAGTATATTTTTGGGAATTGTTGGTTAGGTAATGGTCAGATGTTATGGAAATTGTACCTATCACAATATCACAGTGTACTGTTTGTTTTGCAGGGCAATGAAGACTATGTGGGCATTGCAGCCAGAGATACTGTGAATGCATTGAAGGTCTTGGTTAGCTCTGTGAGAGGTGTAGCTGCGACCACTGATGACAGACAGGTATTTGGAACCACCTCATCGTTAATAACTGTCATGAGCACCGAGATTAGGAAGTTGGAAAACTTGTTGAGAAATGAGTATGATAATATGGAGCTTGAAAATTTGCTATGCCCAGAACTTCAAGGCATTTTTTGTGTCAACAATCAAGTACTTTTTCCTCACTGCCACCATGATTTGCTGTACATGGAAATCACTAGTTGAGGTCATTAACAAATCCTATATGTGCACAGTTATTCTCATAATGAAATAGTGTTCTCACAGAGTGCTTAAAAGCAAATCAAAACATGTTTTCAGTGGCAGATCCAACCCTTCGGGATTGCATTGTGGAAATTTTTAGAAGATGCAGATTTGTTTAATAGCGTTAAAAATTTGATAAATATTAGAAAGGTAAGCCCTTCTTAAATTGAACTAAGGTTAGGAGATTTATCAAATTTGGTTTCTCAGGTGCAGCAAGCCATCATTGACAATGCAAGAGATGTTATCAATCAATCCATCCGTCTGCTAGAGGAGGCCAAGAAGGCAATGAATGACCCTAACAATCCAGAGAACCAGCAGAGGCTGCAGCAGGTATGTTCCCTTTCTCATGTGATTTACTGAGGCTGAGTAATTGTTTTTTTAAGCACTAGTCTCGTTCAGAGGTGGAGCACAGATTTTTCTGTGCCCAAGTTTTTAACGCCATTGAGGATAAAGGGTGTTCACAGTGTTGGAATTCTAGGGTTCTGCAAGGCTATGAAACACTGTCTTCACAGTCATTTATTGGTGAGAATAGGGGGTCAAAATGTATTTCATTTAGAGAGCTTTATGAGCCACTACTGTAGATTTTAGATCAGATTTGAGCATTTTAACTAGAAGAATCATCAAGTGAGACAATCTTTGGTTGCAAGTCTTTCATGTACCTTTTTTAATGACATCAGTGCAGTGTGAAAAACTTCCCCCTGGTCCCAAAGTAATCAGTGGCTTACTTCAGTCATATGGATTAGCGAAATATGTTGATATGACACATTTTACAACATCCATGAAGTGTGTAATAAGTATGTTTAAGCATTCTATCATCCTAAATGATGAAGTAGCTAATAATATGAAATGCCAAACCATTTTTATGATTGCTTCCTTCCTCCCTCCTCAGGTGGCCAAATCAGTTTCTAATGCCTTGAATAACTGTGTCAGTTGTCTGCCCGGACAGAGGGACATAGATAACGCCATTAGACTGATCACACAGACATCACAAAATCTGTCCAGTCCAAGGGTAAGTAATCCTAGGATTAACTACCTGATCAGGCCACATAATTTGACATGGTGTACGTTTTATACATGAAGATGTAAACCTTACACATGTGAGATATAAATCCTGAGCTGAGTGTAATCACTGTAACTGCTGTCTATGAATAATGGGAATGATGGGTTTGGCACAGCCGAGAGAAGCACAGGCTGATTGATATCAAAGCAGTTAGGCAGAACCACGCGTTGTGAGATAATAACATGGTGCTGTGGATGGGCACTTGTGCCTGCTAAGATTTAGGTTTATGAGAGGAAATATATGAAAATGAGCTATTCATGGTCCATTACTTTTGTGTCACCATTGATTAGGACTGCTTTAGATGTTTCTAGATAAGCATGTATTTGAATGAGTGTACTTTCAGTGGTATGTTATATTATGTGTGTTAGGTGTGAGAGGTGATACTATTCATATGGCATTGAGTTATCATTAAGATTTTTTCACAAATTCTATTCTACTTTGCTGTATGCCTGCTGAGGAATTAAGAAGCCTTTGTTTTCTCTTGAAAACCACTAATATAAGCCATCACTCCAAACAGTTGTTGGTTGCAAAACTGCACCCTGAAATGCTATAAGGGATTCATTAATTTTGACTGACTTTACAATTGAAAATGACAAGTTCTCTTTCTCCTGTTTTCAGTTCCCACATACCAGCAAGTCTTACCAAGAAGTTCAAAATGATATGAGCAATGTCGCTGCCAACCTGAACCAAGCTGCTAGCGACATTGTGGGTTCATCTCGTGATTCCACTCAACAGCTTGCCGAGTCCTCCACCCGCTACAGGTAAGCTGCTTCTGAGATATTTTTGATCACCGTTCTTCAGGTACTTATATGACATAACAGTCACATACTTTGCTATTTTGGATTACAATAAGAAGATTTGGATAGATGCCCTCTAAGCAAGATGACAACGTTATGTCACACATGTCCACAATGTAATGAATAGTGAGCTCCTAGCTGTGCAATGAATTTGCCTTGATTTTCGGTTTTTGCCTACTGTGAAGGCCCAACAACTCCTAGTATCGATTATCAGTATTACTGATCATATTTTTAACAGTCTTGGAGGAAAATTCAGTAACAAAATATATGTTAGCAATATTAAATCCAAATCAAAATGTATGACAAGACAAAAACTTGCATAAGGTTGTACTATGATATGCTGAGAGAGAGTTAAAACATTTGGGATTTACACATAGCATTTGTGTAGGAATCCTATAGGGGTAATAGTGGATATAGGGAGATACTTAAAAAGATGGAAAGAAAATGAAAGATGTGTATTGTCAAAACTGACTGTTCATCCTTACCACAAAAAAGAGGAAACATCAAGTACATAATGTGAGAATTTGCAAGGCAGTTTAATTCATTGGGAACTGGGTTAATGATCTTCAAAATATAGGCTTGGATCCCCTTCCTGTTCAGTTGAGATTTAAGACCTTTCCCCCCTTTCCTTTATATTGCCAACACACTTATTCAGTATTCTGACAGATAGAGTTCTATTCGGGATTCTGAAAGAGTTCTTACCTATGGCTATGTGATCTCTTCACTCCACAGTCAACACTATGAAGACTTTGTCCACACTGGTCTTACACTGGCTGGAGTCTCCAAAGATCTTGAGACTCAGAATCAAATTGTTGGTGGCCTCAAGAGTGTTTCTATGGTATCCAGCAAACTGCTGATTGCAGCCAAGTCCGTGTCAGCCGACCCTAATGCACCAAATGCTAGGAATTTGCTGTCCCAAGCAGCCAGGTGAGTACAGTTAAAATCTGATAACACTCTTGGACCTAGCTGCTTAGAGTGTATTAATAGAAGTTTTGTGTTGTCCAGAATGCATTTTTTGTAAGCAATATAACAGTTGGGACTCTTGAATAGTAGTGTGCTAAACAGTGGTCAAGAGAGTTCCATGAGGATGTTTGTGAGATTTGGGCCATTGTGTGCATATGTGAATATCAAACGTGTTCAAAGCATGGATTTTGGAGCTGTTTGTTTCTTTTATTTAGATGGGAATTAGTGTTGTCCGTGAGTTGCTCAACTATTGCCAGATAACTTTTCGGCAGTTTCGACATATGGCTCTTTGGCTTCATTGAACGAGAATG
This sequence comes from Ellobium chinense, assembly GCA_033807755.1. Lineage (NCBI taxonomy): Eukaryota > Metazoa > Mollusca > Gastropoda > Ellobiida > Ellobiidae > Ellobium > Ellobium chinense. The sequence goes on from JAWQUT010000224.1 coordinate 299,971, forward strand.
ATTAAGCACTCGGTGGCTATGTAATGACAGTTATGACACTGTATGTTAGTTTTGCTACCTCTGTGCAATGTATTACACACGGACACTTTTTCATTGTTGATGAATAAACTTGTACTATTGAGGAAACAGAGGCTCATTATATGTTAATGTTTTGTTTAATTGTGCTACTTAGTTATCTTTGCTTTAGATTTCTATCAATACATATTCATTTCATTTGTTTCTGTCATGTACCTATCCACTCAGCTATACTGTTGTATTCTACATAATCCGTTTATCTACTTCCTTTTCAGGGCTGTGACAGAAAGCATTAACCATCTGTTTAACATCTGCACCCAGTCAGCACCGGGACAGAAAGAGTGTGACAATGCACTTAGACAGATTCAGGTACATCAGATCTTATCCTCCACTACTAATTCTTTTATTATCCTTGGCTGCCATCCCTAAACTTAAGTCGTTCTTCTGATTTTCTAAGTACTACTTAAACAAACCTGTATATGTCTCTTAATCATTCGTTCCATCTCAACCTACCTGTTTCTCTTGCAGCATAGTTGATTTCAGTTCACTTCTCTTGTTACATCTCTTAATCTTTCTTTTGGTGTCTTTTTCTGTCTTTTTCTGACTTAACTTCCCCTTTTTCATTCTCATTTTGATTTGTGTATTTGATCATTATGGTTTTTTTTTTTCAAAGCACTTTGCATCATCATCGCCATCATCATGTTCAACTCATAAAATGGAACAGCACATTTAATCTTTGCCATTGCACATAAGTGGGATGTCAACTTAAGGTTAGATATAATAATTTGACCTTATTACGTAGCATTATTTCTCATTTGCATCACCGGGTTATCCTTAAGACTGTGTCAGTGATGTCATCAATTAAACCAATCTGTTACTTATCTGTTGCAGATGATAGCAAGTATGCTAGACAACCCCAATGAACCAGTCAGTGACTTATCCTACTTCGACTCCCTTCAAGCTGTTATGGAGAAGTCTAAGGTAAGTTANTATTAATAGAAGTTTTGTGTTGTCCAGAATGCTTTTTTTGTAAGCAATATAACAGTTGGGACTCTTGAATAGTAGTGTGCTAAGCAGGGGAGTATGTTAAGCAATGGTTAAGAGTTCCTGAGGGTGTTTGTGAGATTTGGGCCATTGTTTTCATATGTGAATATCAAATGTGTTCAGAGCATGGATTTTGGAGCTGTTTGTTTCTTTTATTTAGATGGGAATTATTGTTGTCCGTAAGTTGCTCAACTATTGCCAGATAACTTTTCGGCAGTTTCGACATTGAACTAGAATAGTTAAGCACTCGGTGGATAAGTAATGACACTGTATGTTAGTTTTGCTACCTCTGTGCAATGTATTACAGAAGGACACTTTTTCATTGTTGATGAATAAACTGTTTACTTTTCCTTGTACTGTTAGGAAACAGTCAGTGGCTCATTATTTGTTAATGTTTTTGTTTAACTGTGCCAGTTGGTTATCTTTGCTTTAGATATCTATCAATATCTGTCATGTACCCATCCACTCAGCTATACTGTTGTATTCTACATAATCCGTTTATCCACTTCCTTTGCAGGGCTGTGACAGAAAGCATTAACCATCTGTTTAACATCTGCACCCAGTCAGCACCGGGACAGAAAGAGTGTGACAATGCCCTTAGACAGATTCAGGTACATCAGATCTTATCTATCACTACCAATTCATCTATTATCCTTGGCTGCCATCCAAAAACTCAAGTCATTTTTCTGATTTTCTAAGTACCACTTAAACAAACGTGTATATGTTTCTTAATCATTGTTCAATCTCAACCCACCTGTTTCTCTTGCAGCATAGTTGATTTCAGTTCACTTCTCTTGTTACATCTCTTAGTCTTTCTTCTGGTGTCTTTTTCTGACTTAGCCTCCCCATGTTTCTTTCTCATTTTGATTTGTGTATATGGTCATTGTGGTATTTTTTAAAACACTGTGCATCATCATCACCATTATGTTTAACTGATGAAATTGAGCAGCACATCTAATCTTTGCCATTGCACATAAATGGGATGTCGGCTTAAGGTTAGACATATATTTGACCTTATTACGTAGCATTATTTCTCATTTGCACCACTCGGTTATCCTAAGACTATGTCAGTGGTGTCATCAGTTAAACAAGTCTGTTATTATTTAATGCAGATGATCGCAAGTATGCTAGACAACCCCAATGAACCAGTCAGTGACTTATCCTACTTCGACTCCCTTCAAGCTGTTATGGAGAAGTCTAAGGTAAGTTACACTTGGAACAATTGACTGTCATCATTGAAAACATCACCTGTCTTATAGATCAACCAGTAACCAAATACCATCCAATGTAAAGCTTTCGAAATCTTTTTTTTTGTGGCATTGGAAAAGAAGCGGATACTTTTATAAATAGTCATTGTCTAATCTGGTTGTTCTGAATTTTTTCATTGAATGATGTTACCATGGATTAATTCTCTCTAATGCATAGGTAAAAATCAGTCTGTCCTCAGTGACGTGGTTTTCTTCCCATGCAGAAAGCTTCCAGAAGGAAGTTCTGGCTATTTGATTTGCTTCTCTTTTTTTTTAATACTGTATATTGATTGTTGTCCCACCTCATAGTCATGATTGCTATAGACTAGTATGGATTTCCAGTATAGGAAGTAATGTGGCATGCAATTTGACTACTTCTCATATGTCTGATTAGCTGTATTTTTTTCTTTCTTTGAACAGGATCTTGGTGATGCTATGACAGGTATCTCCAACCATGCTAAGAAACAGGATATGGATGAGTTCTGTGGCTCAGTCCGGAACTTTGCAAACTCTGTTTGTGGTCTCACAGAGGCTTCAGTACAGGTAATGTTATTGAGGAGATATTGAATTAAGTTGTGTCAGTTATTTCTTTTTCAAGATGCAGAGGGTTGAGAATGTTGCATCCACAGTGTGAAAATCTATGAGGAGCAGCAACCTCATATATTCTGGTGAAACTTAAGTAACCATGCAAACAATTAGACTAGGTGGCTATGTACTAGGAGAACTTCAGTTATAATTGGTCTATATTAAAGCTCCAATGGAATTAAGATGGAAAGAAAAACTCCATTCATTGCTTTGTCTCACGTTAAGAATAGGATAAGTAGTATGTAGGATACAAGGGAATATACAAGAATTAGAAGTGAAGAAGAAAGAGAGAAGGGAAATTATTATAATTCTGACAGTGAATTTGGAGCTTGACCAGTTCTTTTCAGTAGATTTCTTGATATCTGTTGCCCTTGTCTTTGAAATATAAGGAATTGAAAAACATGTCAGTTGTTGATGTTCGCTGTAGCTGTGGCATTTATGAGGATAGTGACCAGAGTGACTGTAAGTGTTACTTCCTTTCCTCTTAGGCTGCTTACTTAGTGGGCATCTCAGACCCCGCCTCCGAACCCGGAAGACCAGGAGTGGTGGATCAGACCCAGTTTGCTCGTGCCAATCAAGCCATACAGATGGCCTGTCAGAATCTGACCAATCCTGCAAGCTCCCAGCAACAGGTGAGTGACATGGGAGGTGGGGCTTAATTATTGCCCACTTAGGCCTTAGAGAAAAGTGGACGGGGAATGAAAAGAAAAATTCTGAGAAAAAGGGTGGATGTTTGGCTTGTTATGAGTCTTGTCAGGGAAATAGACGGGTTTGAAGGAGGTAGGCTTTTGCTAAACTATACCAGAGATTGAACTGCACAATTTCTTGATTACAATTTACTATTGTATGACTTGTAACTTAGAAAGGGCTTACCTAGCATTATTTTTTTTTTGTTTTGCTTTTTCTGGTTTGCGTACTTTTCAAGTCATTTTACAGTAGATGGACAGGTATAGTTGCAGATCTTTGTGTAGAGAAAAGTGCTGCCATACTGGCACTCTTGCTTTTAGTAGCATTAAAAATTTGGCTTCGGAAGAAATAAAAATAAGATAGAGCTGGTAGAATCTTGTTAAGTTTTTTTGAAAGGGGTGGGGGGGGGTTAAATAACATAGAACTTTTTTTGTTTTTGCTGCATTTATATTAAAATATCTAAGAAGAGGATTTAGAAGAGGAGAGATTTAAGTGAGACAACACACACTATGAAGAACATGTAGATTTTTTTTTTTTTATAGTAGGCAGTTTTCATGTAGGAGCATTTTGCTGCAAGGTCTGTTGTAGGAATGAACTTTTTGTTGTGAATCTAACTTGAGTTTGGCAATGGAGAATGTCTAATCCAGGAAACTCTTTGAATAAATGTTGTAAGGTTTTGGCCGAGTTTCCACTGCCAGAGATGCAGATATGGGGGATTTATCTCGCTGTTTAAGAGTTTTCCTAACCTCCTGGATTTTGCAGAAGTTTTGAGTTTTTGAGGACACTGAAAAAAATCGATATATTTGCCTGAGTGGAATTTTGTAAGCTTTTAATGGCATTGAGAAAGTCAGAGCATAGTTTTGACTCTGTAAGGTTGCCAAACATTTCTCTGCATATGTGCACTTGATTTCTTCAAAGGTGGCTATGCCTGACTTTGATAATAAAGCATTCATAAGGGAGACAACAACTCTCCCTACGAACTCTGTAACACATGTGGCAAGCAGCAGGTGGTCTCTTCTTAATAAGTATTACTCAGTTATTGGTCAGTGCTGCTTCAGTATACGAAACCTAACAATTATTTATGACAAGTGTTTTCCTGGAAAAGATTGGGTTCTTCTAAGGATTTTTAGTTACAGATTGTGTGTGTTTTGTGTACAGATTTTGAATGCCGTAGATTATGCATTGAATGCCTGCCTTTTAATACCAATGAAATATTCAGTGTATTTAAAAATGTTTTATTGCTTTGGACAGAAAGCATGACGATATTAACTCACAACAATTTAATAACAGAGAATGTTTCTGTTCTGTTGTTTTTTTTTATGTCAGTTTTTGTTCGTCCACGTTTTGCTAGTATGTATCATTTACTTTAGGTATGATTATGTTAGTATTTGTAATTATTTATTTGTTCTAATTTTTCTGTATTGGATTCTTAAAATTGCATATTTGACTTCTTGTAGATTGCTACAATTGAAATAGTCAAGATATACAATATCATCCTATGTTTACACAAGCACATAGTATTATATAATTTATTACAAAAGAACATCATAATTGCCATGTCCCTAATACTGACCTTGACCCGTATTCCCTTATGACCTTGTTTAGGGTAACACACAAGCACAGGTAGGTTCACCACTCATTCAGAATTAACCAATGCTGTTTTCTCTGTTGCCTTTCTATGTCTTCATAAACTATACTGAAAGCATAAAAAGAGTTCCAGTATATTATCCTAAGATGTTTAATGATATTTAGAATTTATGGAATTATAGACTTGAAATAAGATTAAACCAACTTGATTATCCAAATGAAACGGTGGCAGTGGTGCTATAAATACACATATTTCTATATTATATAGTATCATAATCAATATTAGGGAATATAATAAACTAATTGTAAGTTTATCTGCAAAAGTCAGTGTCATCTGTTTCTTTGCATCCTACAGTTAAACATGTAAAGTTTTACCTGAATATGTAATTACAAGAGTGACTAAGAGACCACTGTAGAATAGCAAGATCTTGGTCTGACTAGGATAAGACTGTGAAGGGTTCTTTTGTACATGGTTTTGTGAAGCTGATTCATCCACATTGCACTGTTTGCAGTATGAAGTGATTTAAAAATAAATTTGGACATTCATCATTAACTAACCCACGCCTTTCATCCTCCTCCTCCACCCCCAAACCACCACTTCTGAGACTTCCTTTAAGAATTTTAAAGGTGCAATTTTTTGCTTTATTTGTAAAAGCGATTTGCAGTTAGAAAAGATGTTCTCATTATGAGAGGGAACACTTTGTCCACTGACAACCACTGATAGGTATACTTTTAAGGAGAACAGCTTATCTTTGTAGTTTAAGAAAGCATAAAGAGTCCCAGGTGTGTGAACTTTTTTCACTTCTGAAAGTGGCTACTGAGAGTGTACTGTCTTAATAGCGCTATATATCTTTATACTATAGAAGTTAAACATATAATGGAAGACATATTCGTGTCCAATGTAAGAAATGCATTGTCTGTTGTATACAAAATACTAAAAGGCTTACCCTGTATCAAATATACCAGAAAATTATCTTATATACATTATTCTGATAATAATGTATTGAGGTTGCAATGACAGTTAATGTATCTTCAATTTACACCCAATAATATAAGGCAACAATCTTAGTTAAGTTAGATCATAATACCTAGATTTTACGTGTGATTTCTTGAAACATTCTTAAATCACCGTAGCAGAGTTCACAGTTTAACGGTTGTTCTCTACACTAGTAAATTTACACGCACTTTTCTTTGTTCTTTATCGTTCCTTTTGTTTTCAAATTCTAATCTGAAAACTCCCTACTTCTCTATCATTACAGTCTAGATGTGGGGTCAGCTACATATGTGACCTCGTAATATAGACTGCTGGTCTGTCACAATTTTTCATTCCAAATCATCATCCAGGTTTTCCATCTTTCTCTAACACTTGTGTCCCTTTCTCTATCAATTAGTATTACGCTTCTTGGAATTTGCGTTCTATGGTAAGATATCCGATCTCATTGCAAGAAAAGAATTGTTTTTTTTTTTTTTTAAAGTTGATATTTCACCAAAATTAGTCGTCCACATACTTTGCCAGTCTTCATGTTTCTCTGTTATGTTTTTTTCTTTGTTTTCATGTGTATGTGCCACCATGTGTAAGCAAAATCCTCATATGTTTTTGTCTTCAAAAGCATCTTATTATGTCAGACTCCATCTTTTTTTTTTTTAAATGAACGAGAGTGTGAGCACACAGTTAAATTTTATTTCATGTGTTTAATTTTTCTGTTTTTAAGTCAAGCAAGCTCTTTATGTAGCATATTTGCTGAGCCAGATTTTTGAATCATGGCCTTAGCATAAGCTTTGACTCATGATTGATAATAAATTTGAGCCAAGGTTTATGAGAAGGTATTGTTTCAGATTTCTGGTTTTCATGTTTATCTTTTAAGTTAATAACAGAAGGCAGTACATGGACAAAGATTTTATTTTATATGCTTTTGAGTGTTCACTGCAATGTGTTTACAAGGAATAGAGTAGAATGTACGTTGAGCAATACCATATGTTTTACTCTATCTGTCAATAGGCATCTGTCTTTTTTTCGTTGTTGTTGTGGATGGATTGATGGAGTAGGGTGAGGATGGGGTTGGGGTTGACATGTAAATTAGGAGCAAAAAAATATAAAGTGAAAGGTAAACATTAAAACAGAAGCTTGAAAAATATTAAAGGCTTGAGGTTGCAGAAGCCAGATTGTAACAGCTTCTTTGAGCCATTTAATAAAACTTTCTCCTCTAACTACAAGAATGGTCCAAGATTACCAAGATTAGTCTGTTGGACTGGAGGCACCATTGTGCTCAAATTATTGGCTGTTTACATTGGGGGTCTTTATCTACATGTTTGAGAGTTTTAATTCAGATGAAAATGGGGTTAAAAATTTGGTCCTCTTCTGCAGACCACTGGCATGCGCAAATGAAATCAGTTGAAGCCATTGGGAAACACTACTTGGAACAGATATTAATTTTACAAATTCAGGACTGCATTTAACTACTTTAGCAGTGTAGTTCTACATTATACAATGCCTTTTACACAGTCTATCCAAAGGACAGATTTTATACCTCACCATTACTGACTCTGATAGTCCAGAGATTTTACACCCCTCAGGCACCTGCAACTTCCAGGAAGCTTTGAAATAAGTAAGAATGAAATAAGTAAATCAGCAACTTGATTAGCAGCACTATTTAAAATTGAAAGGTTTAAAAGGTTGGCACCTATTTCTCCACTTCAGCTTCTCTTGGGCATTTTCATGAGTGCCTTCCTATCCTTAGCATTAAATTTAAGAACACAGCAAAGTTTGTTGGATGAGTGTCTCTTTTGTGTTTACAGGACATAGCTAATCTGTTGTTGTGAACAGTAAATGTGTTGTTGGAAAATATGTACATCTAGAAGTCTACAAGCGCATAGCACTAGTGACCTGCAGGCATTTTCTTCATTGGCAGTCCACTTTGATGTAGCTTTTAGGTCTGTCTAGTGTGTGTCTGAGTCTTTGTAATAGTGTTGTTTTTGTCTAGGTCTGCTTTATTTCTTCTTTTGGGAACACCATAAAAATCGGCAGAGAGCAAACTGAACACTTGCAAGAATCTTGTATATCAGTATAAGGTTAACATGATAGTCACAAGGCAGTAAAGTGTTAGCCAAACATTCTATTAATTTATTTTATTTAATGTATGTTTACAACCATTTCTTTCAAATGTTTAAGACAGATTAGTTTTTATTTCTTTACTTTCTTCAAATGCATTGTTTCAGATCTGTTACCAAGTAAGTTTGTTTCGTTTAATTTCATTTTTTGGTACACAAAAGTTTCCCCAAACATTTTGGATGATATCTTCAATTCTAAAGTTCTGTCTCACTAGGGTTGACTTTTTCAGTTTTATCACTCCCTCTTGGGCATTGGGTATTGATATGATTTGCAAACTGGTCCAGCTGTTTGAAGGGAGACCTGGTCCTTTTCAGAGATTGCAATGCAAAAGCTTGGTGCCCCACTCACTATCAATAGTGCATTGGGTCTGTATGCAAAATTGCAAAGCAGAGTGCTGAATGGTGCATATTTCTCCATAAAAAGTGAAGATCTTAGATCTTAGATTTCACCCTGTCTCTTCAATACTTTTCTACTTCTTCATACTTCGGCTTCTTTGGATGTTCTGTCTTGACACAAAGTTGCCTCATTTTTTATAACAGAGTGTATTCATAGTTCCTCATAACTCTGTGTCTAGACAGAAAATTCAGAAAAACCCATGTATGAACATGCATAGAGGTATAATAATAATAATAATAATAATAATAATACATAGCATTTATATAGCGCTCATCCCTGTAGATACTTCTGAGAGATGTAGGTGAAACATGGGTGTCTGGCAATTGGTGCTATAGCAAATAAAATTTTTTCTAAGGCCAACCTCCTTAACAGAGAAAAATGCACATTTCAGCTTTTTGATGTGCAAATTTTGCATAGAAACTCCAATGTACTTACAGTGCTGAGTTACACACAATGTTTTCTGCATTACAACTGCTGAGAAAAGCCGATTTCTCCCCTTAATTGTCTGTAACGGCCTTGTTTTCTTGTTGCATCTTTCCCTGATCACCCCTTGTCATCATTGTCCAGTGTCCAGTATGTTGAGAAAGACAACAGTCTAATGAATTTGGTGATATTCCCTTTTCTTTACTCTTTCAAACAAAATTTTTCAGCTGTATTCTCAGATCAGTAATGTAGGAAAACATAATCATCAAGATGTCATGAATAAGATAGAACTGAATTAAATAAAAATTGATGAATACTGAAAAAAATGACAACTTTTTCTCAGGTACATGATTCATCAAACTTGGAATTTTAATGTCCAGTAAACAGCATTGTCTTTTAATTGGTAATCATCACACTGTGGAAATTCAGACATAGGGATGTGATAAATATCAAAACAATTCCCAAATACGTGAGCCTTTACAGTTAATGCTTCAGTGAACACTGTTAGTTCCAATGTGATCCTGTTTACTTATCGCAACCCCCAGACTTCGGAGAACAAAATCGCCTAGGGATCTGGAAATCTGATTTTTATTTCTTTTTGTTGATCTTTTTGTCTTGTCTTCCTCCTTGCTCACTGCTTATGCAGCCTTTCCCTAAAATTTTCTTCATATACAAAACAGCCCAGCGCACTTTTTCTGGGCACATTCATTTTGCATGTGTTACCACTGCTGACAATCACAAACAGGAAATGAAAATACCATAGCAAGGCATTTTAATTTTTTCAGTATAGGCAGGATTGCTTTCCTACCTTTTTGTTCACTTCAAATGTATATAACAAAATAAAATTCAGATATATAGCTCAGTTGTCTCAGAGCTGCAGTTCTGTCATGCTAAAAGGTAGTATCATACACTTATGTCTTTCAAAAACATCGCCATCCTGGCATTTGCATACCGTCTCAGCCTTCATATATTCTGTACTTTCATAACAAGCTGTACAAAAGCTTTCAATTATCTTGTATTTCTGTTCCAGTATGTTGCAGTTCACTAAACATCATACCTTTATTTGTAAATGACCATTTAAATGTTACTTACTGATTTTGAATTATTGTTGATAAGTTAATCTGATTTACTTATTTAACAAGGCAACTACAACAGAAACATGTGGCTTAAGAACAAATTCAAATTTCGTCTGCATGTTCATGTTTTTTTGTTGGTATTTCCTTTTTTGTTCAACTTTGGTTGAACGTTTTGTTTGCCATTCTACTTGCATTTCCTAGTCTTGACACTAACCCCGAGACTAACCGTTTGTTGGATGTTTAATGACGAGGGAATAATCAACTTATGGACTATTTTGTTGTTTTGCATGGGGAAGAGGCACTAACATGTTGATAAAAAATAATAGGAGAGGTCACAGGAATCAGATCAGTCTTTTCTTGGCATGAGAAGCCAAAGGGTTAAAAGTGGCATTTTGATCGATATGCATTCTTCATCAGATGCTTCTGTTTCATTCTTAGGCATATTGAAAGATGGCGGTTGATGTGGCAAATGTTAATGATAATACATGTACCATGAGCCTTTTCCAAACAGGAGAATGTTTTACTTGTTGCACATGGTTACCGTTTGTATGTTGTCTCTTTGTTGTTTAGGCTAACATTGCCCATTTCTTGTTGTTGGTGGCCTTTTGTGTTGTTGTCAGAGCCAAATCTTGGAGCTTGCTGCTTGCATATTGTAACCAGTCAGTATGGACACTTGCAGATGCACACTTGTTCAGGTGTGCTTAAATCTGGGTGTTTTTACTAATTTTGATTTTGGCCAGATCAACTGTTGCCATTTTGTTGTTGTGTTTTGTTGTGTCTAGAATTAGCATGGCCAAGCCGTTTTTTTTATGTCAAAGCCCAGATTTGGCACTGCTTGTCAACTCTTTGGCCCAAGCTAGGATTTTGCAGCTGCAAATTGTGCGTTGTATTTAAGACTTATGATTTTGCCTTACTTACTAGACAGCTTACCAAACCTAGACATCTCTCATTCATGGGAGATGCATATTAGCTACCTTTTTTGTTTAAATGTATATATATATTGAAGAAAAGAAAACAATAGGTTTTAACAGAAAAGTAACAAAAAATGGTGGATATAAACCTGACTCACTTTAGGAAATTCTAAAACTCTTTTAATTTCATATCTGAACCAGAATTACTAAATCTATTCAGTGCATTTGGATTTTTTGGCCCAACTGAATGTTTGAAGTATGGTCTAATTGATATGGTATCAAATAGCAGTCCTCCAACAAATTGTCCTGAGAGTGCAAACAATTCATTATCATCTTTTAACTTGGGATCATGCATGCATGCTTTTATTTGTTAGCTTGACACTTTTGTGAATGCTGCAAGCAAAATTTTATTTTTTAAAAAATATTTTAGTGAAAAATGCTCATGGCCTACAGTCTAACAAACTGGTTAGATTTTACTTCCTAACGGAGAAGGAGTGTTGAGAAGAAGGTCTTTGTGCAGTCTTTATGTTTATAGCCTTCATTGCTAAAAAACTACAAGCGGAACAGAATTTTTTTGTTTTTGTTTACATAAGAGCGAAACCTCAGCTTAGGTCACAGGCTTATTGCTGCTGGAGGACTGAGGAAACTCTGAAAAGGCCAGGAATATTGTTCAGTCCAAAGATATATTTTATTCTTTCAGCTAGATCTACTGTCATAAATCCGTAATCTGTAGGTGGACAGTCAGAGTCATTCCCCAGAACAGCCTACATTCATTCCTGTCTTTTCCATCACTTCTCTGTCCTTCACATTTCCCACAGTAGAGAACTACAGTATAGCAGTGGTACTATGCTGCCCTAAACCAGTCTTCATTCACTCCTCTCTTTTCCATCATTTCCTTGCCCTTCACATTCCCATGGCAGAGTAATACAATATAGCAGTGGTATTACACCCACATTCACTCCTGTCTTTTCTCATCACTTCCCTGCCTTTCACATTCCCACAGCAGAGTACTACAGTATAGCAGCTGTATTATACTGCCCTAAACCAGCCTACATTCACTCCTGTCTTTTCTAGCAGTGGTATTATACTGCCCTAAACCAGCCTACATTCACTCATATCTTTTCCATCACATCCCTGCCCTTCACATTCCCACAGCAGAGCAATACAGTATAACAGTGGTATTATACTGCTTGGTGGCACCAACCCCTCCTCACTTTGCCCCCCTCCCCCCCCCCCCCCCTNCTTTTTTTTTTGGGGTAGTTATAGTAGAATTACAAGTAATGTCTCTAACAGTCTTAATAAAGATTAAAAAATACTTCAATACGCAAAGATCATCTCAATGGAATAACTGCTTTGTCACATTTGAATGCCAGACAAAACTGCCATAAAGGCGCAAAAAAAGAGATATGCATTAGGCTGGTCAATGCACAGAATTGCTTGACAGTTCAAGAATATCTTTTACTGTAGCCTTCATTTAGCTGTGTGGAAATTCTTGACTTGCTAGTTCATAGATTAGCGCTAGTTTTTAATTCTGAAAACCAAGTATGACAGATGGTTTTCTTAGCCTTTTGCATCGCATGTCATTGTGAAGCCATAACTTACTTTCTAACAAGACGTTAATCACTTACCTGCTCCCTTCTTGTACTGGATAAAGCTTTAAAATTTTCATGTAGATTATTTTAAAATACCTACAGCAGTAGTCTATCTCCGTTGTTGTTGACTTTTAATAATGTTCTCTTCCCACTGACAGTGAGCAGCAAGAATTTGCAGCATCTCTGTCCTTGACTGTGCGCTGACCATGTCCTGACCTTTCAGTGGCCTTGACCCCATATTTGTTCATCTCTTTAATCTCCAGGTCCTGTCAGCTGCTACTGTTGTAGCTAAGCATACCTCATCTCTCTGCAACTCATGTCGGTTAGCCTCTTCCAAGACAGCCAATCCTGTGGCAAAGAGACATTTTGTGCAGAGCGCCAAAGATGTTGCAAACAGCACAGCCAGTTTGGTTAAAGCCATCAAGGTATGAGGATCATTTCTTTTTGTTTCTGCACCTTTTTGATTGATGCTTCAACATTTAGTATACTTGTTAATCTTTCAAATCGAAAAGTTGCATCACGCGCCTCGATGTTAATGATGTTTTTTATTCTGTTGCTTCTTTCCTATACTAGTTGTAATTTAAATATGTCTCTATCAATCTATCTTGAGGGGGGAGTAAGGTCCCTGATTCCTAATAAAGAACACGGTCTCATGTTAAGCTATTAGTAAAGCCCTATCTCTAAACCCTAGAACTTGTGGGTCCCACGGTGGACGCCAAATTCAAGCTCTGCCTTCTAATGAAGCAGTGATAAGCAAGTGATGAGAATCACTGACTGACCAAGTGGCTGTAAGCATAATCTATACGTTAGTTAACACAGTGGGGTAACTATGGGAAACTCTCAAAACATCAGTGTTCACCGTGGTTAACGCAAGACATTAATTAATGCATGGATATGCAATGGTCACAGTTTCTTTGATTGTGTCATTGAAAGTATACTGGTTTGTGGAACATCATTTTCTACCAGAAAATGCTTCTGGTTTGTTTTTTTTTTAAACGTAATCACAGATAACTGTGGTGGTATGGCAGCCAGTCATACCCCATAAATAGCAGTGGCCATAATCTAAAACATAAACCGTTCAGTCTCAGCTTTCAGAATTCTGAAGCTTAAATGAATTTAGTCTACAGAAGCTCCAAAGAAATTCATGGGCTGACCTGTAAGTTTGAGGATATTTGATATAGATTTAGAAAATAAAGACTGAAACAGCACGGTGTTTTCCAATATGCTTGCAGCTTTTTAGAGAACATGAGGTTGAGTTCATCGCTTAAAGTTTTTCTGTCTCCTGTAATGGTAAATTTCATTTCTCACATAGAAGAATTCACTGTGTAGTGCCTTATTCCATGTTATATGAATGAGTTTTGCCTTTCCAGGCTTTGGACAGCGACTTCACAGAGGAGAATAGACAGAAATGTGCTGAAGCTGCCAGACCACTCATCAATGCTGTGGATGAACTCACAACATTTGCTTCTTCTCCAGAGTTTGCAAGCAAACCTGCTAAGATCAGTGCTCAGGTGGGAGTTAGCTCTTATGATTTTTAAGTTTTATGGATGTTGGTGCTGTCCCATGATTTTATCGTATTTGCCTTACTTAAATTACATCTCTTAAAGTTTTATTGCTGTATAAGCCAATAGAGAAACATTTCATACTATCCACCATCATGATGAAATGTAAGAGAAATGAACGTAGAAAGTTTTGGTTGGGGGGGAGTGGGAAGGGAGAAATGCCTGCCTAATGGTGGTCAGAATCTGCAGAAAGTTGCGACACTCAATGCCTCTGTGGGAACTGATCTGGTCACTTAGTGACCTCAGGGGTCAGCCTAGTTTCATGAGATTGTGTCTGTGTTTGTGTGTATATGCAGGACATAATGAAACTAATTTTATTACTGTGTTTGTTGACTTTATTAAGTCAGATTAACATTGATTTATCTCCATTCTGCAGGCACGGCAAGCACAGGAACCCATCACCCAGTCAGGCAAAGCCATGATAGAGGGGGCCTGCAACATGTTACAAGCCGCCAAGCAGCTGGCAGTCAATCCCAAAGACCCTCAGACCTACCAGATTTACTCACATCACTCCAAGACAGTCTCTGAATCAATCAAGAGACTGGTCTCCAATATCAAGTGAGTAGATTTGTTTTGCAAACAACCAAAAAAAAAAAGGTGGGAATTGATGGTGGGATTTGGGGTAGAGTGAGGATTGTACTGAAATTGTTTCAGAATCATTCAAGAGACTGTCTCTTTGTTTCGTGTACTTAAATTACCATGTGAAATCATATATCTGAATGACATGTGAGCAGTTCCAACAGAACCTCGTGTCAGTTACGCAAGTTAACTTTGGTTGTTTCTAAAGAGAGACTGATTTATTCTCAAAGTATAAATTGAAACTGATTGCTCAAAAGTCAAAGCTTTTCAGAAATTAGTGTATAAATGATATAGCATTCTGCTGGAATTGCCCATGTATACTTTCTTTTGACTAAAAAGAAAAAAAATTCACTTTTATAAAGCCAGTTGGGAATATTTGTTAAATGCCTTACATAAACATTAAAACTTGGCAAAACACATCATACATACAAACATACAACATTGTTATCATTATCTAGTTCTTATTGCCTAATGTCCTTTCACCCACCAGGGATGGCGCTCCAGGCCAGCAAGAGTGTGATAACGCCATAGAACATCTGAACATGACTATCAGGGAGTTGGACCAGGCTTCACTTGCAGCCATCAGTCAGAATCTGAAACCAAGAGATGAGAAATCTTTGAAGGTAAGAATGGTTGTTGATTTGATTGATCATTAGGAAGGAATGGTGTGGAAAGAGGATCAGGCAGAAAAGTTATAACCATTGGGAGGCGCTGGTGCATTAAACACAAATATCTTGCAAGACACAATTTGACAAAAAGCAAACTTCTAACAAGACATAGTATGGCATACGAAACAAACATCTATCAAGACACAATAGTGCATAAAAAAAACATTTAGCAAGAACAGTATGGCTTTAGAAATAAACATCTAACAAGACACAGTAGTGCATAAAAAACAAACATCTAACAAACCACAATGGTCTATGACAAACAAACATCTAACAAGACACAGTTGTGCATAATAAACATCTAACAAGACACAGTGTAGTGGTAGCCGTAAAGTCGCTACTACAGACAGGAACAGATTATATTTTGGACTGTTCTGAATTCAGTGACACTGCCTTTAATTAAAGATTTTTCAGGCTTTAAAAATTACATATACATTTATATAATTTACTAAGTGATTAAACTCAAATGTTGTTGTCTCCTCTGTAGGCCTACCAAGAGCAGATGATCAACAGTGCAAGAGAGATCTTGGACAGAATAGATATGATCAGGCAGGCTGCCAAGGAGGAACCACAGAACTTAGGTCATTTGGTAAGTCTTACAGCCATTAATTGATAAGCATACATTGCTGTCTAATGTTTAACATTCTTTCTTCAATGTCACTTGCCTCCAATTTTCTTTGAGAGCTTTCCATTTTTTCCTTGGAGGTCAATGTTGTCCCCATTTTTCAAACAAATACTTAATATTGACATTTTCTCTTCATTGTCACTGGCCTGTAATTCTCTTTGAGAGCTTTCTGTTTTTTTCCTTGGAAGTCAATGTTGTCCCCATTTTATAAACAAATACTTCACATTCTTGCAACAGACGTGAACAAATGAGTTGGGTATCTTTGTATTAAATTTCTCACAGTAAAAATATTAAACTTGAAAACTCTTATTCGCTTTTTTCTCTAGAGCCTACTTCACATAATATCATTATCACTGTTTCATTATCGTCATACTGCTATTGCTGTTATTCTTGGAACTAAGCCACAGAAATGTAGTGCTCTCATCTCTTGATGCAAAAGGTTAGGTTTCAAATCCCTCCTGCTGCAGATTTGTCTTTGTGTATTTTTGATGATGTTTAATGGATGAGACCTTGACTGAAGTACAAGCTTTGACCTTAATACTGCTTGAATTGTACAAAAAAAGGGTTGATAAAATCTTTACCACAAACAGAATCCAGTAACTGATTCTCATACGACTCATCCACAGATATCCACAGTTTCTTCGTACTTTGATCCCCTGACAAGAGGTGCCATTGGCAGTGCTAGCAAGACAGTCAACTCCAAAGAACAGATGAACATCCTGGACCTTACAAAGACAGTAGCGGAATCAGCTCTACAGTTCGTGTATGCTTGTAAAGAAGGAGGTGGTAATCCTAAGGTATGTAGAGAATGGAGCTGCCATGGGTACATTGACTGACAGCATAGGCAGATAACATTTTGTTAATGTGCCAAATTTAGCTCTGTTTGCGAAGTGATATGTGGAGAAATATATATGAGAAATATATATGATTTTGCGAGGTAGCTTGGTTGAATCACAATTGATTGTCATCCAGGAAGTAATTGTATGGGTGTGGGAAGGGAATAAAACTTGTTTTGTAATGTTGTTCTGTTTGGAAATTTATGTCACCTTTGTTTTGTCTAATGTTGAAATGAGCTGCTGCGGAGGGGGTTATGTCTGTTTATACCTGTTTTCTATTAAATAAGCTTATCTGCAGCCTTCTTACCGTCACGATCCTGTTGGTAATTTTGCTGATTATAATGATGGTACACATACTCTTTTTGAGGATTCAGGTCAATTTCTGTGCAACTGCTGGCTCTAAATGTGTTTTTTGTTTTTTTTATATTTCTGTAGGCTACCCACACTCATGGTCCCATTGATAATGCCGCTGATGACATGAAGGATGTCCTTCAGGACCTCTTGCAAACCATGGAGGAGGCAGCCTCACAAGCTGGTGTAGTCAACAGTATGATTGACACTATTACCAAAGCCATTGCAAGAGTAAGAATTTCTTTTCCTTTGACTTTTTCATTGTCATTGTCATCATCATCTCCCTTATTATTATCATGTGATGTGTGTTCGCCTATGTTGTAATGATCATTTTGCGTTCATTCTTTATTACTTTTCTCTTTCCTGAAGAAGCGCTGCAGATGGTGCATCATGATCATCGTCATTGAACTTTTCACCATCTGGGTGGTTTTGGTGCTTCTTTAGCTCATCATCAGTTCACTGTTGTTAAAATTAAAAATTGGGCTTTGATATACAGAAATATCTCAAATTTGTTGTTTCTAATAATAGTGTCTATAAAGCTACATTCTTCTCCTTACTCTCCTTCACCCATCTTTTGATGTTATATCTCGGCTTCCATCTTAGTCCTAAGCATGCAGTTCATGAGGAACTCTGTCCCTTTGCCCTCCTCTGTCTCAGAGATCATTTCATTGTGGCATTCAAAGACAATCAGAGCCAAGATATTGAAAAGAAAGAAGTGTTTCAGTCTTGGTGTTCCTTTTCTTCCAGTTCCAGTTAACCATTTTATTCAGGGTTAGGCAAGTTCACCAAACAAGTCAGTTCAGATCAAGTTCAGTTCTTTAAGAGCACACAGCCCTAAGTTTAGCACAGTTCTTAAATAATTAAATAGTTTTCAAATCAGATCAGTTCACTTCAGTTTTTGAAACAGCATTCAGTTCTGGTTTTTGAGGAATATGTGAAGCAAACTGAAAGTTAAATAGAAATTAAAGTTCAGATCAAGCACCCAAAATGTAGCTGCAGTTTAGTGATGGGCTGATCCCTGATTTTGAAAAGTTGACTCAGCTCGATTTTTTGAATTGAGCTGCCCAGCCTTACTGCAGTTCCGATACAGATCAGTTATGTTAAGCTCAGATCAAGTTCACATGAGCCGAACTAAGGTCATGAACTGTGTTCATATGATCTCAATTCTGTCCAACCCTGCATTTATTTCACCTTATCACCCAGCTTCTTTGATAGAGAGAACAATTCAGCTTAGGATTCTCATTCATCCTTTATCTTAGCCATTCTGGCATTCAAATAGGAAATAACTGTCTTTGTTTCAGACTGACGAGAGGCAAACAGACAGAATGTCCATTGTTGAGAACTTGTCCTTTGTTGACCATCAAACCAATATGGTGCGTTTGGCCCAGCAGATAGCCAGGACAGCACAAGATATGGTAAGACTGTACCTTCTGTAATCACTCATGCCCATCAGGTCAACTGGTCTTTTAACTTCTTTGCAACATGTCATGACATTTTGTAAGTTTTTCTTCTTAAAAACTTTTCATTATCTCCAAGAAAAGGAAAATGCAAAACTTTTGAACCCATGATTGGGAAGTGGAACAGATGAGCCTTAGGAAGCTGGTTACTTTATGAGGATTGATTAGTTCAGATGGTCTTTGCAAAACAGTGGTGTGGAAGAAACATTTTACACATAACACTGTCAGTACATACTTTGAAATTACTTGCTAATTTTCACTCAGCTTATATATGTAGCCTGCAACAGGTGAGAATGAAATTACAATATCATTTCTGAAATAGAAAAAGTGTCGATTTAACACTATAAAAGCAAGCACTCTTTCTCTCTACGACATGAATTATGAATACTGCGTTTTCATTTTATACTGACCTTACTGTATGTTTTGTTCCCCAGATTGGCAAGTCAAGCACTAATGTTGGTCAGCTTGGAGTTATGGCAAATCAGCTCACCAGAGATTATGCTGCTTTGGCTAACGCTTCCATTGGAGCTGCAGCAGCCGCTCACAATACAGAGGTAAATATGTACACATATTATTGTTTTAGTTTCTTTAATTTATCTCTTCTACTGGAGATAGGAAAATTCTCATACTTTGAGAACAATGCAGTAGAGGATCTCTAGAAGAAATACCCTGGTCTAACAAGTGTTTCAGCCCTTTGACTTGCTGACATTCAAAAATGGGCTGGCCACACTTGGGTCATATCTGTGAAGGGTTCTTCTGTTGATTATTTTCAACCTGAAAGAAAAAAATTAAATCTGCAAAGTAATGAATAATCAAGGCTTTGTTGAGGATGGAAGAACACTTTGCTATGGAAACCACGAATTTGTGAGATTAAATGTGAAGAATTTAGTGCTTACCATCAGGTAAGTCTTGTATATGGTTAATTGTGCCATTCACTGTTTTGAGCTACATCTCTCTCCATCTATCCAGGAATCTCTAGTTTCTCTCACTGGGTTCTTCTGTTGAAGGTATCATTTTATGGACTGAATAAAATAGCAGTATAACCTGATTGAAATAGATTGTAGTTTTCTCACTTTGACAGGCACGTGATGGGTTATCCAAGTAACTTGTCTCTGTCCCAACTGTCTATCTGACCTTTCTCATTTCTGCACATCCACCCCATGTGATCCATCTCTAAATCAACCCATCTTCCATCAGATTGGCAACAGAATCCGAGTAACAGTGCAAGATCTGGGTAAATCCTGTGTGGAACTTGTGCAAGATTGCGGCAACCTTCAAGCTAACCCAACAGACCAGTACACACGCAGAGATCTTGCTGACCATGCCAAGAGTGTACAAGAGAAGGTTAGTGTTTGTCACTGGTCTTGTTATTGTCTGTATTGGTGATTGTTTTAGTTCTGGGGTGGCATCTTTGGTAATGATAAACTTTGTTCAGGATAAGTAACATTGCACACTGGTTGCTCCCATTTATGCATGAGTAGAAATGTCATCTTATGATACAGATGGAAACTATTCATCTCAAGGTACAGGCAGAAACTGTATATTAAACGTGTCAGTATATGGCATAAAGGGAGACTCCCTAATGGTAACTGTACTGGGGAAGGCAAATGTGGGTGTAATTATAGCATACACTTGTGCATGGATGTGCCATTTGCATGGATTACAAGTATTGTTGACAAAAAGGAATTTTATTTTCTAGAAACATGCCTTATTACATAAAATGTTTAACTAAGCTTGGACATCCTAGCAGTCTCACTAGAGGATGAGAGCATTTAATTTTGTACCAATTTTCTTCAGGTGTCCTATGTGTTAGCAGCCCTCCAGGCAGGATCCAGAGGCACCCAGGCTTGTATCAATGCAGCCAGCACAGTCAGTGGCATCATTGGAGATCTGGACACAACTATCATGTTTGCTTCAGCTGGTACACTTAACGATGAGGGATCCGAGTCTTTCGCAGATCAGAGGTAAGCAATGTTATGAGGCCTTTATTTTTGACCCAAGAAATCAACTGACTATTCAGAAAAATCTAGAAAAGCTTTTCACGTGATTAAAACAGTGCTGTCCACTTTTATTTACTTCATAGCTGTATTTTCTAATCACAACGCTTGTTTATCAGTCACTATAAATAGAGGATCTGTAATGAGTGTTTGTTTGATACCAGATTTATGAAATGAGTTCTACATTTATTGTATTTGCAAGCCTCTAGCCTCTCTGACTAATTCAAAAAAAGAACTTTTAATTGTGAAAAGGGCCCTGAGGTGGCCCTCATCCTGTTTGAGACACATCAATCACAACTGAACTGAATGAACCACACAGTTACGCGATACAAAGTAGATCCAAATAGCTGACAGTCATCTATGAAACTTTAGACCACAGAAACACATTGAGTCTCTCTCTGAAGTCCTGGCTGGCTGATTCTGACATGTATGTGAATTGAAGAGAAGTCTTTAAAAGGTGGAACACAGTGATGAATTTTGTCTTGCATTTGATGGGGATTATATACAAGACAGATAGGCTTTAGTTTTATGTTTGTTGAAGGGATGCCAATAGTAAATTTCCCACTTATCATTATTTCAAGAATGGCTAGGGGAATAGTCGGATGTCAAAACGCACACATTGTCGTTATTAAGCATGTGTGTATTAGCACTAAAACTGAAATTAGTCTCTATTGTTTACCTTTTCCAGAGAAAACATCCTGAAGACAGCCAAGGCATTGGTTGAAGATACAAAAACGTTGGTGGCTGGTGCAGCGTCCAATCAGGAACAGCTAGCTGCCGCTGCCCAGTGTGCAGTTAAGACCATCACACGATTGGCTGATGTGGTCAAGCTTGGAGCTGCCTCCCTGGGCTCTGAGCAGCCTGAAGCACAGGTGGGTGAAAAACCAGGCAGATGGTAATTCTCACTATAATTGATAGTGACCTTAAGTGACAAATTCAGGAAATGGTACAGTCTTAATGTACCTTAGCCTTTGTTCTGTCTCAGAGGGTCACACCTGAACAGGTAAGCTCTTAATTATTTGAAGAGGTACCTTGACAAGTCAATGCAGGAAACTACATATAAATTTTAATCTTTGCAGCTGCATCTGAAATACATGAAAGCAGCACCTGAAATTCACCAAAGCGTGTGGTCTTTTGCAGTGCATCACAATCAAATTGCTTTCTAGGAAAGCCTTGTGTGGTTGTTTGTAAGTTTTTGGTGTGTAATTCAAAGAAATGAATTGTTCCTTTTTGGACTCTTGTGTCCAAGTTTCTGAATCAGGGGACAAGGTACCTTTTCAGATATTGCAGGTAAAGGTTTTCAGTATTAGTAAACACTCTGCTAAAGGAGCACACTGCGGGAGATTTGGGACCATATGATGATTCTGTTACCAGTGTATCTGTTCATAGTTCAGGAGTGATGCTGTGCAGTCCTTTCATCTCCCTGCCAAATTATCAGAAATTTCAGCAGCACTTAGAGTTAACTGTGTTGATAAATTGAAATTTGTGATAGAAAACCAGGCATGATACAGGTAAGTTTGCTAGGTTTATCAATAAATAGGTTAATTTTGAAATGTTTTTCATACTTTTTAAAAAATGAATTGAAGTGAGCTTTTGAACCTTTTTTTTTTTTGTGTTTTTTTGTTTCCATAATTTCAAAATAGATAGCATATAATTTGTCACATTATATGGTTTTGTTACATATTCAGCCTCCAAAAAAACCCAAAACTTGGGAATTATAAATCAGATATGTGTTCGTTTCAGTATCAAGATATTGCCTGCCTTATTATACACTCACAAACAAAATTAGCAGCTTTTATATTTTGGATGTAGAGTTATCGTCACGGTTGTGAGCAGTGTTATTTTATTTTGCTTCAGTAAGAGTCCAGCATTCACAACTTTATAATAATTTCTTTTTAGTTTGCAAAGGCATCAACCATTTTGTTGGAAAGCCTACAAATAGTAGTTGTATATTCAGTACTAAACTTTACTACTTTGTCCCCCTTGTGAGAACGTCGTTGTATGTTCTGAGGGTCATTGTTGTGGAGATTGAAACTGGAACTTGGTGAAAATGATTGACCATTTCACATTCTTCTTTTTTTCTCATGATTTATTTTGGTGTCATTAATAACTGTGATCGTGGTAGGTGGTTATCATTTTGCATCCAACTAAATTAGCTAAGAAAGAGCTTTGAGTTGTGTTCTTCTTGTAGCTAGTATACTGCTCTTTGTTCGGAAGTCAGTCTTTAAAAACTGTGTTTGCTTTCGAACTTAGTATACCGTAACAAAAATTAAACCACACACATTGATACCATATTTCCCATGCATTACCAGTGTATATGGTATATGCTGTTTTCTTGGTTGCCAGCATTGCTGAGTCCATTATCATGACATGAGCTTTTTAAAGAAGAATTGTATCAATGTATGCTCTTTTGTGTGAGATAGCAGTTTTATCTGTGCTCTACCAGTTCTCTGTGCTTTTGATGTATAGGAGAAACTGATCTGTTTCTGTGATAGTGTTTGCTTATGGAAATATGAATGACCTCAATTGCTACGCAATATTCTGATAAATACGGGTTAAAATTGCTGAAGACTGGTCAGTTTTCAGATAGTACAGAATTATGTTAAAACCACACAGTTTCTAAGAAAGTCCTGTCTGAGACTTTCATGATATGAGAGAGTTGGACTGGCCCAGTAAATGTGCAAGACATGATTTTACTAATACTCGGCCAGGTACAAGGAAGATGACTTCATAGCATATGGTTAATCTTTGGGCAGTGAGTCATGGAGGATCTGTATATGCATCCTGTGTCTTCTGTGAGTTACTACTATCATTGTAGGCAGCATTTGACTGTAAGCCTGTAGGCTGACTGAAACATGGAATTAAATTTGTACCAATCACAACAGCATGGTTACAGGAGAATTCAAATTTCAAGAGACATTTGCTGGTGCAGAAAGGGACTTTCCCCCCCTCTTTTACAGCATATTTATCAGTAGAGCACATGATACACTGTTGTTTGCCACCAAGAGCATCCGCTGATGTAACTTAGTTCTGAAATGGTTGTACCTAAGATGTTAATGTTTCTTGAGAGCAGTATACTGTTATTAGAATCAAAGTAATTATGATATCTGGAATGAGATGTTGTCATTGTTATTGTTGTTTTGGTACTAGCTTACTCTTGTTTTCAACTTTTGGTTATGCAGCCACTATATATAGTTATACTTCTCTATATCTGCTACATAGCAGAAATGCTGTTTCTAACACAGCCTGTTGTGTTTTTGTATTATGTAAACATCTGTCAGGTTTTTCTGACCATCAGAGCTCACGAACTTTGCTTGTTGATGTTGTGAAAATTTTGAAGAAAAAAATATGCATTTGTCTTTCTCATCGCGGAAGCAGATAAATCCATCTAGTATCTCTGTATCACAGTGCCTATTGCATTCATTTGCAATGTGTTCTGTTGTAGAGATAGACTGTAGAATTTATTGTGCTGCTTGAATTTTCTGATATCCCAACTGAATAGAAGCTAGCATCTGTTTAGTCAGTACTTTGATGTTTTCCATAGAGAAATTTATTTCTTCTGAAGAAAATGTAGGAAGTCTTTGTAGCAATAAAACATTGCCTAGTTACTGCGGCATCTCTTCTGAGCTATGAAAGGTAATCAGATCCAGAATATTTGTTGCAAACCAAGCTGATGTCGGCGAAAGTTACATGCACATAGAGTCTCATCCAAGTAACATCAGCATCTTAAAATTTCAACAACAGTTTTCTGCCATCCAGATTTTCAACAAGTACTGTATGTTTGTTTGTGCTAACAACAGCACCATTATTAATAATTTGACATTTTAAATCTGTTGGCACCAGTAATTCACTTCAATATTTAAATAATTTTAATCATCAGTAATTTATTTATGTTTATTTATTGTTTTTCTTTCTCCTTATTTCCCGGCATTCTTAAACAATTTCCTGGTTTGTTAAATGCATCTTAATTATTTTAGATTTTCATCACCTCGTTGACATTTACCTGCATGTGCATTCTAGTTAACCCATTCTCTCCACATTTCTCCTCCTCCCCTTCTCCTCAACCCCTCTTTGACCCTGGACCTCTCTTTGACCCTGGATTCCTTTTGCCCCGGGTTTCCGATGACACACAGGTGCTGCTGATAAATGCGGTCAAAGATGTGGCCTCAGCACTCTCAGATTTGATCAGCGCCACCAAGAATGCATCTGGAAAGAGTGTGAATGATCCCGCTATGCTGGCATTGAAAGACTCGGCTAAGGTGAGTAAAATTCACTGAAGTCATTCTGTGTCATCATACCATCACAGTGTTCTCTTGAGACCACACAGTTGTTATTGACTACATTTGTTTGATTAATGGGGAGAATCTGGTATTTCATTCAGACAAACTGAAAAGCAATAGTGGCCCCCCTCCGCCTTCTCCTTGCACTCCTACCACACCCCACCACAACCACCACCACCATCACTTTTGCCACCACCACGTTGAAATATGCAGGCAAACCTGATATGAAATTTTGGGAAAGCCCCATGCAAATCAGTAGGACATGGTAAGTTTATTATAGCTGGAGGTTAACTGGAAAATGGCGGTTGATAGAATGGGAGGGCTAGAGATATTTGGGAATTTTGCTCTTGAATATCTGTTGACCTAGTGTCATTCATTTGTAAATGAAATGGCTTTCCGACACCATAATATGCAAATCTGTGGTGCAAATCTGTATTTTCTTGTGGGAAAGCATGTTTTACTCAGTGGGAACAATAAATTTTTCTAAAACCCTGCCTAAAGATGACTTTAGAGGAAATTCTCTTAAAAGCTGTGTGGTCTGCAGAAAACATTGGTCATTTCGGTAATTTATGCATACCTATGGTCATGCCATTTTCATCTTATTATCATACATTAAAACATGTTCATCATCATCGTCATCATCATTATCATCATCATGTTTCTTTACTAGATTAGGAGCTTGCATTTTTCATTTTATATAACAATGATTAGCTGTCATCTATGAGAATGTAAGAGGTTGAAAACATTTTCTTTTAAATTGGCAAAGCAGTGTTGATATTAAAATCACTTTAATGTGACCAGCCACTTACAAAGTTACAATACAAATATTTAACAATAAGTTTTGTAATCCATATTATACTTCTTATGAAAAATGCAAACTCGCTTATTGCCTTTTCTTTGTTTGAGACTGGATTAATTTAAATGCACATGAAAATGAAGGCAGTGTCTTGGCAGTGCATTCATGTTGCTGGTTGCTGGAGTCACATTAGAGTGGTTTTGTTTTAATGTTAATATTAAGGACTAGGTTCATACTGGTGTCAGTTACACTCGTTAGTTTAGCCTATACAGTGTCATCATATGTGTTAGAAAAGGAGAAGTTAAATGCGACATTATCTTCAGTTTGTATTAGAAATGTATTTGCAATTGCAAAATAGTAAATTGAAAGGCTATCAGTGTAGACACAGCAAATGCAGATGAGTAGGAAGCTGAAAAATGAGCAGTGGCATTTAGCATGGAAGCTAACCTCTCTTTGAAATGTGTCTCTCTTCCTCACATTTTTGATGTTGTGGATTGGCTGAAGTTGTTTGCGGTAGATGGTCTGTATGCATCAAAGAAATAGCAACTATTATGTTTGTTGATTAAAAATTTATTACTTTCAATGAATTAAAATGGAAGTGGGATTAATATTCGGGTTACTGAGGTTTTAGTTTTTTGCAGAGACGATTTCCAAAATTTTATGAGAATTTATTTTATGATAGCAGCCACACTGCCTTTCCAAACATGTGCATTTAAAAGAATTCTGTTGATGTTTTACCATTCCTTTGAGATAGTTAAGTGTCATTTTGCAGTAAGATACATTCATGCTATTCCACTATGAGTGATCAAGAAAAAGCAAATCTTCCAGCGGTGTTACCCAGGAAAGAGAAAAGTTTGGTTAACTAGAAAGATGATAACTCACATTTTCACACACCTGTGTTTTTGATGCATTTCTTTGATGTACCATGAGACCTATAGAAGCACAAGCACTCCCCCTTGCCTCACCTGTATAT
The DNA here is from genome assembly GCA_033807755.1 of Ellobium chinense. Lineage (NCBI taxonomy): Eukaryota > Metazoa > Mollusca > Gastropoda > Ellobiida > Ellobiidae > Ellobium > Ellobium chinense. The sequence goes on from JAWQUT010000224.1 coordinate 326,767, forward strand.
GCAGTGTTTGTTGTGACTTATTTTGTTTGTGGAGATGTCAAAATGTCTGATACTCAAGCAGGAGTTGCAGGATAATATGAGGTCCTGCTAAATTCTTGAAAAAATGCAATGTAATTTGATTTTTTTGACATCTCTGTTATTTTGGCTTAGTGTATGTATGTAGTTCAGCTTTATTACGCTTATTTATGTCATTTACTTCATATTTACTTGCATTGTTTTAAAAAGTTTCGGCACAGAAGAGTCACATGACACAACCTTATATTTATTTTGGCGTCCATTGAACATCCGTAAAGGATATTTTGCGGGGAAATGTCCATTTTTATTTTTTTTGGCGGACTTGACTCACAACATGCTGTTTCAACATAACTGGTAAGTACGTCATGTGCTGTAGCTACTTAAATTTGCTGTTCAGTTCATGAAAAATATTTGATGAACCTTGTGTAACATAGAGACCAAATGGACATTCTTGTGTTAGAATTCATCACTGATGGAATGCAAAGACCAGAAGCATGTTACTCCTTAACATGATCCAGTGAAGTACCTGTGCTTAATTATTCAGTGTGTTTATTTGTCAGGTCCAATGTAATTGTGTAATTGATGTAACTAATACAAACCCTTTAAAGATGTTTGTGAGTGAGACCGTCCCCAAGCTGCCCATCCCTTATTTTCAGCTAGAGCATAAGAAAAAGGACATAAGAAATCAGAGATAGAATATTAGGCTGTTGTGGATGGATGTTGGGATATCTCACGGAAGAAAAGAAATCCCACCCCCATTGAGCAAGTTATATGAACTTAAGACAATCACACTTAAAATGAAGATATCAACTGGCCATCTAGTCTTAACCCATGAGCAGTGAGTTGAGATTGTTTGGTAGGTTTGGTAGGGACTTTTAAGATAGCATATAAAAAGTGGTCAGAGAGCACATCTTGGGTGACATGATTTCTTTGTAATGGGGATTTTTGTTAGTGATCAAATATACATCTGGTCATTAGTTATGATTAAAATTGGGATGGTAGTAAATTTGCCCTGTGTTAACAGTCACCAGTCAGTGTGATGACACCAGTTTTAATATAATATAGTATATGTGTGGAGTCCTCCCTCTTTTGCATGCTCTAACCATGCTCAATAGGTCCTGATGGTATTGCTGTTTGGTATTTGCATTGGTTGATAGGAAACAAACCCTATTTGCAGTACTAAACTTGCATTGAGTGACAGAACACATGAAACTGATTTCCTGTACTAACTCCAAATGCCAGTGAAGAGTAGAAATACACAAAAATGAAGCGGAAAGCATTTCAGGAATTTCTGCATGGGAGTAAGGGCTATGATATCTATAGGCAGGAAGGTATGGATGGGTGTGGAATTTCCACACCGGGTTGTTAGGTTATATTGGCAGACTTAAACATTAAGATTCTGAGTTTAGGAGTGATCAGCTGGTGAATTTGTGTCAGCGCTTTGTCTAATACAGGCATGTTTTTTTTATTGACTAAATTTTTTCAGAGACCATTGAAACTGAATCCAGCGGAAGTGCGGTATTTGTGTATATTACCAGCATGCTCCTGAGCTGTTCACTTGTGATTGGTTGAGCCTGCATCAACTAACAAATCTAGACTGACCAATTGATAACACCTACCTTGATCAGCAATGTTTTTTGCAACTGTTAATAGGATTGACAAATTATTGAATAGTTTTCGGTTTCTGACATTTGCCCTCAGTTTTCCAAAACCTGTGACACGTTTTCGAGGAAACCACATGAAGATATAAAACAGCCGTTTGTGGTCTATCCGGTGTGGTTTCCATGTTTCGAAATTATGATTGTAAATACTACATTGAACAGGATGAAAAATAACAATATTGATCAACAGGATAGACTTGTCTGTCGTCTTGGTGAAATTGAGTATATTCTCTCAAGCAAAAAGTGTTTTTTTTGTATTTTTTTAACATTTGCTAAACTCTTTGCATGATTTGTTTAAAAGAATTGATGTGCCTTATTTTGGCAGCTGATTTACTTAATAATAATAGAGAAGATTCATTCAACAAAAGTCATATCATCATTGAGGCATTATTTTAACCTAATGCAGTCAGATTTGACTTTCAGTTTTTCATAGATAAAGACGTGACAGTAAATGTATTACAAGGGTATGATACAGGCATATCTTTTTGGGGGGCATTTTCTTCATGAACAAAGAAACAAAAAAGATATGAAAGTGTAAGCAGATTTTCTTATTGAAAACAATAGTTTACCTCACTGGAGGAGCTCATTTTCTTAAATCGTCACCAATCAGTACTCGGCATTTGAATTCAACTAAGATATTGTTATAGGTCTTTAAGTGTTTCATTATTCATTTTTGCACCACTTAGTAACCCGTTCAGTTATATCTTGATTTTCCAAGTTTTATTCTTATAGAGTTATTAAGCACAATTTGAATATGTCTTCACAGAGCATTATTAGAGATTAAACACCGGCTGATGAAAGCTGGTTGATGCTTTTGTAAATACGCAATTCACCCATTAGAGATTTTAGATCACTCAAGCCCACATAGTAAGCACAGATGATCAGATTTGTCCAGGCTGAATCATAGAATCTTAGAAGAAGTCCATTGAGAAAGAATGGCCTCCTGTATTTAATAAAATGTTTACAAAGAATTTTTTTCAAAATCTGGGAGGCCCTTTTGTTTTGATAAGATAAAGTTAATTTCATCATTATGGTTACTGAAGTAGATTTGAACTTTTGTTACAAACTGTGACAAGCAAACGTGCATGCTCAGAGCAAGTGACTCGTAACAGATTTTCCTTATTGTCACAATTATTCAAATATGGATATGTTCATGGAAATCTTTAACTTGAAGTATTCATGGAAAAATATTCGACAGGCAGTGTGACAGGCCGCGGAGACAAAGTTTGGGTTGGACAATCCTGATGTAGATACAATCCCATAGAAAAGAAACTTGACAAAGAAATATTGATCTTTTTCAGTATTTCAGCCATTTTGAAGCCTTTTTGTTCCCCATCCAAAAGTTTTGAAATCTTTAGATCCCCATAGATTAAATTTCTTTTGAATAACAGGTTCTAGCCAGACTTTAATAGTATAAAGTGGACAGTTATTTTTTTTAATAGAGATATGGGATTCAATATTTTGATGTGGTTCTATTTTGTTTATTAAAGGGCTTTCGAGCATATCGCACCTTCAGGGTTCTGCGCCAGTCTGAGGAAGAGAATGACCCTGCTGCAGTAAATTCAAACACAATTCGTGTTATAAGTGCTAGAGATGTAAATCATTCTGAGATCATCAATCTTGAAGATGGATGGTTGTAAATCAGAATCAATTTACACATCTTCAGACCTGGAGGACATCACAAAGAATAGACAACTGGAATTTAAAAAAATGTGAAGCCTATGATGTAAATCGAATCAGTTTTCATATCATCAGATATAAAGAATCTTTGAGTTTTAAATATGAAGCTTTTGTTGTAAATTGAATACAATTTACACATCTTCAGATTAAGAGGATGATAGTGAGTTCGAAAGAAAATTTTGTATCTGAAATTCATGACATCAGATTTTGAATTACTTGTTGACCAACTGTAGCTGTATTCTACATTTTTCATCATACACATTTTTCATAATGTCACTTAATGACCTCTAGCATTATTTTCAAAAGAATTTTATAATCAGTGATCATATTTTCATCTCCTGTCTTGGCTGGTAATATTACGGTTATTATGAACTATACTGATTGTAGCCATTTGCATGCATTACATCCTAGTCACCACTGAGCAGTATAGCCCATATACTGTGAAACTGAGAAAATCGTATCGTTTTCACTAAAGACACTATACATTTTTTTTTGTATCTTCTTCATGTGGTATATTTTGTAAACGGAAACTGCCATAACTTCAAATAGATAGAAATCTTTGAAATTTTGGGCTTTGAAGATGGGTGATAGTGAAGGTTTGATATTTAGTATGTTAATTTTTTTTTTTGTTACAAATAAGCTCAGGTTTTTTACTGCAGTTCTGACACATGCTTGTTATGATTACTCATGTGTGAGTATGACTAAAGTTATGACAGATGTGTAACTACTATAAGTCTCAGCCCGGTCATCTCTTTATCTCAGATTTTCTCTGTTCACTTCAGTATATCAACACAATATTTGTATTTCATTTCCTTCTTGTCTGTCATCCACATCTCCAAATCTTGACATCTAGATTCCCTGTGTCTTGTTCATCAAAATATAATAGCTGAGAATATTCAGTGAACAAAGATCATATCATCATTGATTATGAGGCATAATGTTGACCTAATTTCGGTCTCAGAATGTTTTTATGTTGCATATGATGATCATTTTAAATGCAGTCATAATAATACCCACTGTCTTCTTCTGTTTCTTCTAATGATCTCTGTTCCCTCCATCACTGTAGTCTCAGTACTACCCAAGTTTTATACTGCAACTCTTGTTCATGAGGGATATAATTTAGTGGAGCACTAATTTTCGACTGACTGGTGGCATAGGGCTGAAATGCTGTGTCATTACCAAGTGAAACAAATACAATACTGCTGTAAAGCTTCGGCTCCAAATCATATACAGAAGAAACTTGAGCCTCCATTCATGAATGTAGACAGACACATTTCTTATTCAAGGATTCAGAAATGTTTTGCCAGCACTGAGGTCTTTGTGAAACTTTATGAAGCCTTCTGTGTGAAGGCTGTGTGGTCAGCTCAGTGAATTTAGAGGACCTCGGAGAGCTAATAGAACATTAGTGCCTGAAGTGTCTGTAGTTGAACACAAGACTAAAGGAGAACTTGTGGATGTTGTGGTCTCTGGGTATTCCTTCCTTTTGTCTCAAGGAAGTTTCCAAGAGACATTTTGATATAGTTAAGTGATGTCCCAGTCTTAATGCACATAAATCTGTTGTCTGTCCACAATCCATATACATCTAGGATATTGTCTGGTCTGGTGATCTTGTAATCAGATTTCCTAGTAAAATTGGTTATCCATATGTCGTAGATATATCATTTCATACATATCAGTTATGTTGCTTTATTATTACTTTTGAGTACCTGTATTTAAAAGAATGTGTAGACATAAACTGCACGAAAGCATTCTTCCAAAATGCAGTCCAGACTTGAAAAGAGTTTTTTCAAGATTAAGAAAGGAACAAAAGCAAAATTAATGATCACACTGGATGTTTGGAAAATAGGACGTGACAGAGAAAAAAATTAATATGGTAATGAGAACAAAAGCTTCATTGTTTATATTGTATTACCGGTAATAATTTTAGAGAAGACCTTGTTTATGACATGATATACCACTAAATTGCAGAAGCAGTGATTGGTTTGATGAATTTTTCATCCCTGAAAGAAACATTGTTGGTTTTGAAAAGTATTTGTCTTGTGCTATGATGGCACATTGGATAATAAAAATAAAAAATAGAAGATGGAAAAAAAAATAATCAAATGTTTGGAAGAATGATCTTGTGCTATGTCTCTTGTATACAGTTTAGCTATCAATTATTATGCTTTGTCACATTACTCAGTATTGTGAATACGGTATTAGGCTCTGTTTTGTTTTGCTTGTGACAAAAAATAAAAATCTTCATTTAAAACACACAAATGTCTTATCCTGTGTTTGGGTGTAGATAGTCTTCCCATTGGTTAACCCATACAACAGTTATAAGAGGAGGAGTGGGATGGGGGTTGGTTACTTATAAATTTCGCATTATTTCCCCTTTATTGACAATACCCATTAAAGAATCTCTATCACTGGAAAAGTTTTGTAGTCTTCCTGTGTAGTGGATTGGATTGAGTTTATAGCAAAAGTAGAACTAAGATGCAGAGACATTAGTCAGAAGAGAGTGAGTGGGAATGGGAATACTAAACCTGATGTGTACAGACATTTGGTCCCATGGTTCTATCATATCAAAAGGGAAATCCAAGTACTGATCATTAACGAAATTTTAAAAATAACATCATGCTCAGTTTTAGTGTCACTGTAAAGATGAAGTGGTAGTATGACAGTGCACTCAATCATTATCCTCATTTCGTCTGGGTATTAGAAGTGGATAGGAATGAGAATTCATTATTGTTACGAAAAGCCGGTTTTAAATACTTTGACAATAGCATCATACCGCCCTGCCTTTTTGGCTTTGAGGTTAGAGGAATACAGATGAAATTGTCCAATGCATTCAGAGGTTTTCTAACCAGTGAGGAATCTTATTGATGTGGGTACATCAAATGCACTGAAATGTAAACTTCTTTCATGGTGAGCAGTGTACAATATTGCACTTCAGAATCCTTTGTAGGGAGACTTCAACTCGGGTGAGTACGTGCATTTGAAAAACGTGTACTTTTTGCTTTTTGACAGCTGTGAATCATTTGTTCAAGATGTGGTTTGGTATTGATTAGCCTGGTTCATACATTTAAAAAAAAAAGAATTTGCTTGATTTTTTCTTGGTATTTTGTGGTGAAAAATTGTCATGTATGTAGATCATTGCTTTGCATCTATGTGCTTGTGCTTCTATAGGATTTTAAGATGATAGAGGAGAGGGTATCATCCAAATGTTACAAATATGATTATTAGAACACATCATTTTATCATCACATTCTCATTTGTCTCTACAACCATTAAATGCAATGTTCATACCTCATCTCTGTGCACATGTTCTGGGATCCTTTGTTATGCAAGCTCTGCCAAGCTGACCCATTTTTTTTCTCCCCTTTCAAGTGTTGAAAAATGACATGAGGGTGGATGGGAAATTAATATCTTTGCCGTTGCTAATGGAAATGGCAACCACGCAGGAAAAGATGAATTTGAAGGAAATTTTGGGAAGTTCAAGCTTTTGGAATTCAAATGAAATTTTTCTCTCTAAGCTTGTGGAAAATTCATCTCAGTATGCCACTTCAGATATTTTGATACAACATATTTATTATATTTCTAGTCAGCCACAAATTTCAAACATAGCTACATCAGCTGGCTGCAATTTGCATTAACAAGATCCCATTATATGCCTCCTTGGATCAGGTGGATTCCATATTTCTTAATGACACTGTAATGTTTGTCCAGGTCATGGTCACAAATGTCACATCACTGCTGAAGACTGTAAAGACAGTGGAAGATGAGGCTATAAGAGGAACCAGAGCTCTGGAGTCCACCATTGAGGCCATTGGACAGGAAATTAGGGTAAGTAAAGACTTGGAGTTAGGCATGTTGAAAGCTTTTTATCACTATGTATTTCCACTGTCATGAATACAGCAAGACCTCTTGAACTTGAATTCCAGGACCAATCTTTAATTTTGGGTTTGCAAGATCTTTCATTTTTTTTTAAAGTAAAGTTTTTGATATCTTGTAAATAACTGGAGCTTTTACACAAGTTTTTCCTTCACCAACTAGTGATCCCCAGAAAAACCCTCCAAATTTTGAACATCCAAATATTCTGTTTGGGATTGCTGCTCTTCAGAGGCAGTATAGTCCATGACAGCAGACAGGTTTCCAGCATAGTAACCAGCTTTATGTTTAATAATCCTTCGGAGTTTTAAAATTTTTAAAAGCTTTTTCTAAAATATGAATCTTCCTGAAAGATCACTACGTGTGATTAGAAGAAACATGTCTCAACTGTTTCTGCACATACTTTTTTTGCAGGCGTATGACGTCTCAGATGACGTAACCAAGAAAGCTTCTGCGGAAGACTTGATCCGATATGCCAAGCCTATTACTACAGCCACCGCCAAGGCAGTCGCCGCAGGAAATTCATGCAGACAAGAGGATGTTATCAGCGTGGCTAACATGGGACGCAAAGCTATTTTTGATTTGTTGAGCGTTGTCAAGGTAAGTTGGTAACTGAAAAGGGGATTTACATTATCGAAGTCTTTTTTTCTCCATTTTGTGTTAGGTTTTAAAGTTCCTTTTTAGCACAGTTCTGGCTCTATTAGAGGTGAAGGTTAATATCCAACCGGGCTACCAACAAGAAATTGCCATGTGGAATACCTAAGGAGAAATCTGCTGCTAGCATCATTTAAATCCAGGACGACACACATACCATATCTCCTGTCACCCTACTGGCATGATGCAGTAACTAACACAACAGCTTTGATGCATAATAAAAGTTCGCCTGGTCAGACCCCATTACAACATTTACTTTGCAAATTGTGAAACTTTTGCTTTTCATTTTGTCCTAAGCATTAGTTGTTACTTTTGAGTCTTAAAATGTTGGGCATAAATGCAACACCACACATTCAAATTTAATGCATCTTGCACAGTATTATCATTGTTTTATGAGTGAAAGGATGTCATAAGTAAGTTTTCACATACTGCCATCCCCATTTTGTTATACAGGGAGCAGCAGCAACAGCTGAAACCTCTGAGATTAAACGCAGAGCCATCAATGCTGGACGTCAAGCAGCCATGTCTTACAAGGAGCTCTTGGAATGTGTTCATAATGTAAGTATGGTTTTAACTCGGAGGATGTTTTGAAATACTGTAGATGATAGTCATACAGACGTTGTTAATGCTCATGGTAGTTATATAAGTAGAATACGTCAATATGTTCAGGTGTATTTTACTTATAAAACTACCATGAGCAACTCTGAGGATTCCCATAAAACAAAGCAGGATCACTTCATAATATATGTGCCATTAGCAACTTTGAAACTAAAAGCAATTTTAAATGGCTTGTATGAATGAAAAAGCAAGTCTCCATATATGGCACATGACAAGTTGTGGACAGGGCGTCACAGTAACTGATGAGACATGTCCAAGGGATGACAGAATCAAAACTTTACTATGATATCCATATACCTTTGAAACACATGAAGATGCATGACTGCTTTGGTATGATGTGAGTGTCACTATGAATATTGAAACAAGTACCATTTTACAAAATTATGTTAGAAATACTTTGGAAGTAGTTTGGATAGCCCAACTTTATTAGCTGGATGTAATGTCTCTCTGTGAACTTCCATGCATTGTAAACTGTAATAGAATGGCTCTTGCAGTAGCAACACATGAACTTTTAAATGTTATTGAAAGTCAATTTTGAGTTTAATTTTTGGAGTATTGCGTGAGGAAAATAGATGTGAATTTGAAACTGCTGTGGATCTGAATCAGTGGCAGATTCGTTTTTGAGATAGAGATTTGCTTTATTACTGACATTATGTTCAAAGGGAGCGATTCTCAAATCTGCAAAATACTGGCAGTATCAGGGGACTAAATGAGATTGAATGAATGAGTGAATGAAGAACTTTAGTGAATTAGAAGAATGAAGAACAGTTGGAGAAGTCATTCACATAATCATTATTGTTCTATTTCCTTCACCAAGGTGGTCCTAAAACCCACTCCAGAAGGCAAACAAAACCTGGCTCTCATTTCACGCAAAGTGGCCAACGCGGTCACGGAATTGGTCCAGTCAGCTGAGGCCATCAAAGGTAGGAGAAATTTCTGGATTCATTTTGAAATTATACATTCAGCTTTAATGTCATAGATTAGAATTTTTAATATTTCAGCAGCACAAGGTCAAGGGCTCAAAATCTGGCCATCAAGGAAGAGTACATCCAAATCAGCGAAGTTTTCCTCCGTCATATTCATGATATCATAGATGTCCTATCATTTTCAGGGATTCATTGTCCGACAAAACTGCCTTCTCAGCAGTATGTTAACACAAGGTATTTTTGCTAATATTTTTTCCTCCTTTGTACACACAATGCACCTGAGGAACTCTCATGTTGACAAGAGCAGTTTGAACCATCGTTTAGCCATGAATACTGTGTAACAGATTTTTTAAAAAAATTTTTGAGAAGGTGTAACTGCAATTAGATGGCTAGAATAATGCATTGAAGGACAGTTTTTTTTTTCATTATTTTTACTTTTTATGACATTTATATGATACTTTTTTGTGCTTAGAGATCCAAAGAATTTTCTTTTCCTCCGTACAAAACACACTGTTGGTGCTGCAGACGAATCACAAATTGTCAAACTGCAGTAGACTATAAGCTCATCTGTAGCGCTTTCTCTGTAGAAATGTGTCACCCTCTATTTCTTATGTCTGCCTTGCTTTCTATGTCAGTCTGCCACACTGCTTCATTTCTCATCTCATCTGCTTTTTTCTCATCAAGCAAACTATGCCAGTAGGTAGAATTTTTTCCTAAATTTCAGATTTGCTGTAAGTACAGTCTTTAGATCCCGTCTGACTTTACATTTGTTTACCTGAAAATATGAAGAAATTCCAGAAAAAGAATTTTGAGTGTTCATGAAGCTTTTCGTGGATGTTTAGTAGGATATTCAGACTCCAAAGTTGGCATCATAATGGCTGTAACAAGATGGGATGAATTCTGTTTTAAGTGCAGATAATTTCGTTCAGTTGGACAGGCGTAGTTGTTTCACTTTTCACTTCAATGACATACCTAGGGAAATGAAAAACACTATGAAATAATGAAAAGTCAGTCTGATTAATGTACCCGTTGTGTTGACAGTCATACCTTTGAGAAAAGTGTGAACTAATATTGAATCAAATCATGTAGTAGTTTTATTATGTCACAAAAACCTCTCAGGTCTGTGTACTTTTTTCTGTATTGAAAAAAAACATCAGACAAGAATAACATTACCGTTATTCTTCACAATTATCTTATATTTATAGTGTGTAGAGAGCATTTCAGCACCTCTGTTCCCCATAAAAACTCTTCAGTATATAAGCTGATAATGAACTGTGAACCTGCACAGGCAGATAGAAAAGCCAGCAGTGTGAAAATGTTTGGAGAAACTTCTTTGCAAATCATGAATCTTAGTAGATCTACATTTTCTTTTTCCTTCTGTCTGTAGAATGTTGGATTCATGCACTTTTGTTTGCGTTTCAGACCAAATCAACGTGTGTTCATTTTATGTTAGAAAAGCAGCAAGTAAGTGACTTGCCCCCTCTAGTGTTCTGATTTGCTTGAGTTGTTTTTTAGTTCTAGGGAGATGCAGGTTTTACGGTCATGATCCCACACCATTTGTTTGGTTTGTACGCTTCCAGTACGCAGACTTTCTTCTTTGTCATCTTTCACGTCATAAACTTCAAGGAATTGTTGTATTACAGAGCTTGCAAAAAAATGTTTTGAGTGGTTTAGGATGTAGAATATGACAGTGTTAAAATCATGCACTTATTTCATGTGCCATTTTGTATAAAGATGGCCCTTAATACTGAGCAGTAACACTATATGGTGCATTGTCTTGCCAGATGCAGATTTTGCTTTCAAAGTTACACCTTTCTTATGAAGAGGCCCTCTATTATCCAGATTTATCATGTTTGTCACCTCATGGATGGGCATTCTGAAGAGGGTCATTGACCTTTGTCGCAGTAGGTCATTGAAATGTGACATGTGACTATAGAAAGTCATGTCTTTACGCAAGTTATTTGCACTGATAGTTAATGTAATTGAAATGCCAACACTCCAAACATTTTCTGCAAACTCTTCATCAACTCTGCGAACAGGATTGTGGATCTTTCAAAAGTGATGGATTTTCCTGTAGATATGATATCCCGTTCTCTTTTTTCTATGGGGTGGCTTATTTTGTCAAAGGATATATTCTTCCTGTCCTTCATTTGTGTCTTTCAAATTCTTTAAGCACTCTTTCTCTCAAGTTTTGTCTTCTGTTTGCACAGAATTTTTTTTTTTTTAAAGAAATACAAAGCCTCCTCACTGGCTTTGATACAATCGAAGCATCTCATTCAACAAATAATGTGTAAATGGCTGATGCTGGAACCTGTATGAACTCAATGAGAAGTTATTGCTTTGTTGAGACCCATTAGATAGTGGAATGAGCGATCTATGAGTTGCTTTGAAGCCTGGTTGTGTTTTCTGTGATCTACGGATATCTTAAGCAAATCGGTGGTGAAGCATCACAGCTCTAGTAGAATGGGTATGGTAGATGCTTCCAGTTGCGTTCGTGTGACACTGCTGGTGCCTCTTGTAATCAGGAATATGCGGAATGATTATCTGAAGAAGTGCTGCAAATGTAAATAGTCTTTAGCGGAATGAGCCAATTCTTAACGGCATTGCTGCTGCATCCGTCCCCTTTTGTCCAAGAAAGTTATCTTGAAAGGATGAGTAGAGGAAGTAGCTGCCAAGGACAATGAAGTAACAGACATTTTGAGGTGCATTTTGATTGATGATGCTGCCCTTAGTCTGGCAATCTCCAGAATTCAGTTTCTGTTACCATTTCTTTTGACAGAGGTAGTTGAATGAGCTGAGATACTAAACTGCATATGATAAAACCACCTGCATCCAAGAAATACAGAAAGTCTTGTTATTGAAGCATTCCATTGTATTACATGCTGCCTTAGTTGACTTTAAACAGAAGCATTGCAAATTGTCAGTTCTGTGATGATAGTGAATGTGCATCTTTCCTGTATGCCAGATAATTTTGGCATCAGTGCAAGTGTTTCATAATAATTCTGACACCCAGAATGTATTCCACTTTTGTGGACAGTAACCAGATTTTTCTGAGACATTTATTCAAAGATCTTCATCAGCACTGCATTTCACAAGACTCTTGGGGTGAATGATGGTGCAATGCATCGTCTTATTAATACTAATGACTTCTTCATTAACAACTGCCTGTGCATAAATTAGTTTGTGCCTTGGCGTTCTTTTCTGTAGCACAATGTAGCAGTTTCCAAACTTTCTTTGTGGTGTGGTGTCAAGTATACATGTGCCTAGCCTTTCCATGAAATTTCAGTATGTTTGTTGAACAATATATATGAATTCTCTTTGGGTTCTGTGAAGCTGCATATTTTGGATGGCTGGGAGTCCGGACATATCCATCACTGTCTGTAGTTTTAGAGTGAAAGTGTTGGAACACATATTTGTCAAGAATGTATGAACTGAGATTTTCTGTGAATGAGCAAGTGTTGAGTTTGAAACAGGCATGTTTTCAGGTGGCTATCTCCCTTTCTGTCTAGGCACGTAGAACGTCTCCTGAAATATAGATAGTCATCCAAGTCTTGTAGACTAGCAAATTCTCAACATCTGATGTACTGTCCTCCTGTCAGTTTAGAATGTTCCTCCTCTTTGATTGTCCATACCCAGTCTCTCTTCCCCACCCTATATGAATGAATTCTGGAATGATTTATAGAAGTTCAAGCAGGATGCGTAGCTAGTCTTCATTTCAGAATATCATAACACCTGAGAAAATGAGCTTAATTTTGCCCATTCTGAAATTATGAAATGCCAGTAGGATATGTCAGAAAGTCACACATGTTGAGGAATTAATTTAAGCGAATTACAGTTTGCGCGTGGAATATGTGAGACATGGCTGTTAGGTACTGTATTAACCACTGTCGTGCCCTGGATATGTGACATACTTACTGAAGTTTTTAATCATTGTAAATTTCATTCATTTTATCATCAAGGTTCATATCTTGTTTGACACGAAATCTTATAACCAGCGATCATGCAAATTTGTTCAAGGGCCTAGAAAAAAGTTTTTTAATATATTTTTGCTTGAATTTTACACTGCTCTGTGCCATCTGAGTTTTCTCATTATCATTGTACTTCAGTTACATATGGCTTTATCACTTATCCTGGTTCATTCACCTTTTCATTATCATCATTAACTTCAGTCTCATTTTGAAAGACTATCCACACAGTGCATTCTTCAAAGAAATTTTTCGGTGTGGCTTGGGTAACCATGTACTGTTGAAGTACAATATATTCCTAGCTGTTCATAACATGAGTGTCACATCATTTGCTTTTATTCATCCATCTTTTGACTCCTCAGCAAAAGTATCACTTTCTCAGTATAGTGTCACAATCATAGGCAGATTACCAGTCTCAGAGACAGGCAGTTTGCAAACCAAGCCATTTTGTGCTCGGTACAACCCAATACATCCATCAGATATCACAGACAATGCAGTTCACAAAGACATTGGTTAAAAAAGCACCAAAGCTTAAGATTGGTATTATATTTGCGTTATCTAATGCCTTTATTTCCACATCCTCTGAAAAACTCACTCAAACGAGACAGGCCCATGACTGTGACAATATATAATTTCATAATGTCTTTATATCATGGTGGTGTTCATATATTCATATATCATCTTTTTCATTGTGTGACAGCTTTTTATATCTTATGAAGGCTTTTGCTTCAGTTACTTTGCTTTTCTTCTCATGGCAGAATATGGGTTGTTGTTTTTTACACATTTTTTTGGGGGGCAGTTCTCTGGAGAATTTGATGTAGATAAAATATATATGTTTTGGTACATTTGTGGCAGCTGTGATCACAGTCATAAATCAGAATATAGCACTAATATTTGTTTAGAAATGCAGCAATATTTGTTTAGAAATGCAAAGTTTAATTGTCACAACTAGAGATACTTTACTTATTATTATTTTCTCTGCACAATTGATTGTTTTTGTATACTTTAAAGTTTTCATACTAGTGTTTATTTATTAAAATCTTACACACATTTCAGTCATTTTACTGGTACGATGTTAATTTTACAGTAATTTTATGTTTTAATCATTCTGGTTTTCACCCATTTTTTTCCCATCCCTCTCTGTTTTTCAAGAGTGCCAGCCCAGAGTATTTAGGAGAGGTGTGTTATTTTAGCCACTCATTATTCTTTCTTATTTGTTGTGGGTTTAGCATTGTTTGCTCTGTCTTTGTTTTGTGTTGATCACTTTTTTTTTTCCCTCACGTAACTTCTGAGAGTAATGTGATCTGTATTGTTTTTGTTTCTGTATAAATTTGGCAATTTATTTTCAGTTGTCTGGTTTCCAGTATTTGTAACAAGACACTGAGGGCTTAGTGATAATACATATTGTAGTGTTTAGCAGGAATTAGGTCTAAATATTTTCCCAGTGGGAACCAATTCCTGTTGGGGAGTTATGAGACTGACGGAGATAATAGCCTACTATTCTCCCATAATGTACATTTTCAGATGCATAAAATTGTAGAGGGAGTTGCCCATATTAATACAAACTTGTCAGAATCTGAACTTCTTAAAATTAGATTTTCTGTCATCAGGTGTCGAATCCCTTTGTTTAGATTTCCATTGCAACATTTTAAAAGAAAACACATTCATTCAAACACACTTAGGGTGGGGTGTACTAATAAGCAGTGATACTGATGCACTTTTCTGCGCACTCAGTTTTCTTCTGCTGACCTCTGCACTTTAGAAAGCACGTTATTGCTGTGCAATGACAGAATACTGTATAATCATATAATCAAAATAATGATTATACGTAGTGTTTTATCATTGCGTAGCAGATTATATGTTATGATTTGGGATGCTGGGCTTGATTGTCCAGTCACATCTCTTGCACAGTGTTGGATGTGTGGTTGCAATACAGATGTATTCAGCATTGTATCAAACATACTTTCGGTGAAGGGCGACAGAGCTTGACTCCATCTTTACGTCTTTCTATCTATGATTTTGCTTTTGTGAATTATTTCAGGGATAGAATGAGAAATATAAAAATTAATGCTCAGTTTGTCAACGTTAAACACTTCATCTCTTTCTCATTTATTTTCATCATTGTATTTAGTTGTCACCTTCAAATGTCTGGTGTTGTGTGTGTGAACACAGTGTTTTGCAGTCTGTCTCAAACAGGGATAATCCAAAAGGGCGGAAGAAAAGTTCATATCATTGCTATGCCCACTTACAGAACAATAGTTGATTGCAGTTTATCAGCACAAGATCCTTCAGTGTATGATAAGCTATATGTCATATTGAAAATTGGGCTTTCAGTTTAGATTTGGGACAGAAAATAGGGAAGGATTCTTATTTTAATTTCAGCCATGCTAATTGCAGTCAAAAAAAAGTCATGTCAGAGCATATTTGTACAGTTTGTGTTTCATGTAACAAGTACAATAATGGCATGATGTTCAAGATTGTGCTGAATTTTGTAATAAGAAAGAAAATCAAATGACGCAGTTAAACCTAAGTGTATGCCATGCCCAGAAAGAACATGGCCCTTTACCATAGTGTTAGTAACTTTTGAACTACCCTGTCTTGTGATTTGTATGTAATGAGTCTAGTTCTTATTCTGTCAGTTGTTTGTATTTCAGTATTGTTCACATACTGTGATCCTTTCGAAATGATGCCTTTGTTGCTCTATGTAATCACTGCAGAGGAGGGGTTTATGCAAGAGTACGATTCCAGATCTTATTCATGTTTGTGTATTATTCTGTCCCTCACAACAATATGACCTTTTGACCTTTTTTTTTTTTAAATACTGGCAAATGCTTCAGAATTTGTCTTTGTATCACTCAGCATCCACTGCTTGTACGAAAGCATCTTTGCTTTCAATTTCTGCAGTATCTGAATGAAATTTAAGAAAAAAAAATTGTTAATTCATTGAATTTTATCTTCTCAAACCTAAGTATAGATATGGTCAGACAATGCAGAGTAGGTTTAAATGTGATAGATCGTCAGCACTGATATGAATGACATTTCTAACAAAACCAGCTAAACTGGCCGAGAAAATGTCAGATAAAATTCTGTTAAAAGTCATCCATCATTTCACTTTAACACTGCCTGTCATAGGTTGGAGTCGGTATCAAGTTTTGTACCATTGATTTGCTGAGTACATTCCAGTTATATTTTTATAAATCATTTATCACTCCATCCTTTTAATTTACAGCATATCATCTAGATCTAGGTCTCATTTCTATGTGTTTTCTCATATCTGTGCCACCTGTGGTCACTTGAATATTACATATATATGTATCTTCTTACCATTTCCTCACCAGCGTCACCCACTTCCCACTTCATAGTATTTCCTTTCAGTTGTAAACACCCTCTCATCAGTTGTTCTCATAAATGAATGGATTGACTTAATCTTTCACAATTCTACCGTTTGTTTTCAGCTCCATCCGTAACTGTTGTCAGATTCATTCAGATTTGATTTTTGTTTTCTTCTTGCCAAGAACTTGTTTCATCATATCCATTTTAACATGCATACACAGTAAATATAATTTTAGAAATGCTTCATATGTGCTACTGCTGTTCTCAGTTACATTCATTGACCTCATCAGTTAACTGACATTATAGTTTCTCATCTTGACTTTCTAAATTATCTACAGAGCTGTTTTATTTTGTTATTTCAGTTTTGTCCTCATATCGTGGCCTAGAAGACCCATTCAAAAGTATATATGTCATTATACTTGTTTGCCTTTGTCTTCTAGTTTTTTTTCAGTCCATCTTCACAAGAGTGTCTTCTTTGAAATTTTCACTATCATTTATTTGCCTCATCAGCTTTAACAGATGCGCACACACATGGGCATAGTATTTATGTTCACTCTTTTGTCCTTTGTTTTTCTATTTAATTCACAAAAGTGGGTGGTGAGTAGAAATTGAATACAACTAATTTCCTTGTTTCCGACCACTCCAGCGGCCCGAACACCTCCCTGTTTTTGCCTTTGGTTTTCTTTCTGTGACCAAATATTTGGCCTCTTTTAATGAACCTTTGTTCTTGGTTTGATTTGTATTACTTTGAAAACTTACTAAATTTATTTTCTCCTCATCATGTTATGTTTCTGTAACTTCTTGTCTTCACGGACTTTACCACTCTTTCTTTCTTATTTTTTCTGTTCAATCCAAGAGACTATGACTTTGTTCTTGGCATAATTAAGTTTCATTTTCTGGGATCAGTTTTTTTTTTTCCACCTCTTTGTCTGTGGTACCATCCTTACCCACAAATCACTTTTTGTTTCTTGTGGCTGAAAGGCACTTGCTTCCATAAAGTTATTCACCCATTCTCTTTTGTTTGCCCATTAAGAATCTTATTTATAATGTTTTACAGTGTAACCTTTACCCATACATTCCCTAAAATGAAACAGTGAGAAAAGAAAAATACACTAGACTATTTTAGTTTCAATATTGTTGTGGAATTTTACTTACGTTTCAAGTATCTACTTAGTTTTGTGTTCCTGATGTTTTTCATTATATCTGATCTCTGTTTTCACCCACTCTGTTTGGCAATTTTTGTGTTACTGTTAGTTTTAAGCTATGACTTGATAAGAACAAACATTCAGATTTTTATTTTCAGTAAATGATCATGAGCTGGAAACTTTTAAGGATCTGATTGAAAGTTGTAAAGAAATAAAATGAATTATGCCTTTTCAGTTGTTAAGCCACATGATCCAAACTGCTAGGGTTAATTTTCAAAGTAATATACAAATATATTTTTGTTAGATATAATTTTATATTGTACCTGCTGTTTGCCAGCATTTTTGTAGTGAAGAGATAAGGCAGTTTCTAGTACTCAGCATAAATACCACACTTTGCATCCTTGTAATTGATGGTGGCCATGGCCTGATGATAAATTAATCTGAATCCCACAGCAAGTCAACACCTTGAATTATTAACACCCCAACTGATAAATCTGTAAAGCACATCAAACCTCTAGACAGTATGCCCTCACTGGTTATGTCTAAAGTGTAGTCAATTATCCTGAAAGTTTACATTAAGTAATCCACTTCCATCATTATAGGTGCCATTTCCTTCATGGATTCAGTTATATAATGATGAATTGCTTTGTGATCGAGGCGAAATGTGCATTGTATACACAAGTTACTACTATTAGTTACTGGAAGATCAGACACCGATACTTAAATTCCTTCTCAGGGGGAGAGTTGGGTTTTTTTTTTTTTTTTNGTGTGTGTGTGTGTGTGGTTCGCTCACACTATTGTGACTTTTTTGATATCCCAATCACAGTGCCTGTTTGAAAGTTAATAGTAAATGTGGTAGAAAGGAAAAAAAAAGATGTTTCAGATAAAGTGAAAATGAATGAATGAATAGACGCTACAACTTTTTCTTTAGTGGGCAACGTGAGTGTTTGGATTTTATAAGAGAATTCGACAGTGCAGGAAGGTTTTAATCATGGAAATAACTAAATTATGACATGACAAGCATGGATATAAAAGAATATGATAATAAGAATGCTGTTATTTTCTGAGATTATAATGTTTATATAGTTTTTAGAGATACAAGGATATAACCATACAAACTGTTACAGTATGTATGCAGTGTTTAACATGAATAAATTCCAACATGCTCTTCTCCTTTCCCTCCCTACAATTCCTAACCAGTGTTTGACTCGCTTACAATTACAATGGAGTTATACAAAATTAATTGCAGTAATGGGTGTGTATGCCTAACCATTAGTTAGATTGAGGTATATATAAAAACAATCCCATTTCATGACAATAAGGTAATTCACAGTGGTAAATCCCTACCCCCCAGGGATAAGTACTAGATAAATTTGTGACCAATAACATCCCAAAGAATGACAGGAGATTGTGACAGTGAGCTTTGGGATAGCATTTTGTAAGCTACAGATTTGCTAGTTTAAATACTAAATGGATATATCATAGAGTCATATCAGTCAAAGTAAAGCAAATGATGTTATTAAAAACCACAGAATATTTGTATCACTCTTAGAATTTCATAATGATGGATACTGCTACCATAATCAAAAGCAAAAACAACTGTTATCATGAAAATTGATTTACAAAATCAACCCGCGCCGCTTTTTGTAGAAATTCTTGCAATAAAGAAATCAATGGTATTTAGGTATTTAGCTTGAAATGTTATGATTTTGGAAACAGGCCCCTTGGCCTAGTCCTAACAGAATCAGATACTTCTCAAAGCATTTGTAAAAACTGAAGTTATTTCTTTATTATTATATCTTTTGAAACTGTTCATTGCCAAAATCCTTGTTTTTGTATCAAGATTCTTTAAACTTCATTGGTAGAAAAGTTATTTCATTAGGTTGTCTCTTTGTTAAATTGTTCCTATGTTAACAAAGTAAAATTAAAGTTAAGTTCAGAACTTAGTTTAAATCTTGTGTGACTCCTATCTTTTTATATCATTCACATAATTGTTCTGATCCATCATAATATGTTTGATCATATAACTGACCCCCCTGTATTAACGTGTGTTGACCTGCAGATGCTTTAGAAATTCGATGGTCCCATTGGGTTCCAGGTAAAACCACATGATGTTGTAACACTGGTAATGCAGTACAAGGGATCTCAACTTGGTAACTCTGGCAAAATACAATATTTATCTTTTTGAAAATATACTGGAAATGGGAATATCTCTGTCCTCTCTAGAGATTAGAGAGAGGATTTGAAATTTTTTGTTCGGTATTTGGATTTTTTAGTGCTGCTTAGGATCAGAAATGTTTTAGAGGTTTGAGACTGTTGACACACAGGGAAGACATTCAGATATCATATGAATGGTAAAATTTATTCACTGTTGAGATCCTTTGTCAATAATTTGCTAGTTTTTATTTTTTTAAACCCTAGTCATAGACCTCATTCACCATTATCCCGCCCATACTTGCACAACCAACATATGAAACTCACCGCCAGTCCATCTTGTCATCATATTATGTTGTCATTATTTTTTGTGGTTATACTTTTTTATGTGTAGCTATAGTTTTAGCATATTGGTTTGGTTCATTTTTTGTCATTATAATGTGTTGTGCCTAGGGTCAGCAGCCATTTGTTCATTGGCACTGAATGTTGTTGAGGTCTGTTCACTGTTTAATTGGGAAGAGGAGGGGAGAGGGGTAGAAAGATTGATCAAATATTTCTCAAACATGTCTTACATATGAGCACAGAGTTGCTGACCCACTTTATTTCTGCAGCGAGGTACAGGCCATTTACCATTATCATCATTCACCAAACAGTTTGGTATCACTGGGCTGTTTTGCTTCTCTACCTGAAAATGTGACAGAGAGGGCTTTGCTACATTTCTGTATTTTTGCAATGAAATGAACCAAAGTAGTCTGTTTGGAGACTCTTTGTTAAAGCTCTTAGATGATACTTAGTAAAGCCTGGTGATACTTTTCTAGCTTTTTTTTCTGTTATTTTTTTTTCTTTTAAGAAGTTGATTACCTGTTTGAGTTTAGAATGAAGGTGTGATGAACTAACTGGAAAAATTAATTGGCAGTGCTGGAAATTTCTGAAATGTTAATGTGTTTGTTTGGCTGACTTTACCTAAAGCAGTGCTGAAAGAGAGCTTCACCACTTTACAGTTTGTTGTTGTTGTTGTTGTTGTTGTTGTTGTTGTTGTTGTTGTGTCAAAACTTAGACAGGTGTCGTTTAAGATACATCTGTCCTGTACAGCTGACCTTGTTTTCATTCTGTATGTGAAACACTGTTTCCTTCATTTTGCTAAAGAGAGAATAGCCTCTTATGTTCTGTGGAAGAGAAGTTAAAATAAAAGTCCCGTCAGTCATGTATCGATCAAAGTAATGATTTCATATCATTTGCATGACTGCGAAATATATCCTCAGGGGCAGATTCATTGTGAACACCCACCACGAATTTGTTATTTCATACCTGGTTTTTCTCTCATAACAAATCTGACTGTTCAAAGTGTCACTTGGGTGACATGTGACTTTGCTTACATATATGTTGTAAATGTCAGAGAAGTGTAGGATGTTACATGTTACTTTACGTTTCAGGTATAAATGATTTGTGTATGCTTTCATTTTCTTTCCCTTCCTTCTGAAAATTTCTTGCCTGTTGATATTGCCATTTTGTCTTGTTTTGTTTTGATTCTTGTTTGCTGACAGTCATCACTTTGAAGAGGAACTTTCTAACTTCCTGTTCTCCTGTGAAAGAAATAAAATGTGTGGATCATATATCTGATATGAATTAATCAAAATTCTTAGCAACTACAAATGAGTGAATTTTCATTTCATACCCTCAATCAGACGCCATCAAGTATTTAAGCATAAACAAATGCATATGGTTATTGAGATAAATGATGATTTTCCAAAGAGTTATGAAAATGTCATCTAGTTTTTTGCCCTGTGAAGACTAAATATTAACTCAGAATCCTTGTGCATAAGAATAATGAAATGGAAAGCAAATCACTTAATTATATGAAATGCGCAATTTCAGAAGAGAGTTATGTATTAGTTTAGCAATTGATCATTGGATATGCTCTATGATATTGTGATAAATATTTTATAACTTAGGATGGCGTGTTTCTGTTAATGGGTCAATCACTCTTGAATTAATGAACACCTGTGATAGTGGTCATAAATAAAGGAAGTTGCTCTCAAAATGATAACTGTCAGTTGCATGCTGCTCACGTGCATGGTTGAAGACAAACAAGGGTTTTCATAGTTCTTTTCAGTAAATTTGAATGCTTGGTTTGGTTTGTTTTCTGCAGGTTAGGTTTAGAGAGATGGTCCAGCTATTAACAAGGACTAAATTCTCTCTTTTCTCTTCATCTGTCTCGCTCTCTCTACCCCTTTTCCCCTCCCTTGACATACTCTTGCTAAACAAACATTCTCTTCGAATGAACCTTCCCACATTCATCCTTCTCCCTTTCATGCCTGCCTTTCTTATTCCTCTGTCCTTCCCTCTTCTCCTTCCTGCTGTGTGCCAGTTTTATTTATATCAGCATATTGTGAAATGCAGTTTCTGAGTTTGATGTCCTACAGCATGGGCCAAGACAACCTCCATTTTTGGCATGCCTGTGTGTGCATGGATGGACACTAGAAATTAATGTATAATTTACAAACCTTGTTGTTGCTATACTACATGAAGATTAGGAAAAAAGAGTGGCTTAGAAATATGTAGTTTTGGTAGTGTGTATAAACTGATTGGGAAGAGAATTGAAAAAAAATTTAAAGGAGTAGGTGAATTTTTTTTAGTTAGGTTTATGGTTTGTTTCGTGGTCATAGATAGTTTCAAAGGCTAGGATTTATTGGAAATGCATTCATAATTCAGCCAAATAGAAGTTGAATACATATATTCAATTTCATTTATCTAGTATAAAATTGGCTATTTATGTTTAGTGAAGAGATTCTGTCAACTGGACTATTTAGATTATTGGGTGTAGATTGATGTAAAGTGATCAGATTGACAGCACTAATTAATATGAAAGATAGTATTTTGCCATTATTTTCTTGAGAACTATCCAGATTACTGGGATCAAGCTAACTTTGTAGCTTTGTATCAGGGTTGGTAGTCAGCTTGTAAAACTGCTATTAAGGGTATTCCTTGAGGTTGCAGAACAGAAATACATAGGTGCCAGATCTTAAAATGTTGTCTTAGGCCGTTGTTATGGCTCTGATCCATAGTGCTACCAAGGTGACGGTCATTATTTAGTGTAAGGCTCTGCCACCACACCACTTACCTCAGCTTTTCATGTTTTATGTAAAAGGTTTAGTCCTTGCCAGTATATGGCATTAGTACTGTAATTGCCATCATGCAGCAATGCAGGTCTCTATCTAGACATCTTAATGCATGTGACAGTAAAACTTATGTGTGCAAGCACAGATATATTTCCTTCATCTAGTGAAATAATCAGTCTGTTGTTAACATTATTGTTATGAATGGCAGACATTATATAAAGCTTTTAAGTGCAGTGTGTAATTATATATGTAATCCTACAGTGAGAAACTAATATTGTTGTCAGTGAAATAAGTCTAGATAGTATTAGTTGAGTATGGCATAAATATTTGTCACTCTCCAGATTTTCACCTATCATATAGTCATGAAATAATACTGCAGTT
Organism: Ellobium chinense; assembly: GCA_033807755.1. NCBI lineage: Eukaryota > Metazoa > Mollusca > Gastropoda > Ellobiida > Ellobiidae > Ellobium > Ellobium chinense. Next base: position 350,288 of record JAWQUT010000224.1, read on the forward strand.
TCTTTCACTTTGCCTAGAATGTATTGGTTTACTCCACTGATCATCCTCCTTGATAACTGACAGGTTCTCAACCAATCATTGCTAACTTCCAGTTCCTGAGTGACATCTGTTCACCCAATCATTTTGCTAACTCTCCTGTGATTGACATGTGTTCTCCACCAATCGTGCAGTGCTCTAGCTAATGAATGACACCCATGTATCCAATCATGTTTGAGTAACATTTGATTGACATGCCTTTTGTGCTTTTTCCTCTAATCAGGAACAGACTGGGTTGACCCTGATGACCCTACAGTCATTGCAGAGAATGAACTGCTGACAGCAGCCAGTTCCATTGAGGCGGCGGCCAAGAAACTGTCCCAGCTGAAGCCTCGAGTCCAGGCAAAGGTAACTTTGTGAGATGGTTGTTCACAGTGTTGTAATTGGAGCAAGAGTGTATTTTGCTAGAGCTTTGATATTAGTCCTTTTAAATCTGACAAAAGCACATTTTAGTGTAGTGGGAATGATATAAATCTATAATCAATAAGTCCCAAAACACTCAACATTATTTAATTCGATTTCTGCTAAGTTTGTGACAGAGTATAGATATTAGTTTGAGATGAAGGGAATTAAGTTAGATGAAGCTCGTCAGTATAAATGAAAGACATTGATACACCTTCTTGTGCTCAGTGAATTCAGGACCTTGATATTCCATGAAAGAAATGAAATGCAGCCCAAGAACTTCGTGCTATACATGCCTGAAATAGTGTCCATGAGTTTGTTGGCATGGTCAGCCAATGTCAGATTCATTAGTACCAGTAAGCACATTCAAAGGATTGATGAAGACCAAATTAAGGATTCCTTAAAGAGACAGGTTAATTTTGCCTGAGTTTAATTACTCATATAGTTGCTAATTTATGTCAAGGCATCTGGTTATAGTTATTTGAAGAGGGAAAGAATGATGATTCTTTAGACTACATTAATGTTAAATGGTGGCTGGGGAAAATTTTAAATGTCAGTTCACTGATACTTTATCATCTATGATACCCTAGGTCCCATTAGTTTCCAAATTCAAATGCTAAGGATAGTATAGTTTTCCTTTGTGTGACTTTTTAAGAACGATAGATAAATCTCTTTTGTCAGGTTGTTTTAATATTGTAGACTAGCGCACCTACTGACTGTTGTGTTTGCGTGTGTGCACATCTTATTGTTGTTACATAGACTTGGCTTCATAGCTCATAGTGTATTATAGACACTTCATCTAAGCCTTCATTTCCAGTTGCTTTGTCTGGTCAGCCTCCTCTTCTTTGTCAAAAAATGAATATATATATGGTGGACATGAATTACTGCAGAAGTTAGGTTGTTTTGGGAACCATCTGGCAGCTTCACAAACCAATTTTGGTGAAAATAAATTCATTAGGAAAGCAAGATGGTTTAGAGCTCTTAGCGTTAGAAGATTTGAAGCAAGAAGTTAGTAGGCATAGTAGAAGTCAGCTTTGATGTATAATAATCTGTGACATTTTAAATGGTACAGCTGTTTGTTCCATTGATCTCAAATTTACTACCCATTTGGCTATGCATCTTTTTAACCTTTTCGTTTTAAAACTTTTCACAAGTCCTATATGGAGACTTTATGAATGATGTAATGTTCAGTAGGTTGTTTTAGATCTGCACATTTCATACACCGCCCAGTGCCTACAAGATGCCGCAGAAATTGAGGCTAAGTTATTTTTGTGTGAAACCTATGACTGAGTTCAGTCATTGATTTGAATGGGCAGCTTCCAGAGAGGACTGGATATGGCAGCAGAACCTTTGTTTGCTTTCAGTTTTCCTCATTTGCCTTTTTTTTTTTCAAGCAGTTGTAGCAACCCAGTTTATTTTTCAGTTGCTCTTGGCTGAGCATATGTCCTTTTCCATTGAGGCATTTTCAGCAGTCCACCCATAGCAAATTTTATTGCTTTGTATATGACTACAGCCTACCCAGACCAAGAAATCAGAAATATGTTGCTGTGTGTTTCTTGTCTTGACTCTGGTTATATGCAACTGTGTAGGCTTTAAAATGAATAGGCTTTATCATAGATCCTGGACAGATCCTGTTTAGCGTTGTTTCTTGTACTAATATGCTGCTTTAGGACTGGAACACCAATGGTTTCTTGATAACATTAATGTTCTGACTTTGATATTTGTTTGGCCTCTCAGACTTCTTGTCCATAAGACGACACAGTGCTAAGAAACCAGTGTCGGTACTGTAATGGTTAATATATATCATGATGTGCCCTTCCTTATCTGAGCTAGGGTTTTGTTTAGCAGTACTAGTTTATATCCCTGTTGATTCATCCAGATGTCTTCCACGCCCAAACTATGTGGCTTCTGTATCATATGCGCACAAAGTCTCTTTGTTTTGTTGAGCTTTTGAATTTGGTAAGAGCAGTGTATTACTCACTTGCAGAACATTGAAGCTGTTTAGTGTTTAAAATAACCAGTGTTCATACATTATGCTCACTTTATTATTTTGCCATATGTGTGTGAACTGTCGTAGTGCATTGTCATTCTGTAGTGATTTATGGGCCTTGTAGTTTTGTTAGTTAATTTGAGCTAACAGTAGTGTGAAGAAGACGTGCAGTGATCTAATGTAGCCATTTCATGGACTATATTTGTCAAAGTCCTTCTCAATATCACTGTCATATTTGGTTTACCTTTGCCTTAGCTTGTAGAAAGTTTGTCTAAGCTCTCATGGGAAGACCGCCCCCTTTGAGGTAGTAGTTATAAATCTGTGCTTCTTGTGTACTGGAGATGCATATGATATTGCTTCAGGGTTTTGTTGTAGCTGGTGTGTCATGGCTTGTAGTGTGTAGGAAGTGTGTAGTGTGTCGCCGTAGATAGACCAACCCCTGTGAGATATGTTTGATATATTTGGTGGTGTATAGAGATTCACCAGATATCAGACATGTCACAACAGAGGTTGGGATTAACATCCATGTTGTGCCATCACTGCCGCTGTCAGTCTGCCGTTGTCATGACACCCAGTGCTGTTTTACTACCACGTGTCAGTCAGTGTGTGGCACCTGTCTCATTGTCATCTGCAGCTGTTTGTTGGCCTCGTCACGAACATCATCATAATCTCCACAACATCCATGTTGTATCTTGGTGCCACTTGCTGTAGTTGTAATGTTGTACCTTCTGCTGCCATAGCTATTGTCACTGTCTGTGGCACATCACCTTCATCATGCGACCACAGGACAGCCAGTTCCCCCACAAACTGCAAAACTGTCCTGCATTTGGAACATTTTTTCCCCTCACCAAAGTAGTCCTTATCCCTTTAGATTAAAATTTTCATAAGTCTGTATGAAAACATTGCAGTGTGAATTGTCAGTAATGCACTGTAGTGTTATGGCATACATGTAAGCTTAAGTGAAATGCCTCCTTCAACCAAATTTAATAGTTATTTGGCTGCTGATATGCCAGTCAGTGTACTGAATTATTTTCTTTTTCTTTTAGATCTGTAGTCCTTTTGTTTTTTTTAAAGCGCTTAAATCAGTGAAGTTTTGGTTGATTTATCAGTGTCTCTTCTAATGATTTGGATTTGTTAGCATGTGGATAGTTGCTCCACAGTCTGTCCCACACTCTGACTTCATGAGCTCTGCCAGCAGTTGTTGGTAGTGATGCTGTGATTACCAATTATACAAAATGTCTTAAATATCTTGACATATTTCGTGTATTAGGAATCTGTGGTTGATTCAGATCTGCCTTGTCAAGCAGATGGTGCTATTATTTTGAGATTAAATAATAGAAACCAGACGATTACATCATGAATTCAAGTGAAAAGGTGCGAGTCAGAAGTGATAGGCAAATACATATTTACTGTTCTTTTTACTGTTCTCACAAACAACATGGTACAACTGTTAACAGGCCATTTTTGCATCACAGTAATATTATGCCAAACAATAGCAACAGCAATAACAACAACAACAACAACAACAACAACAACAACAACAACAACAACAACTTGGTTGGGACATTGGCATGATATCTAAAGTGAAATACAGAGACATTATTCAGTCCTACTATCAGTGTTAATGGAATATATGTGAGCATTCGAGGAAGCATTTTTAAAACCTTACAAACTGAAATTCCATGGTGTAATTTCAAGTTGGTGAACTATTCAGAGTTCCTGCATAAAATTTGATATAGAAATTTCGACAATTATTTGGGCGTTTTTAGCAATGAGTTATTCAGTCACAAGCATTAAACACACTGACGCCTTTACTCTTCCAGAAAGCTGATGAAGACCTGGACTTCGAGGAACAGATCTTGGAGGCAGCAAAATCAATTGCTGCAGCCACAGCAGCTTTGGTGAAATCTGCCTCTGCAGCCCAGCGAGAGTTGGTGGCCCAAGGAAAAGTGGGTGGCACTTATACCAGGCATGCTGTGGATGAGGATGGACAGTGGTCACAAGGACTCATTTCAGCTGTAAGTCTTTCCCTTTGTCGGTGTCTTACTTAGTTTTAGGAGCAGTGAGTTGTAATCATAAACATGATCACATGCAGATATGGCATACTATCTCTCCTCCTCTTCTCTCCCCCCCCCNCCCCCGAGTATGTAGATGTGATTGTGTGCCGTATTGGTTGCAAAAAATTTTCTTTTAAAATTTGCCATACGATTTGGATATCAAAGAAAGTAAAGAAAGACTACAGATTTTTTTTTTTTCAAGACCTAAATGTTTCTTCAAAACCTCTCTGTCAAATTGCTCAGGATACCGCAAGCTGACCTAATACTATCAGAACTTTAGGGCTGATTTTAACACTTAAATGGCTCTCTAATATTAAAGCCTTCCCGTCTCAGCTTACTAGGATGCTAAAAATTAAAAATTTATCTCTCTGAAAATATGCGGTTAGTACTGAATAGCATATGTTTCTCATGGCTGGCTCAAATGTTTAATTTCAAAACTTTTTGTGTAATGGCGTGCATTGGTACCACATACTGTCCTGAAAATTTAAATTTCAAAATTTTGCATCCAGAACTGACTTCTATATATCACATGTGCTATTTGTTTCTTCAGGCCAGAATGGTTGCAGCAGCTACCCACAGTCTGTGCGAGGCAGCCAATGCAATGGTACAGGGTCATGCTAGCGAAGAGAGGCTCATTGCTGCTGCTAAAGAGGTGGCTGGCTCTACAGCCCAGCTGCTCATGGCTTGTAAGGTCAAGGCTGATCCAGGGTCAATGGCCATGCAAAGATTACAGGTGGGTTTTCATTTCAGTGAAAGAGTTAAGCCGTTTTATGAAACAAGATCATTACATGGGCACATAGATAAACTCACTATTGACTACCAGTAAGACTTTTGGCTTGGGGCATCTTTATGTACTGAGTTTGTTGCAAATGTGTCATAGATGCACAAAATTAATGGTCGTATTGTTTGTAAACCATATACAGTAACTTTTATTATGATTTTCAGTGATCTTCCTTACTTGTTTGTTACTTTAACACTAGTAGCGCTAGCTGACCACGCGCTATGCAGCTCACTGGCTGTGTGAACTAATTTTACCAATGTTATAGGGGATCAGTGCATACTGCCTGACGGTTATGACCCATTGCAAGGATACATGGCTGCATAAATACGATCGCCGCAGGTAGAGGTTGGTTGAGCAATGCGTATATATACTATTGCCGCACTGAATGGTAGCGAGCGCAGGGTAGTATATATACTATCACCGCATCACAAGGGTTGAGGGGAATCATGGAATCATACGATGTGTAGAAACCACTGAAACTTTATGAAATAGCATTCTTCTTTACACTGTTGTCATTCTTGTGTTGATGTTCTGTTGATTTAGGCTGCAGGAAATGCTGTGAAGAGAGCAACAGAAGCCCTGGTGAAAGCCGCCCAACAAGCTAAGGATTATAACGATGATGAAGCCAGTCTTACAGTCAATAAGAGAATGGTTGGAGGCATTGCACAGGTTAGTGAACTGATCATATCCTAAAATCGCTTTGTGCGAAACAGTAGATTCCTTATAAAACAAGAAAATAGAATTGGGTACTGCTCCCTCCAGAACAGGACTACTAGACTTGCAAAATCTGAGAAAGTAATGGAAAATTGCCATTGGCATTTCCAGGTTTAGAATAAACTTCCTTTAAGTGACAAAAATGTCTGGCTCTCAATGAAAGGGTCTAAGAAACTTCAAAATATTGGATCAACAGTTCATAATTTTACAGTAGTAGGAACAGTTTTTCTGTTTCACCACTAGGGTGAAAGATGTTGAACATCAGATAGAGTTTGTGCAAAAAATCAAGTATTGTGTGATAATTTTGCTTACCTTATCTGCAATATTATCATGGAAAAGTCATGGGAAAGAAAAACTCCATGGCAACCATATTGGGATCTCATAGGGGAAAGGTTATTCTCAAGGTTTCTTCCAGGTAAAAAACTTGCTCAAAGAGACCTTCTGTTCATAGTGAATGGAAGATGGTTGCCATTCCATGTAGACATAGGCTAAGTGTGTCATACACGAACCTAATGATTTATTATCTTATCTCATTGCAGGAGATTGCAGCACAAGAAGAGATCCTGAGGAAAGAGAAAGAGCTGACAGATGCGAGAAAGCGGCTGATGAAGATACGTCAAGACAGATACAAGGACCGGCCACCAGAGGATGATGATTCTTCCTCCTCATTTTAGTCCTACATTTATACATAAATCTTTGTTTCACACCTTCCTTTTTGTATATATAAATTTACAATTGTTTACTAGTTTACACCAATCTTTTTACACTTGAAAGATTCATTTAATTCCTTTATTTACAGTAGCATTTTGACTTCAAAGTTTACCTTAAATTACAACTATTATTTTTTCATATTAATGGCTTTGTTTCAGAATATTAAGTGTGCCTATATGTTTGTCTGTAAAGTTACTAATGTTTTTGGTTTTTTTTTCTGTTTTTTTTAAATACCTTTTCAAATAGAAAATTTATGTTTTACACTCTGCAGACTGTTTTTCTTTTGTTCACAGCTAGGAAATTTCTTCTTTCGTCTTTTTATGTTTTTAATTGTAAAGTATATCTAACCATTTGGGCACATTTTTGTTATGAAAAATTGTCACATAGTTCCCACAACTATCACAAAATTTTGAAATTGTGTGACCTGGAGGGGTCATGAAAACAGTTTTCTGAATAAATAATTCTTGTGAGGCATTATTTGTTATTTAAGGTAAAGAACTTAATTTCAGAAGAGATCAGCATCCAGTAGTGCTCACAGAATGAAGACAGATGATTTCTCAAGAGGTTAACACTATTGCTTTCTTCCTGCTTGAGAGGTATTATTTTGTTACTTTGAGGTAAAGAACTTAATTTCACAAGACATTAGCATCCTGTAATGTTTACATTATGGGGGTATATTATTTTTACCAGAGGTTAGCACTACTGCTCTCCTCCTGCTTAGAGGCATTATTTCTTTCTTGAGGTAGTGAACTAAGTTTCACAAGAGATTAGCATTTAGTAGTGTTTTCAGATTGAAGACTGAAGAATTTTCATTAGATGTTGGCACTGCTACTGTCTCCCCACTTTAGAGGCATTATTTGTTATCTGGGTTTTCCTGAGAAGTTAGTAGTTTGCAGTGTCCATGGATTTGAGGCAGTACTTTGTTGATCTGATCTAGCAATGATTTGGAATAACGAACAGCATTGTATAATTATGTGACGCCTCACAGAGTAATGTTTTAGAATCACATACATACATGCCCAATGTTGAGGATGCACCGCCCACCTTGACGTAACCTCCAGTGTCTTGGCTTCATTGATCATGAATAAATGCAATTGTAACATTTGGTCCACATCCTATGTAAAAAAAAAAAAGAAGATTGGTCTGTTTGTACTACAGGTTTCTGATGTAAATGTTTTCCTGAAACTTTGTAGCAGTGTTGTTTTGTATACTTGTAAGCCTAATTGCTGGACAATGTTGCCTGGTCTATGCTTCTGTTTGTTAACCTCTAGTTGTACACATATATACAGCATACCATACAGAATTGTGGATATTACGCTTCATTATGTAAATTATGGTTTCTACAATTGTTGGCAAGTTTGTATGTGCGTGCGTGTGTGTATGTGTGTGTGTGTATATTAGGATGTTGTAGTAATAAAGTTGCAAAATTTATGTGTAGATGTGATTGACAAAGCATATAGTCACTGTTTTGCAGTGGAGTGTTTATGTCGTCTCTCCTCTGTTTTATAGCTTGGGGAAAGAACTTAATATTACTGTACTGTGCTAGACTGCAGGTAGATGAGTTTTCCTGAACATTGTAATGGTACATCAATGTTAGGTGTAAACAATGTAAGATAGGTACAGCTGTTAAACGATAAAGTGTCACAGCTCATTATGAATGAGTGAAAAGCTATGATGATGGAACTTAAGAAAGAATGTAATTAGTGGATTGGCACAGTGATGCACTGTCATAGTTTATAAGGAGAAAAATAAACTGAAATCGCTATACAGACCACAACATTTATTTGTTATACTATAATAAAGCTAAGGGATGTGGTCATGTAATGCCTATGCATTTTATTACAAAGCCACCTTCACCGATGAAGTCTTGATATCCACCATTTTTGTCAGTGCCAAGTTGCATGGCTGCCTTAGTTTTTCTTGTTAGAGATGCTTGATATTGTTAAAAATTAAATTCTTCGTTGTAAAGATTCTTGTAACTGCCAGTTGTTGTTTTGAATTTCTTGAAATAAAAGTTGCATTGCTTCCCTTGATCAGAGTTCACAGGTCAAAGATTATTGTTGTCTCTCGCCAGCAGAATTATGCCCCATATCAGAGATTCATTGTTCAAGCATGACAAGCCCATTAAAGAATGGTGTTACTGCTGGTGATAGTAGAGGAAGAAAATTTGAAGTTGTTAGTAAAGGTAGTGCACTTTTGACTGATTATGTAGTGAGGAGGAGTTTGAGATGTAGAGGAAGCTAACCAGATATGGTTTTCAGCCTAATCTGTCTTTACACAGGGAAAGAGGAAGAGAAATGTGCTTTGCAATTTGATATCTTCTTGTTGTCACGACCATCTGCACAATGCTTATATTTTGGCACCTGCCTAATATTATGAACAGTATCACAACACAATTTTCGACTAAAGGTTCAGAAGATGGCAAGAAAAGATGTTGCTTAATGAAGGCATTTTCCTTACTGCTGGCCTCGAGAAGAGGTCTGGAACTAAGGGGCCAATATATTCACAAGTCAGTGATGTGATTTAAATGCCCTTACTGTAATATGGAACAGTTAGCACATCTTTACTTTCATAATTATATAACCCATTGAATTCTGAGTTTCACTCAGTTTTGTTTCCCTTCACACTCTCTGCTTACATGTTAATCACAAGCTTTTTTTTTTTAATTTGCCAGTTTGGTTACTATACATCTTCTTTCACATACTAGATCATTTATTCATCATATAAATTTGTTTTTGGCAAAGTTTCTCATTGTTGTTCATTTGGACCATACATTGCATATCTGAAGTAAGTTTTTTTAAAAGTCTCTTTTCTCCTTCCCGCAAACACCTTGTTACCAAAAACCTGTCATTCCTATTGGACCATCTGTTCTTTCCCTTAAACAGTTTTAAGAAAAATGCAAATTGTTGCACATCTGAGACCAAACATATGAATAAATTGTGTTTGAAAACCATTTTATCAAATGAAAAACCAAATGCTTTTCACATTGACATAAATCTACTTGCTCCCTTTCAATCCTCTGACGAAAAACACCAAAGGCTGATTATACTGTTCCCTTTTTTGACCACCTTTATTTTACAATGAAAGCATTGGTCAGGATCAACAGACGTGTGGGCACCGTCACGGTCATGGGCAGTTTGCCTGTCTCATTCAAGTGAGCTTTTCAGGAAGGGGGGAAAAAAATGCTATTAGACACCGCAAGAAAATAGTCCAATCTCAAGTTTTTGTGCTGTCTTTTAACCAATGACTTGGTGACTTTCTGTGTCATTTGATGGATATATTGGGTTGTAGCAAGCACACGCACAAGAATAGCCTAGTTCTTAAAGTGCTCATGTCTGAGACAGGCAATCTGCCAATGATTGTGACAATAGTTTCTATTTGTGTGGGTCTGAGAAGTAGAAATTGTTACTAGAATAGTCTTAGGTCTTGTTGTATGTTGACTTCCAAGTATATTGTTTTTCTGGACAAATGGCCTTCTTTGTCACATTATACACAGCCACCCCTCTTCTTTTCAAAAGTCAATTTTGACTCTGTGTTGTCAGGAAATGTGTCATCTGTATATTTTGATCAATAGTCCCATATATAATGGTGCTAATTTGTGTCTGCGCGTGATTGTGTAATTGTTTGCTTTTTTAAAAGGCTTATGTGTCCACTGTATACTGTACACATTTTGCATTTTGTAGTCAGTGGCTGTACTTCTGTGGTCTTTCGGTTCATCTGATGTGTCAACATTTCCATCACTACTAATTTTTACAGTAAGGTTACCAAGTGAAACTGACTAAAGCTTGGAAGTATATCATCAATATTAAACTTGTAGTAGTAGTAATAAGAAAATAAAGAGAGGTCAATTTCAGTCTCCCATTTTGTTGCTGATTGTCGAAGTTCAAGCGATTCTGTGGCTCAAGCTGCAAGCCTTTGAAGTATTTGATACAGGAAAGCAAAAGAAAGTACGAGTACATCTTTGACCGTGCCCTTAAAATTTCAAGTTTTTGCTCACATGATAGTTTCACACCTTTAAAGTCCTCAAACACATATCCAGATGTTATGGTTTGTGGTATTTTCGTGTTTAATTTTGAAATGGGGCATTAGTCTTCTATTCATGAAGTCATTGAGATCTTTCACGGTTAAAGCTAGTGACAAGGGTCCTGATTTTGTATACATAGTTTGATTGTGTGGGTTTGGAAATCTTTATGTAAATAGAGGTCTTAGGAGCTTGATTGAAAAAGTAAACGCTCAGATAGATACATGTTTATCAGAAGGTATGTGTTGTAATGAGTATATCTTAACCCTGTCAAAGGAAAAATGAAGATGATGATTGCTTCATTACCGTCATGTTTCGGTTGAGTCAGTGACATTTGACTCTTTGTGATCTGTCTGACATTTCTTTCATCTACTTTGTGTATCAGTAATAGTGACTTTGAGACTTATTTTAACACTTTCCTAACTGACATGCGGGTTGAAAATGGGTTTGAATGTTTCATAATGTTAGGTGTAACCGACATTCTTATTGAAAGTGGCTTTGAATGTTTCATGATATCATATCCACTTGTCTATTTTGTGTTGAAAATAAGATTAATTTTATTCTGAGATCCTTCAGCCATAAGACTTACGTTGTGACCAGCACAAAATTCAGCATTTAAATTGAACATTATAGACCTGGACAGGAGCCAACCCATGTGAACACCAATCACACAATAGCACTTACAAACAATGTTGCAACATAGAATCAAGTTTTGGAGTGGCTCTCCTAAACTGAAGACATTTATAAAATTTTGTTGAAAACAGTGCAACTGGAAACACTTACTGCAGCCTGCCTGAACAAGGAAATGTGACAGACTACAAAGAGTTAAGTAAATGAGGGTGACTGCTGCTACTTTCGCAACCACTGAAGACAAAGACGAGAAGGTCACATGACCAGTTGACAAAATAATGTATTCCTCACTTTATGTTGGAGTAAATCTATTATTCCTGTAATGGTGTATCTAATATATAAATATCGTCATCATCATTCTTATCATTATCATCCATTTCTACAACCAAAATCATCTTTTATTTGCTTTAAGATCAGTACCGATGATCAAAGTTAATCTGATTATCAGAAAGTAGTCATCATGACCACTACCACCATCACCATCATCTAGGTAGAACCACTGCTACTATGATGGGTGATATTACAAACCCTATTCTAATTATGATTATCTTAATTGTTATACCATCAATATAATTGTTACTGATTATTATAAATAACATTATGATTACAATACCTGAAATAAACAAGTATTAATTCAACACCTTTGTTCCTTTTGTTTCTTTCCTGTGTTAAAGGTTGACGCAGTCATTTTCCTGAGGTTGATATGGAGAAAACCAGAGCTTTGTTTGTTCGCTTCATACAGTTTAATAAAATAAAAAGCTACACCCCTTCCTTGGCAAGGAAGTATCAATCTCTATGCAAGCCAAGATGGCTGCTACTAATGCTGAAGAGACAGAAAATAATGCACTGACTTGCGAGAGGTGCTCGCTATACTTGTACATTTGCCTCATTCATTAGCAAACAGATCTCTGTTGAAATTGCCACATCCCCCTCCACATTGATAAGATCCTCCGTTAACAAATCTGAAACCATAGATGGTTGTCGCTATGTTGCTGAGATTTTTTTTATTGGTTTTGTGGAAGAGGTGACACATTTCTAACAAGTCTCGGGCAGATGTGCACCTCTCCTTGTTGTGACTGGCGCGCACACCCAAGAACCGCCCACAGAATCCAAGGAGGGGGTGTGGCTTTCCATTTCATCAAATTACAGGGACCAGACAAGTGCAGCCAATGTACGCAAATCATCACTATATGTGCAGTGGAGCGTCTACTAAAAATTGCACGCCAGAGCGCTAAATGGTATAATTTTGTTTCCATTAAGAGTGACGGTCTTAAACAGCTGTTACGAGCGTACTTGTGATTGCACAGTTATCTGATACCAGAATGGTGGGTCATAAGAAGCCCCTCTTGCAAGCTGATTACAGACACTCAACTTTTTTTCTTATCACGTCTTTGATGGGGTGCAACGAGTAGGGTCACTAGGATTAAAGACCCTTACCACTGACCACATAAATATTTACAGAACGCTCCTCATAGATTTAGAGACTCCATGGCGTTGTGCGTCTGTTATGTGACCGCCAAATGCGACAGCTCCAAGCCCATGAAAATTCTTAGGGAAAAGATTACACCCCCACCACTTTCCCTATCCCTTATTCCTACCCTGTACAAGAAATTGCCTGAAGCGTCAGCGCTGCTTAATCGCAGTTCTGCTAATTCGTAACTGTTCCCCTTTTCCCCTGTAGTTTCACTTAAAGCGAAATCGACTGCACAATGTCCCTAACTCTATTAGCATTTCCTTCATAAGTGACAGTGATGGTGGGCGGCTTGAACTATCGACTGTTCACCTTCTATATGTACCGATCTCCAACAATAGACTCAGTAGACCTGATAAGAGTGACATATGCATGGCATGGAGGTAATAAATTTGAGTCTGTTTCACGGTACGTTTTGATGATTCGCTAGAGCGCCTTTTTTTTTTTTTTCAAAGTTAACAAAAAAAAACAAAACCCAAAAACTAGAGAGCAGAGCTAACCGTTGCAGACAAAATAGGCTCTGATACGGTTCTGTGGACTGGCTAGACTAAGCACCAATTAAAAAAAGGCTTTCTTTCTTATGATTTCTCTTGGCTTTACTTGGCAATACTGCTTACGATGGTCCCTGTATCTCATTCTATCTTCCCTTCTTTCGCCTTACATAAATGGGTCCTAGCGAGCACGGCTGGCGTTGAAATATGTAAAAGGACCTGTGATCTAGATAAAGCATCCAATATATTCAAGTTTGAGATACAGCTTAAGCCTTATATATATTTGTAAATATAAGGTGTATATTATACCACGCGGTCAGTTCCATCCTAATTATAAAACTGATGACCAAATCAGAAGGCGAGGTGACTATTTTTGATGGAAATTTGTAAAAATATTCTGGGCGTTAACCCCCTCCCTTTTTGTTCTTCCTCTTAAAAGATCGGGCAAAGGAAGTACTTTAACCTTTATGGGAAAAATATTCCAAAATCAGGGTGGAATCTGTAGAATAACACATTAATTTTGCTTATAGGGCCGAAAAAAAAGGGACAAAACAATAGGTGCCAATGATCGTTACTATGAATGCCCTTGTGTATGTATTTGTATTAAGCATGACTGGGTGATTCAAGATTTTGTAAGAGTATGCCTTCCCACTGTTAAGCGCTTTGAGCCTTAGGAAAAAGCGCTATAGAAATGAGCTTTATTATTATTATTAAGCTTATTATTATTATTACTATATCTCAGCTTGAACAGCTGTGGTCACTGGACAGTGTTTTACTGTACGTTTTATAGTATTTGGGACATAATAAAGGCTGGTAGCGGTCATGTTAGCCAGATGATTGCCATGAGGTCAGTTAGCTTACGTGTTAAGCATAGCAGGATATAAAATGTGCGTGCGCGCACGAGATGTATGTATGCTATAGAGAGAGAAGGCAGGAAGAGAAAGAGAGAGAGAGAGAGAGAAAGAGAGAGAGAGAGAGAGAGAGAGAGAGAGAGAGACAGACAGACAGACAGACAGACAGACGGACGGACGGACGGACGGACGGACGGACGGACAGTCGGTCGGAAGATCACTCACTCACTCACTCACTCACTCACTCACTCACTCACTCACCCACTCACCCACTCACTCACTTCCGCTTATGCAACGGGGGTAAAAACGGTAATGTGACCGGAAATTAACGGTTGAAGCTTTTTGGAAATTTTAATATCTCCATTATGGAAACAAAAATGTTTCAACTTTCGGTTATTATAATTTTCTAACCGTGTATCCTTACTCTAATTCATTCATCATATTGCTACTGGACCATAGTGATAATGCAAGGATCTCCACGTAGCAAGCAGTCTTATTTTCGTAACCCAATGTCCTATTAATAGAATGGGTGCCCATGCTAATGTCCCATTCAAAGAATGGATGCCCACACTAATGTCCCATTCATAGACTGGATGTCCATGCTAATGTTCCGTTCACAAAATGGATGCTTATGCTAGTAAGAAACATGAACGGTAGTTTCGAAACCCCGTTCATTACCTCAAATTTTAATGGTTGCGATATTCAGGTAGGTCCCTGACCAGATTCAACCTGTATATTACAAAGCGGAACTACTTCGCCACCCACTGTCGCTATTCTGAGCCTAAGTTGAAGGTAAATAAAGATCTGGACGAGTCAACATTTGGTCCTAAAACAAGGAAGTAAATAACACTGCCTATATTGTATTGCCAGACTTTTAAGGTATGTTTTCACCAAGTCACGGAGACGGCGATAAAGCTAAGTAGGCCTAAACATACAGCCCTCTGGCGTGAAATGATTAAAAGAAGCAAGTCGAAAAGAACTTGGATTTTAGAAATCGAAAAAAAGAAGTCATGGTAAATACGGTAGACGCGGCATGGCCGTATGGTTTGTGAATCGTATTCAGAAACCGAAGACTGTCAGTGTCAAGTCTAAGCTTTGTGTGTTCGGCTCGTGGGCCGGGCGATTTACGTTCTTTATGGTGTCCTTGGGAAAGACACCTCATTCCCCCTTCTCCCACTCGACTCAGGTGTGTGGGTGGGGAGAGGGGGTCGTGATGGGGGTGGGAGGGGGAAACAGTGGCCGTATGCATAATTCTTACGTTAATTAACGCAGTGCGGTAATCACGGGAAACTCCCAAAACATTAGTAGTTTTCACTGTGGTTGACGCACTACGTTAATTAACGTTTGGATTAAGCATACGGCCAGAGGACGCGGGAATGTAGACGAGCAGCAATGACTTTGTTATATGTTTCATTTGTAATATTATATATTCATTAATGTGTATGATGTGTACTATTCTATGTGTATAAATTATGAATGAAACGTATTACATTGTTTGGCAGTGTCAACCGATAAGTGGTCGCAAAAGTCCTATTAATTTTTTCTATTTGTTCTTCCTATGTGACTTCATTTAGATCCGAGCAAATGAAAATTATGGAGTAATCAAATCTGTTTTTAAAAAATGAACTGATAGGTATATAGGACTTATTTCACTGATTCAGAATATTATCACAACAAAAATGGATTTGCTTGCTTTTGTCATATTACGGCAGCATTGCTTTCACGTCTTGGCAAACAGTGCGGGCGTATACCTTAGTTGGGCACAGTGGTTTTTGATGATAGTAGCGATAATATGGAAGTGTGGGTGGAGGAAGATCAATCCCTTTCATGTAAATGACTAACTTTGAAGAGCTGTGTGATATGGGGCTTTGGGAACACTGTGTGATCTATCCTTTATTGTAAAATTTTGGTGGTGAGGTGGAGAAAACCACCTTCCCATTGCTCAAGTTGCATAATCTACACCTATGGGACATTAAAATCGATTGCACATTTTAAAAAGTACATCAGCATGTAAGTCGGCATTTGATGTTTTATACGCGATACTGGCAGTGCAGGTTTTGAGATTCAGTTCCTATTTGAGACTACATAGTCTACTGGGCCTAGCTCTATAATGGCGTATTCTATCCTTTTTGTGATTATTCTGACAATGACTGGCGATGTTCGGGCTTCTCGGGTGAAAAGAGCCGCTGATCCAAGCTTCCCTCATTTACGAATGGTGGACCCGTCCTGTACAACATATATGACAGGACAGGATGTGGAAGTCAAACTGCCAGAAGTACTTTGTCAGAATACTGTGTTTTTCCCGAACTACTGCAGGAATTACTGTGGCAAATGCCAAGGTTGTCAGGACCTGTATCCAGACTGTGCTAATGTTGCCAAATCCATCGTGTGTACGTACTTCAAGGAGAAATCACAGTATTGGAGCTGTGGTTCATGCCCATCCATTGACATACTGATTCCGGATGAGACAGTACTGAACGACATGTTAACGGTAACACGTCTCAGCGATGCCCTAGATTTCCCAAACGCTGAGGTACAAGCAACAATGACTGATCCTGCTTGCACTAGATTTCAAAGCAGTGATATCGAGGAGGATGTTCGTGAGGTGTTTTGTCGAACAAATATGTATATGTCTTACTGCGTACAGTTTTGTGGTTTTTGCCAGTCTTGTACGGATTCGTATCCCAACTGCGAAGGCCTCATGAAATCTTATGTGTGTACAAAATACGGAACTCTAATAGACACATTTAATTGTAGCATGTGTCAAAACACTGTTACTGTGACTTTCCCTGATGCCGCTAGTCGAGATGAAATACTGGCTCTAGAATTTGTAGGATGTTTTCCACGGACATCCGTGGCTATAACCTCTACAGGCGAAACCAAACAGATGAAAGATATCCAGGTGGGTGACAGACTACTTAGTTTGACCAAAGATGGTCGACTAGTCTTCAGCGATGTATACGCGCTTATTCACTTCAACCATTGGGACATGGCTACATATTACACTTTGGAGACAGAGAGCGGGCAATCAATCACACTTTCACCAGAACATTTTGTTTATGTTCTGGACGAAAATTTCTCGTCTCCAATCCCTGAATTCTCGCAAATAAAAATGAGCGAGCACGTCCGGGTTGGAGATAGTGTTACAGTAGTGAAATGTAGCCAGCAGTTGGAGAAAAGCGCTAACGACACGGCGATCAAGGAAGTTGCGTTCTTGACAGATCATGAAAGAAGTAACTTCTGCATCTTGAAGGCCAGTCGTATCGTGGCAAAGCACGTGCACCGCCTGAAAGGCCTGTTCGCTCCTCTGACTCTGGAAGGAACCATAGTTGTAGATGATGTCATCGCCTCCTGCTACGCGATATCAGACGACATTACTGCCTGGGAATTTCTCATGACCCCACTTCGTGTAACTTACTACTTCCGGTTGGCGTTCTCAACTTGGATGACCTGGCTGAATTCACTGCTGCCCATCTGTTTAATGTGGGATGATGTCGCGCAAATACAAAGCGGAAGTGACCCATCTTATGACAGTCATGACGATGGTATGCACTGGTACGCTAAACTGCTGTTGTCTTTTGCTCCAGCCATCGACTCGTTCAGACGGGAGTATAATCTTTGATCTGCTTTATGCCTTTAATTAAGGTTTTAGCATGTGTTAATCGGCCAAATCACTTGTTGCATACAATCCTAGTAATCTGTTAATAATAGATAAAATCCCCTTTTTCTTGGGCAATGTGTAGTTACTAAAATAATGTAAAAAGATATGTGATTTAGATAAAGGATACATTTGAAACATTTCAAGTACAGTTCCACTTTTGCTGCTTTTTTTTTCTTAAGATGGGGAGGGGAAATCTGATTTATATTACTTGATCTTCCATTTATCGTCTGTTTCCTACTGAAACAATGTAGAGTTTTGACTTGTTATTATATTCCAGTTTTATTAGCTAAACCACATCTGTCTCAACGTTTCGTTTTTAACAGTAGATTTAGAGCTCTCGATTTCTCAAAAGGAAAAAACAAACAACTCAGGCAAATGTGGAATAGGCGGGACATAATGTAATGCAGTAGGTATACTTGACTAGTTGCACTGATCTTGTATGAGCTGTTTCAAAAGGAATTTTCAAATTTTCATCCTCATCTGATTCTCAGTTTTTTATATAACACACGCACACGCACACACACACACACACACACACACACACACACACACACACACAAACTCTGTTTACAAGAAACCTTTATGGCATATTAAAATCTGGGTGTCTGTCTAGTCGCGCAGGTGTAACCCTTTAGATTTATTTAAAATAAACATGTATGGCAAAAGATCCCATGTAGAATCTAGTGAGATGTTCTTGTCATTGGAAGAAGTACAAGAGCAAATTTTAAAAATTTAACCCTTCCCTCCCCCTCCCTCCTCTCGGGATTCGAATCCGGATTGAAATCCATTCGAATCCTAGCTCTGGACTCGATTCAGAATTGGAATATTGTAGAATTCGAGTATGCCCACGCCCAGTAAATGTATTTAATTTCAGAACTGGTCGTGTTACTGTAATTAACTCCCTTGAAGTGCTGGGTGGTACTTCAAACTTAAAGGCACACCACGTGTATCACCTGAGAGCATGTGCACTATCAATGGGATCTCTCATAATTGTAAGAACTACATTAGTGTACTAGTGTTGAATGCACCCTCAGTAGCATTCAACGTGCAGAATTAAGGTAATTCTTACAATGGTAAGAAATCCCGTCGTTAATGCGTGAGGCCTTATCTGTTCTCGCCGTAACTTTAAAAATCGATGACAAATTATCCATTTCAGCATTTCATGTAACAGAATCCGATCTCCCAGGGTCTCAGATACCGGTATACGTAGCCTTACCACGCGAAATTTCGCGACCAACATTTTGGTGGAGAAGGGCAAAATCATCCCCTTGAAAGTAGTATGTTGTGCCAATGGCAGATAGGTAAACTTGTGCACATTATCTGTAATGATGAGGTCATCGGTGAGTGAGTGGGTGGGCAGANGGGGTGGGGTTCAGGAGAGGAATTATCAAGCAACCCCTACTATTCCAAGATCAGTTGAGCTTTTACTGGCAGTTTTCATCAATAGAACATAATTTTATATCTCCGAGTTGAAGAGTTCTCAGATCAGTTTACCTCTGTGGCAGTTTCCATCAATGGAATGTAATTTCCCATCTTCGAGTTGAGAGTTCATGCAGGCTCCAAGGCCAAGTATTAATTTCCTAATTCATACCTCTAACCTGTTGTTTTTTTTTCCACCCTACCATCTTTACCACCCTGACCTTTTCAACTCACTCGCTATGGCTCTGTCACCCAAGATAGTAGCCTAGATGGCCGAAAGACAACCAGATGAATAGCTATGGCTTTTTAATTTGTCACTGCTATTCTGAGAGTATCACTACAGTGGAACATGTATATGACAATCCCCCATTGTTCCGTTGAAATGCCATTCCCTTAGACCAGTGGTTGCAGTTTTTTGATAATTTTCTTCAATGTTTTTATTCGTAGCCTAATATTTGAAGAATTTATGGCTTATACTTGCTTGATAAGTACAATCGCATCCCAGACAGCAGCACGTGTATTTTCTAACTGCTTTCAAGTTAAACAGAAGTGTGGGTTGTAAATATTATATTATGCTTTAATTTTTGCACGAAATGACAAAACCCAACATATTCTCGTTACATTTTATTCTTGCAACTATCTGTTTGAATTCTGTTTCCATTACTATTACTATGAATGATGCTAAAACCGTGCACGTTCATTATCTTGTTGTTAAGTCTGTGACTTCTGCATGTATATATATATATCTTTAGCATTATCTGCATCGTGTGATGTCCCGTAGCCAGTTCATAACTCACCCACGTATCACATTTGTGGTCTGAGTTTCAGTTGAGTAAATTTGTTCAACTTGTTAAAACTTAATAATTGCTACAATACACGTTTGGTTGTAGTCATGTTTTATACGAAACAGGGTACTCGAGTACTGAGTACTGACTCAGTATACTCAGTATTGTATCAATCCTTTAAACGTGAAATCAGCCCAGCACAAACTGAAATATGCCACTTACTCCTATGGTGGAAATAAAGGATTCATAGTGTTTGTTAAAGGAAGGGTGGTTATAGAATGCACAACTTTGTTTTTATATATATGTAAAAATGATTGAGATTTGAATAGCCCGTAGACTTTTCAGTGGACATGTATGTAAATGTTTGAGTGTGAAATTTTACATTGTTGGAAGATTACACATATTAGACATTGTATATGCATAATTTTTACTTTGTACAACGTGCAGGATTATGTTGTAAATAGACCAATACACAGGAAAAAAGACGTGTGTCAGTTAAACTTCACTATCACCTTCATAGCTAGTGGAATGAATTCATCATTTTTAGGGTAAGGGTATTTTAGCTAGACAGCTATTTTGGCCGAACAGCCAGAGGATGATTTTCGCACGCGACAAAGTCCATCAACATATTTTTTACCCACATTAAAAAAAAAATGAGAGATTTATAATTTGCAACATCTCCTGTGGCGGTATAGTATGCATAATCCATACATTAACCAACGTAGTGCCTTAACTGCAATGAACACTGTTAATGTTTTGGGAGTTTCCCATGGTTACCCCAGTGCGTTTACTAACGTAAGAATTATGTATAGGGATTCTGGTGGCATCAGTGCCAGTGTGAATGGCCTACATGAATGTGTGAATATGTGCTTGCGCGCGTGTGTATGTGTGTGTGTGTGTGTGTGTGTGTGTGTGTGTGTGTGTGTGTGTGTGTGTGTGTGTGTGTGTGTGTTCTTGTAGGGCATGACTTGCGAGGTATAAGACTAAAAAAAAAAACCTTCACTCCGAGATATTTTCCGCATCCGAGGTACAAAATGCGGTTCCTCGGAATGATCTTCATTTTAAACGATCATTCTGATGCCCTATACACACTTTTTACACAATTTACAAGGCTCGGCGGTGATACACACACTTGAGATTTTTTTTTGAGATAGACGACAGTCACAGCAGTTTAGTTTGTTTTACTTTCTTTTCTCTTTCGGAGAGAGAGCTCTTCTACTTCCGCTTCCTTCATGATTCCGCGTAGATTTAGATTAGTCTGGGAACCGCCACCGGGCGCCACCATCGCTATGTGGATGTTCCAAGAGAAAAAAAAACAGGTAAGAATATGTCTGTTGTGATGTTTGAATAGATCTAGTTAATAAAAAAGACGTTTTCAAACAAAATAGATATCTGAAACTCATAGTTTGGATGACCAGTGATAAAATACACGCTCAGGGATGCATTTTGAGGCGTGACCTAGATCTGACTGTTATCAACTGAAGCAAGCTGTTCATTTTCATTCAAGATCCGTGGTCAAGTAGTTGTCCCAACTAATATTTCGATATTTTTAAAAAATATATAAATAATGCTACTCCGAGATCAAGATCTAGATCTAGACTAAATCTAAGACAAGATAAGATAAGATAAGAATGACTTTATTATCCTTAGAAAGGAAAATTGCCTTGGCTGTGGTACATGAGAGTAAATAATAAATAATCAAATCAAATAGTCTAAACATAGTAGTACATAACTCATTACAACACAATACTCAGACTAACTCACACTCATGCATACTGCCATACGATTCATAAATCAGGTTACAAACTAATCACAACAATAATCACTCGTTCACTTCACATGTTAGTCTCATACCCCCTCCTCCCTCCCCCACCACTTCTGGCCATTCTCACTGTGAGTTTACAGTGCAGTGTGCCTTTTTTTTTT